>CM076583.1:1214521731-1214849231 GCA_034641835.2 Pinus albicaulis | reverse complement strand
ATTTTTTTCAGTATTGGTGGTGGACCATATACAATATATCTTCAAAACAACTAAAAATGTCCACCTGGTGACTCCACTAGCCTCCAGTAGGCCTACTACTCCACTAAGTTCTCACAAACCCCCCTGGGAATGCATTGAGCAATCCCAATCATTTTGATGGTGGAGAAAAATTTTCAAATCTTCCACCTGGCGACTCCACAACCCTCAATAGACCAAAAGAATTCACTGGTAGAGAAATCTAGACTGGTTGAAAAGATTTAGTGACCCTTTCTGATTTACAACATGGATCTAAGGATACAAAGGAGATATGCTCCAATGAGGGGAGATCATATCCATGGATTCCCACACAAAATGCCTTAAATAAATTGGATGAAAAACCTACCTATCTTTCGAGATGAAAAGGTTGATGACCCCTTGTTACACCTCATCAAATTTCATATACACATATGGAGGTTAAAAATTGAATGGCACAAAGACTACCTCATGAAAATTTTTATGGTAACATTAGAAGGTAAGGCAAGAAATTGGTATGAATGGCTAGAACCTGGCACCTTGTTTTCATTAAAGGACTTCCACAAGATATTTCATAAGTACTATATAGGGTATTTTCCATCTTTATCATTAGCTGAAAACTGTTGTGATCAATCTCAGGACATCATACAATACCTTTTATATAGTGATGAAGATTTAGGAAACTTGCATCCTGAAGATCTCTTAGCAGCAATCCATGAATTTCATTCTCAAAATAACTATCATAACAACCTAGAGGAGTTAGTTGAGGAAGAAATCAATCAAGAAATAGAAGGAAACCCACAAGATCTCTATGAAAGCACAAGTAATGATTTATCATCCCTTCTAAGTGAGGTTCAAGAATACATTCATCCTCAAAACCAGCCTTCAAAAGAGAAAGGGAACTATTTTAGTGTTATCCAGAGGAAGAGAAAAATGCCTCCTCCTTTAACTGAAGAGGAAATAAATTAGATGATAAACACACAACCAGCCTCTAAACCTTCATGTGAACAAAACATTTCCATTCCTCCTCCTACCAATGCCATCTACCATAAATCAGAAAGTAAACTTGTAGATCAATTCAAAGAAGAACAAACTGGTAACTCAATATGTTTGATCGGTGAGATTATTTATGTTGATGATTCTCAAAATTTTGATTAGTCTGATGATGATGATGTTTTCCAAACAGAAGCTAACCTTGCAGAGCCATCTGTAGTTGATTTGTGGGATAAAGTTCACTATCATCAGATTGAAAGCAGTAATTAGTCAAGACAAGTCACTTATGACACTGATGAGGAAAGACTTGAAAGTTTGGAAGTAAGTGAAGAGTCTCTTACTCTTTTCTCTACTTCACTTTAGTCCATCAAAAACAACTCTCACCTAATTGGAAATCAACAGTCTTTCAGCTTTGATGTTGAGGTTGAGGAGGATGATGAACTTCTTAAGAAATTTGTCAATAAGAAGCCTTTTCTTGGAATGTTTGAGGAAATCATTTGGGACATGGAATCCTCCTTAAATCCATATTTGGCACAACCACCAAGTTCCATTGAATTACAAATTGCAGATGAAGGCATAAAAGTTTATAATCACACGAGAGTTGTTGCACCACCTTCTCAAGAGGATTTACTGCCAAAGAGTATCCCCGCTCATCAACATGATGACCTTCACATAGATTCCAGTCCACTAAATCAGAACACATCAGCTTGGCAAGAGGAATACACTACAATATATGATGAGTCTGACAGTTCAGGTGATCATGAGGAAGAGGAAGAGTTTCTTTCCCAAAAGAGCCTCAAGCATAGCCAAGTGGAAGAAGGAGTAGTCATGAATGAAGCTTATGTGTCAAGTCCTCAAGATCAGGTACCATTCCAATATCCATTTATTTTTTTACTTGAGAAATCTAAAAGAGGAGTGTTTTCTAACAAGAACAGTTTGATGCAAGGTTTAAAGAAAATTTTAGGCACTACTGTTCAAGCACAAGTGAGGTGCAGGTGGCCTTTTTATTTATTCAGCATCCTCAAAGAGATGAACCAAGATCACCCATGCAATCATCTACATGACTATTTATATTCGAAAATAGAGTTCCCCAAATAAATTTCTATCATGTATAGGTTAGATTAGGATAGATAGGCATGAAAAATAAGCTCAGCCTATGAGCATCTTTTTATTTTCAGGTTTTTTTGAGAAAAAAGAAAAACACAAAAAACACATAGAAATGGAAAAAGAGGGCAGATTTGAAAAGAAGGTACAGCCCCATACCCAAAAACTAGTAATACTGAAAGTGTGCAAGCCTAAATTCCACTACTGATGCAAAAAAGAAGGTCTTGTTCAGTCATCTAGCCTAATCATGGCTGAGCATGTTTTAAATTTATTGTTGATAAGTTAGTGAAATAATGTTGATCAAATCATTGAAGCTTGACTCGTCAAAGAAAATAGATTAGGAAAGAAAGATACTGGTTCCAAATGCTTAAATCTGAACCAAAGAGAAGGATAGGGATGCTTAGCAAATGATGAAACATAGCCCTCACACCTTCTAGTTTTGTTTACTTATGAAAATAAAGTTTGTGAGAAGTTTGTCTTGATGCCACGACCCATGATGAATTAGATTGTCTAATCATGGTTCAATTCATGCTTTGAATTTCTTGTCAAAAAACTTAGAGAATGAAGTCTGTCATATCGATTAATCTTGACAGTTAAATAGACTAGGTAGAGAATAATAAGAGTTCACTAGCATAATCTGAACTCTTGGAAGAAATAAGTGTAGAAGTAGATAGTTTGTTTTTGCTTTCAAAAGAAAAAATGTCAATGGGTTTGCCAGTTCAAGTGCACCCAAGGAAGAAAAAATGTTAGGAAAAGTAGGTTGGGTAGGTAAAAGTGAATTTGAGCTAATCACGCTTTCATATTTTCAAATCACCCTTTCAGGGAAAGCAACAAAAGAAAAGGAGAAAATTCGCCCAATGGATGAGGCACTGGTCTTCATAAGCCAAAGATCTGCAATTCTGGACACCTCCTGAAAAGGAGATGCCCTCCCCAAGTGGAGCCACTATTATTCATCAGTAATTTTCACATTTTTTAGATGCCTAAATGCTTTGTACAATATTTATAGAAACAGAATTCAAGAATCATGCGAGTTCTAGAAATCTCCTCAAAGAGAGATTTTCACTATCCTGCTTCCTTGTCAAGCATGGAAATTCTATCATCTAGATAAAACCCCATCCTGGACTAATTTCCCTCACTCTATCCATGATTTCTACCTCTGTCTACAAAACTCTACCTCTGTTACCCAAGCCTTCTAATTTCACAATTTGTTTCACCAAGTAAACCAAGCTTTCTCTCCTACTCACCAAATGCCTCAATAAATGGTGGTGTCAAATCTCTTTCTAGAAATCCCTCCAAATTAAAAGAATATTTCTAGCTGTCTAGGATGGTGGTGAATAAGTAGAGTGTCAAAATCATGTATCTTCATTCAAAGCCCTGATTCAAGCTTTCGGTCAAAAACCTATTCTAAGACCTTACAAATGAGTCAATTAGGCTTTCACTAGGTCATGCACTATCATGATTCTCATTACATTATATCCATAGGAATTCAAAGGTGAATTCAAGAGAGCACAAAGTTAAGGTTTATCATTGTCTAAAGAGCATCAAAGAAACTCTAAAGATATCCTCCTGATACAGCACTAGGTCTGCAAAATAATAACCTATCATATCCAAGCATTTCTGCAGGAATTCCTTGTAATTTGGTCTACAGCAGAAAAAGGACAAGGAGGGACACCTAAAGGAGTTCATAAATGCATTTACAGTTGATAAAAAGGTACAACAGGCTAAGGTCTACAGGGAAAATCATGATCTCATTATAAGATATTGTCAAGTGCTGCCCATCAAAGGGTCTGTGCATATTCCAAAAAGACAGTGGCACATAAGCAACATTGCTCACTGAAACAAAGAGATCATTGGGAGGATATTTGGCCTCAATCATGAATTTTGTAGAGGGACAGCTGCCCTTTGCCCACATTCCTGCAAAGAGACTAAAAAGCCATCAAATAATCCATAAGGTGAGGTAAAAAGGAGGATCAACACAAGGAGCCCATTCATAACAATAAGAAAAGCAGCAAGTATGCTTTTTATTAGGGATCAAAATGTGTGATTGTTTTTACCAAGCAGTGGAAAAATACTTGGGTTACAAAGTTTAAAGAACTCCTCAAACCCTCCAAATGATCATTGAAGGATTTTAGGCATGAGTGATGAGTTTAAATAAGTGTCTCTTTGAGAGCTTTGAAGGAAATTTTTTTTTTTTTTCCTGAACATCCCTAAAAGGTTCAGAAGTTGTGAAACTGGACAGGTTGGTCATAGACAGCATCAAGGAAACCTCCTTCATCAACAACAGATGGTTTCAAGAGTTTTCCAACTGTCTCCTAATTTTGGCAAACAAGCATCAACTCCACTACATCAAGGGTAATATCAGTATTCTAAAAAGATCTATGGAGACGAATTATGGGCGCTATATGCCACTTCACTGAAGGAGATAAAACACCACCTCAAAAATATGTTTTCTCACAAACAAACAGTCAAAGGCATATTAAAAATATCTAAAGGAGGAAAACATGATTCCTAAATCTCCCTAACAGATGATTCTGACCAGCAAAGGATCATCATGGATCTAACCAATTGTCTAAATTCAAAAGAGACAGTGGTCAAAAGGGGTTTTAAGAGACTTTTCAAGACAACTCCAAAAAGCATTGTCAAAAGGGAAAAGGTGCAAAATGAACCTTAGAAAAGTAGGTTTTTTAAAGTTTAATTATTTTAAAAGAGGGTATAAAACACTACAAAACCACAACTCCCTGCTCATTTGTTCATTTGAAAGACAAAATGAGGTTTCTAGTTTTCTGCCGAAGTCCATGGGAAAAAAATACAGGGTGTTGCGCTCTTGTAAAAGGGTGTTGCACTCCTATAGTGGCTTTCAGTGTAATTTTGTTCTGAGTGTTGTGCACTTGTAGGTGGGTGTTGTTCTCTTTCAGGCTTGCCCGACGTGCAGAGTAATGGCCCGAGCTATGTGCAGCTTCGCCCAGGTGCTGCGCACCTGCCATGGGTTCCACCCCTCCTCCTAGACGCTGCGCTCTTGCCACGAGCTTCACCCTTCTACCCAAACGCTGCGCTCCTACCACGGGTTCCACCCCTCTGCCCAGACGCTATGCTCCTGCCATGGGCTTCACCCCTCCACCTAGACGTTGCGCTCCTGCCATGGGCTTCACCCCTTTTCCCAGACACTATGCTCTTGCCACGGGCTTCACCCCTCCGCCCAGACGCTGTGCTCCTGCCACAAAAGCGCAACACTACAGAAAAAGACATTCATCATCGCCCGACTCGCCCACAAGCCTTGAAAAAGAATTTTCTTTTCTGTGAAGGACATTTTAAAAAGGTATTTTGACTATTATCCCCTCTTCATGATTTTATAAAGGTTGAGGGCGCCAAGAAAATTCAAAACTTATGTCAAGGGAAGCATGAAGAAAACTTGTAAAGAAAATCTAACCTACTCTCTGCTAGTCTCCTAACCTTGTTACAAAACTCAGCATCTCCTTAACCCTCTTTAAACATTATTTCACTAGCAAATATCATTTCTATTTAAATATTTTGAGGAAGGGGTAAAGAAAGACAAAATGTCCGAAGAAGGGAGTGTTAACCTAAATGAGGAAAATAAAAGACCAAGAAAGCAGCAGAATAAGGGAGGGAAGCCAAATAGGTTTGAACCTATAAGCACTGAAGAACTGATAATCTCCCCTTATATTCTTCCCTGTTTCCAAGAGTTAGGGTGCTATGAGTTCTGTAACAAAGTGCAAGAGATGAAAATCCACCCTCAGTTGACCAAGTTATTTTCCTTAAGACTTCACAGGCATAAATTACATCTAGCAGGGGTAAGATTTGAGTTTTCCACCAGTGCCATCTCTAAGGCCACTGGAATGATTTTCATAGGAGAAAGGTGGTTTAAACAGAAGCATCTTGACTTAAGCCATTATCATCCATTCTTAAAACCTAGTTGTCAAGCTAACTGTAAAACCATTTTCCCTTTTTCTCGTCTATTGGACATATATGCCCTTCTCATGAAGATTATCATGAAGTACTTCACCTGTGAGGGTAGGTTCTCCAAAGTCCACTCTTATCACGTAAGACTCCTCATGAATTTCACCAGAACCAAGCTACTACACATGCCCTACTACCTTTGCAAAATTATTGAGAAAATGTCTTCCATCATGCAAAAGAGGCCTCCATCCCAACAAATGTCAAGCCTCTTTCATCATTCCCTCATCAAAGTAATTGTCTCATACCAACTATAAAAAAAAGGCATTCCCTGGGAGGTTTTTATCACCCATGATGATTTCACAACTCCACAGCCCATCCCTCTGCAAAGTATGCCATCATCTTCTCAAAATCCTCCTCACACACCTCCATCACCCTCCCCTGACCTTGGTTCATCTTCTTCACATGAATCATTCCCTCAAACAGACCCTCCTCATTTTCTTTACCCTGAGAAATCTGATCATGAAGAAAGTAGTGATGATCATGAAGAAAGAAGTGGTGATCATGAAGAAAACAGTGATGGAAAGAATGATGAAGATGAAGAAACAAGTGAATAAGAAGAAGATGTCAAAGAGGGAGATGGCCAAGAAGAGAACAGTGAAGGCAGTAACAAGGATGAGTATGTGGATGAAGAAGAAAACAGAGGTAAAAATAGTGATGCAAGTGATGAGCAAAGAAGTCAAGATAGTGGGTCCCATGGTGAAAAGGATAACTCTAAAGACACACAATCAGAGGCAGCTTTTCAAGAAGAAGACAGTGAGCAAGAAAACAGAGTTCAAACCATTGAGTCCCATGATGAGATAAAAAAGCCAAAACAGTGGGTCTAAAAATGAAGAAAATGACACTGAGGGTACAAATGCAGACAATGGAGAGGAGACATATGAAATAAATGGAGAAAGCAGAAATGACAGTGACAAGAATGGCACAGGCAGCCAAGAAACAGGGTTTAAATTTGTTTTCAATAGGCAAGGAATTGATGACAAAGGTCCAAGTAATGAAGAAAATAAGCAGGGCAGTGAAGAATAAATCAGTTAAAGGAACTCATTTAATGAAGAAATAAATGACTCCCACAATGAAGGGAAGACCAATGAAGGTGCCCAAAGAAGTTACCCTACAAACAGTGCTAACAGTGATATAAAGAGTGTTATTGACAATGAAGATAGTGTACCAAAAGATCAAAAGGAGGACAGTCATGAAAGTAAAGAAATGACCAACATAGGTGCCTCTAACAGTGAAAAAATAAAGCATTGAAGTCTTGAAGGTTTTGGCAGCAAGGAAATCTTGAAAGAGGTTGATGATGCTTATAAAAAGGACAACCAAGAGAAAGGCAAGAAGGACACTCACACAGAAATCATCCATGAAGAAGAAAACAGTCTCAAGGTCATTAGTGACCAAAATTTACAAGTGAAACTTATGGCACCTTTCACCATCACTTATCAAAAAGGAAGGAGGCATGTGTTTTCTGCCTCCAAAAGGCAAAGGGCCATGCACTCTTTCTCAAAACCAGTGAAGGAAAAAGGTAAACATCCAATGAAGGACAAACGTAAACAACCATTGAAGGGCAAAGTCAAAAAACCATTGAAGGACAAAGGTAAACAACAACTGAAGAAGGAAGAATACAATCATGAGGAAGAAAGAGAATTTGAACTCATTCACATAGATAGTGATGAGGAAAATGAAACAGGGATAGTGAATTCCCTTCTACAAGACCGGAATGCACAGATTAAGGACTTGGAGGCTGAGCTAGAAAGATCAAAGGATCTCATTCACTTCCTACAAATGTAGAACAAACAAATGAGTGTCCAGCCAACCATCTATGAAGAAAGGGCACTCAAATATACCAAGGAGGCTCTAATATCACAAGTGCAGTTGGAGGAATACATGGGCACTTATGAGGAAAATAGTGATGAAGAAGGGCAAGCTATAAAGAGACCTAAGACTATGGGTCTTAGGAAAGCTTTGGAAAAGCAAAGAGAGGAAGAATCAGCCCAAGCACAGCAATTTCCCCTCACCAAAATCCTTGCCATGGAAATTGAGCATAACAGGGAAGCATGGCTTGAGAGATCCAATATACATTTAGAGGCCAAACTAGAGAAGGCCAACAAAGACTTGAGCTTACAAAGGAGGATGACTGAGCACTACAAACAGAGAAATCACTTTGCAAGACAACAGCTCAAAACTGCCCAAAATGAGGGCCCAGCACCAAATGATGAAAAATTCCAAGCTAGGCTTGGTATTTTGGCCCAGGTTTCTCTACAGGTCTCTAAGAACCCTTGAGGAACCTACCTACCAAATTTGAGCAAAATTGAACAAGTTTTTGTTTTTTGCAAATTTTTGAGCCTAGGAACGCAGCACCCTTGTGTTGCACTTTTTCATAGGGCATATTCAGAGGGAGAAGCTTACATTTTTGGATTCCCCATCATGAAATGAGTATTCCCACCAAATTTCATCTCAACTGGAGTTGTTTTGATCGCCTAAAAAGGTCAAAAGCACTTAATTTCTCACCTTTCTGCCCTCTTTTCTGAAAAGGTGTTGCGCTCTTGACAGCCTTGGTTTTTTCCACTTTTTGGGAAACTTGTAGAGGTCATGTTGAGGAAAAAAAGGTATATTTGGAAATTATACATCCACAAATTTCCAACGGGCCATCACGGAGCCTTTTCCGAAATCGAGAAGGCCTCCAAAACTCTGTTGCAAAAAGACCTTTTTTGGTGCTGCGCTCCTGAAATTTTTTCAATTTTTGAGACAGTATGTTGTGTTCCCATGTGTAACTGAGAAAATGTGCATTAGGAAAGTTTCATCATGTATGTCAGAGCCTGAAAGTCAATATTTTTTCTATTTTAGTCCGGAAAAGATATTTTGGAAGATATTTTGTGCCTTGGACCTTGTAGGGCCTCAAGGACAAGTTAGGATATTTGTTTTTCGCCAATAGGCTTCTAGATGCTCTACTAAACTCTCTTCCTCCTTGCTTGTTATATAAGCCATGAGGATTCATTGTAAACCGTTGGGACTTGATGTTTTATAGAGCAATACATGGTTTATAAGCTTGGAGAAGATATTTGGTTTTATGAAGTGAATGAATGGCTTGTGTGGCTTGATGTTGGAGAGGCTTGCTTGCAAGATTCCATAGCTTGGTGAATGGTGATGTTTTTCTAACTTGTTAGTGTTTTCTTGTCCCCATTGTGTTTCAATTTGCTTATTTTCTATAGATCAGAAAAGTATAGGTTGAGATATGCTCATGGAAGCACCTCAAACCTCCTGTTTGCTATAGTTTTGATGTTTTCCCCTTTTAGTTCATCTTAAGGAATTCTTGACTGCTCCTTAGGCCCATTAAAACTTGTTCTTTGTTTTATGAATGATTGGTATGTTAGCTTATAAATATGATTCATGGCATGCCCTGCTTATTTAAAGTTTTCAAAAACTTATTGTGAAGTTCTATGGAATACTGATTGATTAGGTTAATACAAAGAGGTCTTGTTTCGATCTTTCCCTTTGCCCATACTCATCAACTTATTTCACAGTTCCCGATAGTTTGATATATGTTGTTTAGGATTTCCCTCTCCATATATTGAATTGTTTGTTTATCTTATATGTTTTCTCAAAAAACTGAAGGTGCATTTCTAAATTTAGGAGTTCTAATGCTTCTATGTACCACTGGATTGTTCATCTTGTATGTTTATCAGTTTGATTATTGTCAATAGAGATTAATGGTTTTCCCTACCTCATGAGTTATTGCTTCAAATTATAGATGTATAAGACCTCTTAGACTTTTCACAAAACTTAATGTTCACCTTATACATCACCTAAAGGATCCATTAACCCTTCTAAATTGGCCCTGCAATACACTCTGCTTCATCATTTAGACACCCTAGACTTCATCTAACCCCATAGCCCTATTGATTGATATTCTCTCATTCCACCTATCCTACTTGATCATCTTACCCCAACCCAAGAAAAATAAACAAACCTACACTTAACAACTAGCCTAAAAACAATCATCAAAGCGAACAAGCTCACATCCTTTGCACAATAGAGAGAGCCCTCTCTAAGTCCAGGAAGGCTAGGTCCTAGGACTCCAAAGACTGGTCTGATGTTACCCTGTCATTTGGTTTAGCCAATATGCCAAATCACGGGACCCTAACAGTTTGTAGGAAAAATGCTTCATGCAAAAAAGAACACTAAAACTACAGAAGATAGCAATAATACAGATTTATATTCAATTTAGTTAGCTAAATCAGTAAAGCATAAACAATATACATCAACTAAGATCTTGCAATATGGAAAATCAAAGCCAATACAGATGCATATAGGGAAAAGTAAGTTGTATTCTTTATTTATGATAGAAGGAGAGGTTACAACCAAATGACTGATTTGAAGTGACCCTTCCAGCAACGATCCTCAGCCCCATCACAGTATAAATCTCTCCAGCAGCTGTTACACAAATCTAACTCTCAATTGAAAATTCTCCAGCATTTGTCTACTCAAATTCTTCCTTCTCAAACACTCAGATCTATGCTTAATTTATAGATGAACTGAAGGTTGTTTTGCAATCAATGACTTTCCAATAATAGGCAAGACATGTTCCGAGTCATGTAGATGTCAAATGGACACTTGGATTTGAATCTTGACACATGTGAACTCTTCTAGAAGGCACTGGCCAAGTGGAGATTCCAGAACAATGAGAATTTCGCTCCCAATGTGACCAATGCACCCATAGATGTCGGGAAGTGCTTTGCAGAGCAGCCTTGCATGGGGATACCTGCATATGCAATGCACCCATAGATGTCGAGAAGTGCTTTGCAGAGCAGCCTTGCATGGGGATACCTGCATATGCAATGCACTTAGTCCCCTCAGAGGCAACATTGGTGAGCTCTCATATGCTTTAGAATAAACTTCAAACCTTGGAAACCTTTGCTTGATGAAATTCATGCTTGATTTGCCTTGTTCTTGCCTTAGGGCATGTAGCAAATTGAAATGATAGGGAATAATAGACCCTTAGTAATTGGTCCTAGAGATGATGCCCATTTAACTAGGTCATTTGGAATGATGCCCAAATCGACCTATAACAATTTCCCCCTAAAGCATGAGGTCAAAATAATAATAAAAATTGATTGAGGTGCTTTACATTGTGATGGGTTGGAGATGAATTGGAGTGGTCACCTGCATCAATCTTACAATACATTACATCATGATATATCCTCTTTTATCATAATCGCTGAGGGTTGGCATTCCCATGTTCAGCACATAAACAATCTAATAACATGTACATAATTCAAAAATTCTTCGACACTGGAATGTTTCCCAATGCAGACATGCCTACAGATATAGGCCCATGTTCAGATGAAAATTTGTATGTAAGGTCATCGTATAGATGATGTGTACAAAAATACTGAAATCGCAGCCCGGATGGCTGAAACTAGATTCGGGGTCTTCTTATCTCATTCACTCGATCATTTGGGTACAAGTCTAGCCATGTGAATATATGATTTGTCGTCGAACATGGAAAGACATCATTTTATTGCCAGCCAATGATGTGAGCTGTTAACAAATGCAAGAGAACCACCATTAATGAAAATGGCCCTCAAGGTACTACAATACGTTTCGTAAGGCATGAATAGATGATTTGATGTCGAACGCCAAACAAACTCTTTCGGTCAAAGGTCCGAAAGCGAGGATCTTGTCGATGCTGTAACAAGCCTCATGGTATTGGAATCTGATGTTTCTAAGTGAACTTCCTGGATATTGATTTGTTGTCGATAGGAATCCACCTTATTTCAAAACAATAGTTACTGATTTCAGAGACAAGGGTATGACTTGATATAACAATTTCAGGGATGACAGTTATGAGAATAAAGGTTTACGAGTATTTCAGAAGGATGAGCTTATTCACTGGATGAATTCTCTTGAATAGATCGGCAACACTGTGATGAGTTGGCAACATTGACCCAAAACCGAAGTGAAGGTTTGATGAATCATAGGTGTGAATGAACCATCAAGATGATTATCTAACCCAAACAATCACGGACATGGAGTGAAGGAAGTGTCATGTTCAAGAGCAACTTGCTACCATAAATAAATTTTGCTCACTTTTCCCAAATTTTCCCTGCTCATTTGTCAACCAGTACCTCTTTATTTTTTAACAAGCTTGAGGAGGATAAAATTTGCTTGATCTATAATTCAACCCTTCGGGTGAATAAAGTATCTCTATTTAATAATTTAACGAGTCTAGCGATGAATGAAACTCAATTCTTGCCATGATAAACAAGCCCGTAGCTATTTTATGTTTTAACAAGCTTAACGACAGTGATAGCCCGGTCCTTTTTAATATTTAGAGAGTTTGAAAAAGAGGACGAAAGAAAACTCCACAAGTACTTTTTCGTAAATTTGTCACTCAGATCCGAAAAAGTGTAAAATAATATCTTAGAGAACCTCCTTGGTCATGTTTAACCAAGGTATTCCTTTTTCATAAATAATCTATCTCAGTCCGGAAAAGGGTTAAAATTATACTGAGTAGATATCAACTCATTTACTTTTACAAGCTCGAAAAAGCAAGTGCTCGGCGATCTTTTCACATTATCAAAGTCTGAAAAGAGCTGAAAGAAGACTCCAGGGGTTCCTTTTTTGTTGTTATCGAAGCTCTAAAAAGAGATAAAAGTGTGCTTCAAATCCTTCTTCGTTTTAACAAAGCTCGAAAAATAAGGAGAAAAAGTATGCTTTGTGGTCAAGTCATTCTTTGAAATAAATCTGCATGAGTAATCAGTTCATCAATTGTATTTCCTATTCAGAACAACATAAAATGGATTAAAAATACATGTTACATGATAAAAACATAATAAAACTATAGTCATAGCAATAAATTTAACTTGAAAATAATCAAATGACTATTTAAAAGTAGTTTCATTATTCATTTTTACCATTCCATAGTTACCATTTGTATTTTGGAGCTCTGAACCTGATTTTTCCCCCGAACTTCAGCTACTGATTGTGATCGTTTCTGTAGATGTATTTCATCGTTGTTTGATCCAAGTTAGTGCCATGAACCTCGTCTTTCCTTTGGTATTCAATTCATTTCCAATTTCTGCAAATTTTTAGGGTTTTAAGGCCCCTAGGGTAAATTCTGCCAAAAATGAGGGCAACACACCCCTGAATGTCGAAACCTACATTGCATAGCAGGTATAGTGAAGTGTACTTGCATGTGCAATGCATTGTCTCTTGTCAGGGAGTGCGTTAGGCACAATTTAAGTTTTTGATTTTCTTATTATGCCCAAAATTGACCTAGTTTTTTGCAATGAATGGAATCTAATGGATCTTATGGTTGTATTTCAGGTTTCCATCATATTATAATGATTATTACATGGAGGGAAAGAGAACATGAAGAAAAATATATGATTTCCTTGAATGATCCGGGTACTGTAAGATCCCTAAGAGATTTTGGACTACTTAATTACTTCAAATTGTCCGGGATGAGACAATAAATAGAACTCTTGGAGTTCTAAGTTTGAGCATGGGATCTGGCGATAGAAGCATTTCAAATTAAGAACCGAGTGGTTCCCATAAAATTTGAGGATGTGTATTTTCTCACAGGTTTGTCGAGGAGAGGTTTGCCCATTTCTCTCACAGGGTCTACCGTTGGACGAGAGACAGTGAGGGATTATATTCTGCAGTATTTCTATCCAGGGGAAGAACCTAACAAAGATGGAAAAATAAACATCCGGGATGTCAGAGATTTGCCTTTGAGAACTATCCTTTTCACAATCGCTAAACTTGCAGGCTCCGTTACACTACATGTAGCGAATAGATCGTATATGTAGTATGCGCTAGAGTCTATGGAGCCAACAGTCTTCAACTAGTATGAAGTTGTTCTATCTCAGATAAAGGAACAACTGAACAAAGCAAAGGGAGGAAGGAAGAAGAATTTCAGCTGTGGTTCTATCCTTATATCCTTCGCTTTGGAACGGATTCCACTAATGCAGCCACAACATGTGATACTGGATATAGCTAGTCCTAGAGATCCTCGAATGTAGATATGGGTAGAACTCATGGGTCGGCATGTTGGCCAATCGACTTTTGTGTTCTCTACTACATTCTTTGCCTGGTTCTGGCGACATATTTTTGCCATCGATGAGTATTCATACGCAGGCGTCGATTTTCGAAGAGATCTAGATTTAGCACTACCAAAAGGCGCTCAGTGGGGTGCAATAGGTAAGAATGTTTTGACCATGTTTTTTTATTTTCCTAAGGTTTATAAAATGTTTTTGTGTTTTGATTTCTTTCCAATACTAAACTAAATGTTTGATTTAATTCATATGTTGTTCGTGTTCAACCAGTAGTGGAACCAGAGTGTGAAGCAGATGTGCCAGTAGAGAGGGTTGTCGAGAGAGAATTCCTTCAGGACCTTGATATGGCTGAGACTCTGACTGAGCTTCAGCAGCACATAGAAGGCTTGACCCTCGAGATTCTGGATTTTCGGATCAAAGAGCTTCCTATGCAACTGCGGCGACGCACTATTGGGGTTCCTAACCATTGGATGCGATTACTTCGTAGGATAGCTAGATCTATAGCATGTTACGACGAGCACCACTAGTTTACTTATGACATTTTGCAGACATTTTGAGGTCAGATGACCAATGTGTCTTGGGCACAAATTTTGTAAAAACCTATAACTATCTATCTATATGATTTTAGAGTTTTTCCTATGTTTATTGTGCAATCATATTCAATAATGTGAATGTTTTCTTTACATATGTTGCAAATGTCTTTCTAGAACTTGATTAGCTAATGAATCATTCAATGTGTTCAAATTTCTGGAAATGTGTTGATATTGAATAAAATCAAAATGTCTTTCCAAAAGTCGAACTCTTAGGAAAAATCTAAGTGTTGGATTTATAACAGTATAAACACTAGTAAGCTGTAATACCACAAGTTGTGAGTCTAACCTTATGATTATGCGGTTAATACCAAATGAAATGGCATCAAAAAGAAGTTTGATCAACATGTTGTACTCAACGATATTGTTCGTCGATCTACCAATACAAATCCCTTGAAAACTCAATAACTCATTGTTTGGAGCGAAAATGGCCGACGCTGCAGAAGATAGATTCTGCTTACTACGACTAGCACCATCAGTATATCCAACAAATGGTTCTGAAGATTCAAACACCTACGATGAAATGTAAAGTGGATTACTAATGTCAAGAAAACTCTAAAATCAAATTAAGATAGTGAATGCAAATAAACAACATATATTTACAATATAATACAAAAAATTACTACGCTCATGATTAAGCATAGTAACATTTCAAATACAACCCATTTCTAGGTTGTGCCAACGGAATTCCATTGTAATCAACTAACTCATAGGCACCCTTAGCAAGAACTCTTTTGACAATATAGGGGCCATGCCATAATGGCTCAAATTTCCCTGTACCTATTACATCAGCTTCTTGATCGTAAAGAAGGACCAAGTCACCCTCTGAGAAAATGCGAGGCTGGAAATTTTTGTCGTATTGCACCTTTTTACGTCTCTTATGTGCTACGTTGGCCAATTGGGCTTCACGACGCATTTCATCAAGATGGATGAGGTTAAGTGTTATAGCATCATTTTTCACCCTCATGTGATTCATGATTGTCTTTATGGATTTGGGCACCCATTCCCATAGACTTGAACAAAATTCATTAAAAAACAGTGTTAAAAATCCCATACGCGGGTATGCCCAGACTTTTCCACGTGTATACGCGAGTCCATATGTACTTTTCCGCGTATGCCATTAAAATCGTTAAAAAATATATTAAAATTCCCTATTTTTGGGCTGGGTTGATGGTTACTCCAGTAGTTCAACCACCCCAGCACGTGGCCAACTATTTCCAACTAATTGAAACTACATTGAGTGAGTATAAAAGCCCCTCATGTGCATGGCCTAAGGGAGAGAGAAATTTTATAGACATTATACTCTATTGGAATCCCAATTCAAGTCTGAATTCCCGTGCCTCCTGCACTTTCCCAGATTTATACAGGAAACCTTTGTTTCCTGGAGATGTTCATCCATTTATATGCCATCTCGAGTGCACAAGTCTTGGAAGAATCTTAGCGAGGCAAGGGCGGGACGAATCCGGACGACGGTCTGCTCGAAGATCATGGAAGGATTCAGGTGATCTCTCCACTCTTTATTTCTGTACATGTTGTTCGTAATAATGAAGAACCATCTTGTTCCTGAACTTATGTGTTAATATCTATTTGCATATGTGAAAATATTGATTATTAAGCATTCATTATGGTTTATATAATGTTTCACATGGATTACACTAACGTTTAGGAGAAATATATGCTGTACAACTAGGTTTCCGTGCATGTTCTTTCTTGTTTTCCATGTTAAGGAGGAAGAAGGGTTGCTGGGGGTTTGGACCCCGCGGGATCTACATCGAACGTAGGACTACGGGTGAGTTCTACTATCATTGTTATCTAGTTTTTAGCATTTAAGTGTGGTTGTGTGTGAGTCCTTCTGAATAGCATGCCCTGATCTGTGGAGGTTTTGACCCAACAAACCTCTAGGGTGTTTTTCCCCGAAATAGAACTAGCGACTCCACTAGGGATCGCATTCTTGTGATTCCCATGTTGGGTGGTTTCAGCTATTTGAAAGGTTTCCAATAGTTTTAACTTTTATTTCCAGTCCAGTTAACTCTTTCTCAGTCAGACTGAAGACCTGGTTCTTTATCCAGGCTTAATATTTGTATTTTTTCATTATTTACCTTCATATACGCGAGTTTGTCTGTACACAGATGCGTATACACGTATTTTTTGTTAAAGGGAGTCGTGTATACGCGGGTTTCCTTTAACACATTCACGTATGCATGCTTGTTTCAAAACTGTCAAGTAGCGTATGCCTGGGTGAATTTTGAAATTTTTAATTTCTTGGCTTTTTAGTCTTGTCTTCTTGTGGAGACCTGTTCCTACAGTGTCTTTGTATCCTTTGGATTGTGTTAAAAGTGGTATTTTCTCTTTTCTCTCTCTGTTTTGGTTGAAAACTAGCTTATCTAGCAAATCTTATTTCTTGTGCTTGCATTTCTGGTTCGAGTACCAAGATCTCTTCCTGGGGATTATTGGCTGTTCTGCTTCATCAGGACAGAGAGCTTTCGCTCATATAATCTTTCCTAGCCTTGTGTCTTGCTTTGCACTTCGATTTTTGCCCATTTTGTGGTTGGTTTTCTTGAGTTCAGTTGACTAGGTCTTGTTGCAACTTTTGAAGAGTCTATCTTGGTTCTTTGATGTTTTTGTTTTGCTGCAAGGTTGTACTATTCTTCTAGGCTGAGTTACTGAGTTTCTTGTCTTTTTTTGCTCATATAAATCTTGCTACTAAGTAGCCATATAAGACTTGGATCATTTTTGAAGTTTTTTCTTGAAATTCAGAGTTGTTTGGCTTGGGATTTGATAGTTTTCTTGGTCTCTTCGAGCTCTTCTTTTTTTTAAAAATTCAAAAGCTCAAAAAACATTTTGTTTTGTTATTTGCTTTTGTTTTGCATTTTTTTGTTTTCGTTTCGTTATATCTTTTGAAGCTTTGTGGAGATTTCTTCCCTTTGGTTTTTTACTTGATTTTGGAAAGGAATTGTCATTGGTTTCTTCCTCTTGTTTCAAGCATTTTTGGTGTCTTTATACTAAGAGTTTCTGATTTTGGGAACTAGCTTTGTGGGCAGCCAATAAGAGATAAAACTGAAGGATCTTTGGGAAATTTCTCTCTGCTTTAGTAGATTTTTCATCTTATAATTTGCATGCTCTTAGTGATTTTCATTAGGTGCACTTAAGCATTTAGTCATTTTCATAGTTTTTGTGAGTGTGAAGTTTGTCATCTGAAAAAGAAAATTTTTTAGTCTCGTAGAACCTTTGTAGAAATTTCTTTTCATCGAAAGGAAATTATTGCATTTGCATGTAGTTTGGTTTTTATTAATTTCTTTTCTGCGTAAAAACACCACAAGTTTCATTTCTGTATCCCTTTGACTTAACATAACAGCCGATTAAAATAAGCGCTATAATTTAAAAGAAACTAGAAAATTTTTATTACGTGTCATACACCAATTAGCTAGGTTGTAGGGCCTTGGATTAGGTGAGTGGAGAGTTAACTCTCCAAGGCCACTCAAACAAAAAATAGAAGTTGATTAATTGAGCGAAATCCAACTCCGTTAGGTGGACTGGGAAAGCTCTCCTCCAGAGAGTCAAGCGCGAGGGGAAGTGAAGGCTGAGAAGAGAGATACCCCCTCTCTGATTTGCTAAATCTGACCTCAAGACCACTCCACCCAGCTTCTGACATGGATTGGTGCCCATAGTTGCCACTCCTAGGTTCCACATAGGTGACTGCGGGGGGGAATACCCGTGGTACCTAAGGCAGACATCGTATCACTTCTAGCAGTACTTCTGGGGGGTGCCCTTGTGAAGCTTGGGTACTTGTGCCGGAAAAGGTTGTTGTTAGGAGGTCAGAGTAACTGTTTATATTACCTTTGCTAGTAGGCCTGGGCCGTAATTATCCCAGACTACTTTCGGGAGGTCCTATATTTCGCTTTCTTGTATTTTGGTGTCCGGTCCTAATCACCCGGAGCGGAAATACCTGAAGGTTGTTTGCTTGATTGTATCTCAGGGATTTTTCTTGTAGTGAGTTCTCTTTGCTCCTAGCTTGCCTAGCTTTATACTTTTTGAGTCTAATTAAAATTCGTTAAAGTGGTTGATCAAGCGCCTCGACGATCGAGGAGAATCCGGGGGTTATCTCCCAAGAGTCCAGAGCCTTCTTCAAGAAGGCGTAGGAGTAATTTAGCAGGTGAGTATCACCCTGTGACATCTGACGTGGTGGAGAGATATCCTACACAAGGGTTTGAAGGTTTCGTAGATGGTTCTGGTGTTGGTTCCGAGAGGAGCGCTCCGCTCACCTCGAGAGTCTTATTGCCACAGGAAGAAGATGTACAGGTAGAGGAAGTGTCTCAACCCTCTGAGTCACTTCCATCTCCTCTTCCTCCTGATTATCCGTTCGTTGTTGAATACATCGGACCTGAGTCAGAGAGACCGGAAGATCCTCCATATTATACATACCTTTCGATGGCCACGACTGGGAATGCGGCTTCTGCTGTGAGTGCTGCAGGCATTCAGACTCCTGCTTCTGTAGAAGGAGGAGGCACTATTGCTATATCTTTGATTGCTTCTAGTACTGTTGTGTTTGGCTCTGGTTTCACCCAAGCACATGCTTCTCAATCTGGTCCCTTCTGTTTTGGAATGCCCACTAGTGGGATTCCTTCTTTTTCCTTTTCCGCTGCTGTAGCTGGATCTACACCCATGTCTTCCATGGTTAGTGGATCAGCTTCTTTTCAAGGGTTCCCTTTTGGAACTGGGAATATTCCTAGTTCAAATCCTTCTTTAGGGTCCTTTCCGTTCACTTCTCAGACTCAGAGTTTCAACCCTTGGTCTGGAGGTCAGAATTCGACCACTTTTACAGGTTGGAACCCTGTATTCACTACAGCGGGGGCAGGGAATCAATTTTACGCTGGTCACCAAGGGAATGATTATTTCCCTTCGTCGAGTGCTTATCAGACTTTTTCCCCTCTGTCTAATGCCTGGAACCCCTATCAGGGCTTTCCTCTTCATTTAATACTTCAAGGGGGGGGAATGGTCTGGTCTTTGGTAACTCTGCATTGGGAGGAGGTTCTTCTCCTTTTTCTACGAGTTCTTTTTGGCAACCTGGTGCCTCATCAAGTCCAGGGTATTCTTTTCAAAATGTTGGGAATCCATCCCATCAAGGATGGAATCCTCAGGCTCCACCTCGTTTACCTTTTCTGGCAACGTTAAACTTGCCAAATCTGTCAAAATTGATGAATGATCCGATCCGGTACAGTCCGGGGTGGCCTCTGGTTCCGACCAAACTTCCTTCAGACATTCCAAAGTTTGAAGGTAAGAATGGAGAAGATCTGACTGATCACATCACCACCTTCCATTTATGGTGTTCTTCTAACTCCCTGATCGATGATTTGATTAGGTTGAGATTGTTTCAACTCACCTTAACTGGAAATGCTGCCAAATGGTATATTGAGCTAACTGGGGGTAGTTTTGCTACATTTGGAGAGTTGGCTGTTACATTTCTAAACCATTTCCAGTTGCCCGTCCGTTATGACGCCGGGACTGAACTCCTAGCTAATTTTAAATAGGATGATGCAACCCACATTTGTGATCATATTCAGGAATGGAGGAGAAGGAAGAGGCTTATTAAAGCTCATATTCCAGGAGAATTCATTTTGGAATGGTTTCTGAAATCTCTGCAGTCAGATATTTCGAAAGATGTATCCCTCTCCAGGGTATTTTCTGAGGAGCAGGCCATTTTTAGTGCCCAATAGCTTGAATTGATTTATTCTCAGTTTGGGGTCCTTCATAAATATTTGCCCAATGCTCCTCGCTCCAAATTAGATTTATCCAAAACTAAGCCTGGTCCTCATGGTGATGGACTTATTGGGTCAATCAATAGTGGTGTAGCTAGCCTTCTTACTCAATTGCAGCAGTTGTCTTTGCAATCTGGTCCTTCTGGTCAGGCTGTGCCTACCGAGTCATCACATTCCCAATCTTTGTCGGTTAATGCCGTCCAAAATTCTGATCCCAAAGGAAATCAACAATCCGAAGGGAAGAAGAAGGGACAGAATAATAAGAAAAAGGGCAAGAATGGGAAGGGTAATGCAAATAAAACCAACGAGCATGTTGGTAAGGGTCCAAAGGAGAAAAATAAAGTGAAGTTTCCATGAAAATTGTGTGTTGGAGACCATCTTACACACCTTTTCCCTAAAATTCAAGATGCGCAGTGCTTGTTAGCTCAGCAGGGTTCTTCTAGTTCCCAGGCTGTGCTGACAAACCCTTTTCCCCAAGGGCAACAACTAGTTGTTGGCGCGAATCAAAATTCTAGGGCTTCCTCTGGGGGCATCCAGGAAGGGGAAATACCATCAAACATATACATGATGAGTGCTCACGTGGATGTCGCTACGAGATCCCGTGATTATGGCGAAGAAGAGTCTTCGAAAGCTAAGGATTCTCCTGATGCTACTGAGCCGCTTCGTATTACGAGGCCTACTGTTGAGCCTATACCTCGGATTCCCAAAGAATCTACCAAGCGTTCGACGATAAATCCAAATGCTAGGGCTGCCCAGAACTACTCTATTGTGGAAGATCTGGCGCAGAGTCCTTGTGCCATGTCAGCTTTAGAGGTGCTCCAGTCTTGTCCGGCTCAGCGCAGTGCTCTGCTCACTGCTCTTGGGGCTGTAGATCCAAAGAACTCTCTTATGATTACCTTCGATATGACTAATTTTAAGAAGAGACTCCCCCATCATATGGCTTTCCATATTAAATCATCGTACTGGAAATGCAATATTTTCTGGACGGTTTTTGATGAGGGTGCTTCCACATGTGTCATGTCTCTCGCATGCTGGAAGGGAATTGGATCTCCCGCAGCTGCTCCATCTGCTACTCTTCTGACTGCATTTGATGGTCATTCTCACAGGCCACATGGTATTGTCCTAGCTTTTCCTATCTGTGTTGGGGGAAAAACTGTAAATATAGAGGTTGAGATAGTGGATGCAAGCTTAGACTACAACCTTCTGTTGGGGAGAAACGGGATTTATGAGATGGATGTCGTTGCATCTTCATTGTTTCGGCTTATTTGTTTCCCTCACGAAGGGAGGATTGTTACAATGGACCAACTGGACTGTCCTCCTGTAGACCTGAATGCATCTACTGACTCAACTATTCCAAAGTTGGATAATACCAAGTCACCTACTGATAATTTAGGAGTTGGAATGTATTCTTCCTCGATGGGTACTTTTGATATTCCTCCTCCTACGATGCATATAAATGCAATTTCATCCTCCAAGGCTCCTCTTCAAAGAGAGTTCTTCAGAACTCATTATTTTTTGGACCCTTGGACCTTACCTTCCCCTACCGCCACATTAGCAGAAGGACAAGTGGGTGGAATGGCATTTCCAATGTCTTCAGCTGAGATTGCTTATCATTCTATTGTTGACTCTGCAAAATCCATCCCAGCTCCTCTTTCACCGGAAGAGTTGGATCGAGATGTGGCTCTGGCTTGGACACTTAGTTCTTCTTCTCCCCAGGATTGCCTTGATACCACTCTTCCATCTGAAGAGGCCATCCTGGAAGCTATGAATGGTATAGATAGACCGTGGGATTATTTGCATCATCGGTCTTACTTTTTGCCTGATTTGAGCGAAGTTGAAACAAATTTTCCAAGTCCTCTGTCTCCTGGTCCTGTTCACCCAGTCCTGAACCCTTTAGCACCAACATAGGTTTATGTTGAAGGGAACATGGCTGTGATTTCTCCAACTATCCCGGTGAACATTTCCAAGGATCCCAATATTATTGAGAATGTCTTCATTGGAGCTGAATGTTCCCCTGAAGAGATTCAGATTTACACCGATCTCTTTAAAGAGTATGGGGATGTATTCACTTGGTATTATGAGGAAATGCCTGGTATAGATCCATCTATTGTCCAGCATGAGATCAAGACTTACGAAAACGCTAAGCCGGTTAGGCAAAAACTTCGTCCGGTTAATCCTAGGAAGGCTGCAGCTATCAAAGCTGAGGTAGAGAAGCTGCTTAAGGCTGGATTTATTTATCCTATTCATTTGACTGAATGGGTTTCAAACCCTGTTCCCGTAGATAAAAAACAAGAAACAATTCGAGTTTGCATTGATTTCAGAGACCTAAATAAAGCATGTCCTAAAGATAATTACCCCACACCATTTATAGATCAGATCATTGACGAGTGTGCCGGTAATGAGATTTTCTCCTTCATGGATGGTTTCTCCAGATATAATCAGATTACTATCCGTCCTGAAGATCAGCATAAAACTGGATTTATTTGTCCTTGGGGTACTTTTGCATACAAGAAGATGCCTTTCGGTCTTAAAAATGCTGGGGCTACGTTTCAGCAGGCCATGTCATATGCCTTCCACGACATCAAAAATATTATCGAGGCGTATTTGGATGATTTAGCTGCTCGTTCTCGAAAGAGAATGGATCATCCTGCTCACATCCATCAAATATTTGAACGATGTCGTTTCTATAAGATTAGGTTGAATCCGAACAAGTGCGTTTTCGCGGTTACATCCGGTCAGTTATTGGGATTCATTGTGTCTAGGGAAGGGATTAGGGTAGATCCCTTCAAGGTTGAGGCAATACTTCGGTTGCCTCCCCCGTCCTCTATCCGTCAGCTTCAAAGTCTACAAGGAAAGTCTAATTTTCTTCAGAGATTTATCGTAAATTATGCCGAAGTTACCAAGGGATTTATGAGATTGTTGAAGAAGGGAGTTCCATTTCTTTGGGATGACTTCGCTCAACGCTCATTCGATGCTTTGAAAAAAGCATTGACCTCTTCTCCTTTATTGAGTCCACCTGATTATAGCAGGGATTTCCTTTTGTATCTTGCAGCAGCAGAATCTACTATTGGTATGGTTCTGGTTCAGGAAGATGATGCTCTTGCAGAGCATGTTATATACTATCTTAGTCGAGGATTGGTAGGACCTGAACTCTAGTACACTCCGATAGAAAAGTTATCTTTAGTAGCAGTTCATGTTGTGCAGTGACTTTGGCATTACATTATTCTACGAAAAAATTATGTTTTGGCAGCAGCTAATCCATTTCAGTTTTTTCTCAGTAGGCGAGTGATTGGGGGAAAATACAATAGATGGATTGTAATTTTGCAGGAATTTGATCTTGAGTTTATGTCTGCCAAGTCCAAGAAATCATTAGCTCTCGCGGAATTGATCTCTGACTTGCCCTGTGGGGAAGAAATGATCTATGATGAATCCTTCCCGGATGAACATTTGTTTCTTATCTCTCCACAGGATCCTTGGTATGGAGATATAATTGTGTATCTTTAGACTGCGAAGTTTCCCTCTACTTTTTCGAAAGATGAGCATCGTAAGTTGCGTCACTTGGCTAAGAATTACTTAATTATTGGTGATGCTTTATACCATCAAGGGGTTGATTCAATCCTGAGACGTTGCTTAACTCTCGAAGAAGCTGAGGCTGTGCTGAATGATTGCCACAATGGAGCTTGTGGTGGTCATTTATCTGGGCTTGCTACAGCCCAAAATATCTTGAGTGCTGGGTACTTTTGGCCTTCAATTTTCAAAGATTGTATGGAGTCGGTCAAAAAGTGTCATCCGTGTCAAGTCTATACTCGAAAAATGCGCGCTCATCCAGCTCCGCTTTTTCCAGTCATTACTGTCGGTCCCTTTACAAGTGGGGTATTGATTATACTACTTGTAACCCGCCTTCGGCTAAAGGTCACAAGTACATTATTGTAGCAGTAGACTACTTTACGAAGTGGGTCGAGGCTATGCCTACTTTTGGGAATGATGGTGAGACTGCAGCTCTCTTTCTTTTCAACCAGGTTATTGCTCGTTTTGGTATTCCTAGAGAGATTGTCACTGATCATGGCAGTCATTTTCAGAATAGCATGATGGCTGAGTTGGCTCTAAAATTAGGTTTCTGGCAGGAGCATTCATCTCCATATTATCCCCAAGCCAATGGGCAAGTGGAAGCCGTGAATAAATCCTTGAAGACAATTCTTCAAAGGACAATTGATAAAGCTAGATCCAACTGGCATATTATGCTATATCCTGCACTTTGGGCATACAGGACGTCAGTAAAAAATGCAACTGGCTTTACTCCATTTCAGCTGGTGCACGGGTTGGAATCCGTATTTCCCATTGAATGTGAGATTCCTTCCCTTAAGTTAGTTGTTGAACTTCTTCCTGACACTTCTAGTCTTGAAGAATGCCTCCTTCATCTGGAACACCTCGATGAGCAGGGTCGGGATGCCGCCATGATGAATGAAGCGCATAAAAACTGAGTTAATGTTCAGTACGATAAGGCAGTCAAGCCTAGGATTTTTTCGGAAGGTGACCTTGTTTTGGTCTATGCCCAAGAAAAATATGCCCTGGGGGTAGGAAAGTTTAAGTCTATGTGGTATGGCCCCTTTATTGTTAAAAAATTCCTTAAGAAAGGAGCATATACCTTGGTTTATTTTTAAGGGAACGAGTTGCCAGAGCCCAGAAATGGGCTCTATTTGAAGAAGTATTATGCCTAGGCTTTGGCCTGGCATGTTGCTTTTGTATAGTAGTTTTGCTTTGTACATATCTGGTTGTTTTTCGATCTTTGATGGGTTGGTGATGTTTTTGATCTACTTTGGTAGGTTGTGTCGAATGTCATGAGTCATTTTGGTTTCACCGATGGTGCTAGTAGACACACCCGGAATTTGGCTTCCACGGCTTGGGTGCTTCATCATCCACCCAGTCAGCTGTTCGTGTCAAGAGGGGTCTGCATTGGTCCTGCTTCCAATAATATAGAAGAGTACACTGCAGTTATTTATCTACTCTCAGACGCAATATCTTTGGGTGTTGATTCGTTGGTAGTATTCTTGGACTCTCAGCTGGTGGTGTCACAGTTGAACAATACTTATCGGGTTCGAGATCCATTTTTACTCCGGTTGTTCTTGAGGGTACGTTTGTTACAAAGATCATTTCAATTTTTAACTTTCATTCATATTCCTCGAGCTGACAATTGGATAGCAGACTCATTAGCTAATCAAGCAATTGATTGGCATATTAATCATTCCATACAATAAGATTTAATCATCAAAAACATCATACATTTTGATACATTTGTCACATCACATCAAACATCGCTGTATATATATCATCAAAGTGTTCAAAACTATACAAAAATTTGGATCCATAAGTCATACAAAATTTGGGCTTATGCCTGATCATGTTCAGTCTCAAAAAATATACAGTCATCTGATACATCATATCTATCTACTCCTGAGGTCCCTGCCCAGAAGTTGTGTTCCTATAAAACATGATCGCGATGGCAACGCGGCGGAATAACCGTACCCAGTCATGGGGTACTCCTACCACCTGTCTCTGGATGGCTTCAGGCAGATCTTCCACTGTAGCCATAGGTACTTGACGGGTTAATCCCTCCAAGTTCCTCTGTACAGCGTGGAGGGTCCTGTCTGGATCTACTGTATCCGCCTCGCCTCTGTGACGCTTATGACGTGGGTATCCCTCAGGTCGAACTGGTCCAATATCTATTTCATGATAATTTTAAAATTGTAAGTCATTTTGAATCCAATCAAAAAAATGTTTTTTTTTCACATTTTTTCACACATATTGAAAAAATCCAAAAAAAAAATTTATAAGTCAAAAAATTGCAAACTTACCGACTGTACCCCATGCTGCGTCTGGTGGAAGGACAAGGTCTGGATCGCCTCGGAAATCCATCCCGACATAGGGATAGTCTTCCACAGCGATGATCTGTTCTCCCCACCAAAGAAAGAACTCATCATCCCAAGTGGTTTGGGGAACTTCACTTCCCCCCAATATTTTCATCAAGTCAGCCCATCGGGAAATTCTTGGATCTCTAGGGCTGCTGATAGAAGAGATCACTTTGGGTCTCAGCGCTGGAATCTTCTCGAAGAAGAATGTCATCAAGATTGTACCATATGCAAAGTTTTTTGTCTTTACTTTTTGGATAGAAGTAAATTGTTTCTTCATGTTCATCAGTAGGGATGTGCACCAATCATATACATGAGTTAAGCATTCCACTGCTATACTCATTTGCATCCTGGATGCCTGGTGTAGGGAAGCAGATCCCACTACCCTACCAATGGTAAAAAGGAGGATTTTCATGTGCAAGTCCCTTAAATATTTGATAGCAATCTGAGTTCCAACTTTCTTGGAACCCTCTATGCAGTACACGTGGACGTAATCTTCCACGGTGAGCCCTCCCAAAGGCTTACCATGCAAGTCTACTGGCTCCCCCCTCCGGGAGAGTCCAGTAATAAAATATATATCTTCCACTTTGATGTGTATGGGAATCTGGTCTATGATGAAGCAGTCTTCTTCCGGTTCCCAATAGTTCACAAGCATTTCAAGCAACCGGGAATTACTCTTCATATTTGGCATTTTAAAAAACTTGAGCAATCCACAATTTCGAAGAATATTCAGTGATACTTGGTCCTGCATGACTTCATTGTCAATGGCACTGTGTTCACGCTCTCTCCAAGATATAGTCATCCTGGAAAAATTCAATAATTCATTCATTAGCTACACATTTCTCATTTTTGGGTTGCGCATACGCGACTTTCTTTATGCACAGTCGCGTATATACGCGACTTGGTCATTATAAACCCGCGTATGCGCAAACCCGTGATTTTTAGCAAATGATTCAACGGTGAAAAATCCTAATTTTTAACTTATGAATGGACAAAATGGATATCAAGAATGAATTAAGAGCTTACCTGACAGATTCGGTGAAGATTGACGGTCGGTTTCTCCTGTTTTGTCGAAAGAGGCTTTTTTCTCCAGAGCACTTTTTCCCAAATCAGCAATGTAACAATGAACCAAATATGACGTAACTTGTCTATTTATGCCCAAAAAGTTGAAAATTTTCGCAAAAATTTGTTATGCTTATTTTTTCAATCTATCTTAAGCTACATAACTCGGATGCTTGGAAGTGCCCAGAATGGTATGTTTTCAGGTACATTTTGACGAATTTGAGATTTTTCCTGGTTTTTGATCCATGAATGTTGACCCGTCATGGCAGGTATATGATCTTTACTGGAATATAGGTTATGGAATCCACTTTCCATTGCATTTTGCATAACTAGCCTCCATTCTGATCACTCGCCATAGGGTCGATCCCATCAGGTCATGAGTATTACACCCATTTCACTCGCCGATTATTTAATCATGACTTGGTGGTAGAGCCTTCCTTTACATGGGCTTCCTAGTTAGTTCCTCGCTATCACTTGTTGCCCATGCTCCGTTTTATGTAGGCTCGGGAGTCCTCTTTAGTCCCGCCATGACTTATGTGTTGAAGCTTCATTCTTCTTCTTCTTCACTATCATTATTCTGGCTATTACCCTAGAGGCTCCCTGGTGTTGTTGAGTTGTATTACTACATTGCATATTGGCTACTTGTTTATCCTGGCCTTTAGCCGGCTTCATTTGGACTCAGTGTTTAAGCCAACTTTTGACCTTGTCTATCTGTACAAGTTAACCATTGCATGCACTTAGCTATCGCGACTTGACACCCTTTTACCCATGGATGGAACATTCCTCTAAGTATCGCTTACCAGTTTTCGCCACCTTGCATTGAGCATAGGATCGTTCCAATCCCAGGAACTAGTGCATCTGTTTCTTGATACTCGTTCTATCCATTGTACCATAGCATTCTTTTATTCTTTTTCAGGCTTATTATATGAAAAAGACAAAAAAAATCAAATATAACAAAAAGAGCGGGAACGGGATGTAACTTCATAATTTGATGGCAGTATAGTGTCAGTTTGTCGCCCTTGAACAAAGCATATACACTTATATATTTCTTCATTTGGGATGGTTTTAGTTTTGACTTAGGTTCAGCCTTTACCTTGTTTCACTGGTCAGTCCTCCCCCGGTTCGTTATCTCTTCCAATCATATGGAGAGTTTGTTCTGCGTCCTGCATAATAGACTTATACAGTGTCACTTTTTACTACCATGGTCATCACGAGTCATGCTTTTGTTCAAGGGAAGTCTAACCAGAGTCGGCCATTCTGCGGTGTCTCTTGACTCATTATTTAGTCGGCCTTCCCGGTCTTGTCAGTATCTTGTTCTATCACATCAGATGTTTTGGTCCTCTGCTCGTGCTGGTTTGAGAAGGTCTCCATTGACTTCTTGCTGGCGGGTTTGTCTCTTATCGACTATGACACATTGCTCTGAGAGCAAACCTAGAGTTGCACCCTGGCCCTATTTCCATCATTGATAGGTGACCTTGTGCTCAGCATTTGACCATCATTATGGGTCTTTGACTGAGTGGTTTCCCGTGTGTTCGACGTCAACATACATTATCACACTTGGGATTCGTGCAGTACCTTGATTTCCATTTGACCCTATCAGTGGATTTCTCGCCTCTGTGTCAGCTTTCATTATTGGTTGGTTCAGAGGGTTTTTTCCGTGCGCTAACTTCATCTTGTGCATGTCGGAAACGTACTTTGGTTTGGTTCCGTCACTCTACTTCGTCCGATTCCTTCCAAATCTTGGCCTGCGGGTTACACTCGCGCTGGACTGATGTGGGATGCCTTAATGACTTCCTTCCAGCAGATCTTTTCCCATCGACTCCGACTCATTGCTCTGGGAATAAGGTCTAGAGTCTTTTTGTCAGTACCTTAGGGTTTGCAGTCATCAGTGGCAGACTCTTCGCTATCGACAGTGGGGATCCATCATTGCCTCCTGATTGGTAGATTCTTTCAAGTGTTCGACTTCAACTCATTCATTCACACTTGTTAGATTGTACTGGGGCACCTTGACACTCATTTTCATTATTGGTGGGTTGTCTCGCGTTGGTTAATGGTATACATCATTGACCGGTAATCCAACGATTTCTCACATGGTCAACTTCAGCTCATTTATTCCCATTGTGTAGAATTGTGCCATAGTGATCAGTGAAGACCTCGGGTTGCATCAGCATTTCTCGGTTCACTTTTGACAGTCCATTCAGTTTCTGCCAGTGATGTTGTTCACCCTTATATGTTGCAGTGTCATTACAACAGCATCCTATATGTTGGCTCCCGATTTGCATGATTGTATCATTTATTCCACCTCTTATGATTTGGTACTTGGAGATTCAGTTACTTATATGATCAGACATCTAGTTTCAGCATCATTGATCAACTTTCTATATGTGATACTTCGACATTCATTCTGAGTTGTACTTCTGGGCCATGCTCAGATGATTCATTGTGTACTTTCAATTCAGCTATACTTGTATACATGTTGGATCTATTCTATACTTTCTATATGATGTATTTTTGACTGAGCATGGGTATGCCCACCTCAGCATGAGTTGACTCTCTGTTTCCTTTCATTGGTTTTTGGCAAGCTGGAATCTGGTGAAGTCCTCTCTTGTCCTTGCGAAGTTCTTTCTATGTGCATAATACATTTCGGCCATCATGTACCCCTTATGACCTCATATATTAGGGGGCATCTGTTATAGCATCATTTTTCACCCTCAGGTGATTCATGATTGTCTTTATGGCTTTGGGCACCCATTCCCACAGACTTGAACAAAATTCATTAAAAAACAGTGTTAAAATTCCCATACGCGGGTATGCCCAGACTTTTCCGCGTGTATACACGAGTCCACATGTACTTTTCCGCGTATGCCATTAAAATCATTAAAAATATATATAAAAATTCCCTATTTTCGGGCTGGGTTGATGGTTACTCCAGTAGTTCAACCACCCCAGTACGTGGCCAACTGTTTCCAACTGATTGAAACTACTTTGAGGGAGTATAAAAGCCCCTCATGTGCATGGCCTAAGGGAGAGAGAAATTTTATTGATATTATACTCTGTTGGAATCCCAATTCAAGTCTGAATTCCCGTGCCTCCTGCACTTTCCCAGATTTTTACAAGAAACCCTTGTTTCCTGGAGATGTTCATCCATTTATATGCCATCTCAAGTGCACAGGTCTTGAAAATATCTTAGCGAGGCAAGGGCGGGACGGATCCGGACGACAGTCTGTTCGAAGATCGTGGAAGGATTCAGGTGATCTCTCCACTTTTTATTTCTGTACATGCTGTTCGCAATAATGAAGAACCATCTTGTTCCTGAACTTATGTGTTAATATCTATTTGCATATGTGAAAAGATTGATTATTAAGCATTTATTATTTTTTATATAATGTTTCACATGGATTACACTAACATTTAGGAGAAATATATGTTGTACAACTAGGTTTCCGTGCATGTTCTTTCTTGTTTTCCAGGTTGAAGAGGAAGAAGGGTTGTTGGGGGTTTGGACCCCGCGGGATCTACATCGAACGGGAGACCACGGTGAGTTCTACCATCGTTGTTATCTAGTTTTTTAGCATTCAAGTGTGGTTGTGTGAGAGTCCCCCCGAATAGCATGCCCTCGATCCCGTGGAGTGTTTTGACCCCACAAACCAGCAAATCCATCATATATCCACTACTACCTTTCTCCTCTATATCTCTATAGTTGTAAACCCTTTCGATACCCAAACCTAGCTAATCGGTTTCATCCCCGATCCAACATCAAACCCCTAAACAATCGAAACCTACCGTAGACTATCATATCTAGCCTAACATCCTTCCTATCATAGTCAATCCTTGACCTTGATCTCATAAAAGAGCCCTCTCAACTCGTAGGGCTAGAAACTAGGTCAAAGGGTATGTTAAGTATCTTTTTGTCTCCTTTCAACCTTCGTAGAACTCGGTGGAGAGTAATTACCAAGTGTTGCCGTTGTTCCCAGGGAATGAAGGCGACAAATATTCTCTAGGTGTATTATTACTTTTAATCGAATCATAGGCTCGTGGGTGATAGGTGCTAGTGCTCATGAAGGTCGATTCAAATTGTAGAGAACCGAGGTGCAAAAGCAAGGACACACCCGTTTGAAAATATACACAAGATCCAATAATCATCCACATCAAGCTTTCATATCTTGTTGAAGATCCGCAGAAACTCATCAGGTCGCGCATATTTCAAAGACTCGGGGAGATCTCACTTCTCAGGTCCATCTTCATTTGTAAATTTCACATCATTGCTCGTCAAAAATATTATCACTTGAAGATATTCCATTCGATCCGAAATTTGAATTATCTCTACTTAGATCAAAGTTTTAAATTTTCTTGTATGAAATAGTGTTTGATGCCTTGAGGTTGTCTAAATTTACATCAATATTCAAAATAGCATTTGATTCTCTTAAATCTCGAAGATAGAACATCATCTATGGATTCCAAATCCGAGTCATATTTTGATAGGAAATTCTAGAGCGTATGATAGACTCTGAAAAGTTAGCCAACCAAATCCAATATACATCTCGAGAAATATATCATCTAATATCAACAATATTTTTTCTTTCCAACACCATATCAACCGCCTGTTTCCTCTTCTTCCATCTTCCTACATTATTACCCACCAATAATCCTTTCCGCCTACCCTCTCATTGTTACTTCCGTACTACATTCCACAGGATTCGCGGCTATATTTTCACCTCTAGTTTTACCTACCAACCTGCTGTACCCTTACCACAACGCTATGGTCAAAGGCTTCTCTCTTGATGAAACCTCGTAGATTAAAAGCAAAACACCATGTAAAAGTCACTTATTTCTATTGATTTAGAAGTGATTTATGTCAATGATGAAAATATGAGGATCATTTCAAAGCTTCTCTGGGATGTAAAAACATGGCCTCTGCTTCTTTAACTTCCCATTCCATAGAACCGAAGCAATTAACTCGTGATTTTTTGAGCTATATGGGAAGTGGAAAAAAAATCCACTTGTGTTCTTTCCGAGTCACTAAAACTTAAAAAAAAGTATCCTAATGAGTATGTTCAGATTTTACCGCTTGCGTTAACCGGGTATACAACTCAATCCCCCAATGATATCAAGCTTCCAAGTTTGGATCTTTGCACCATTCGATGCTTTTCATCCCCGATATGGAAGATTTGATAAAGAAGCCCGTAACACTTGAGGAGATGCATAAAAACACATTTAGTGTCGAAGAAAATTTGATGATAAAAAATCAAATACCAAAAGGTGAAAGAAAGGTGACAATTAAGGAGGAACCATCAACATCCCTTTGATGCCAAATTGTATTTCGATCAAGATTGTAAAAATAATGGTGGATATAATTTTTATCAATCGAAAGGAAACCATATAATTAGGTTTGTAATCCTAATTTAGAGGTCAGCAACAACAACGTCAGTTTAGGATTAAAAACAAAGGAAACAAAGAGCCTAGAGAAATAGCCTAACAAAGAAATCCGTACTCCTTTTGTAGCGAATTATGCTCAAGAGGTTGAAGAGGAAGATGATATTGTAGAACAGAATCTTTTCTCCATAGAAGATGGAGAAATATATTTTCCTTACATCGAATGAAGAATACATTGAAAAAACAAATTTAATAAAGATGAGTACCATATGATTGCAAATGATGATGATTTGGATGTCCAATTAAGGACTATCAACAAATGTATCTCAATGATCTCAACTCACATCATAGGAAATATTATTTTAGAAACCTATTTTTTATGATCACTCCTATGCAAAATAGGACAACTCAAAATAAAAAGATAATCCGCCTCTCACAAAAAAAAAAAAAATCCCTTAAGCTAGTAAAAATAAGGGAAAGGAGCCTCGTAGCTACAAATCGCAGCAAGAACAACCAAACATGTACAATTATGCCAAACAAAGAGAACAAGGCTAAAAGAAGGAATTTGCAACAAAATATCATCCCGACAAGAGGGACATTGTTGTCAAAGAGGTAGATAAATAAATTCAATCTGTTTAGCTTAGAAACTTAAATATATAAGTTGAAAGTATATCCTATGTCAAATATTGGTTAACAAGGAATATGATCAACCCGAGTCTTTTTGGTCGATCCATAGATGGTCAACTAGAAGATACCAAATTTTCCCATTTTATCTCCATTTGCAAGTTCATGAGTGTATCATCCATTATTCCATGCTTGATTCTAGAGCTTCTCATTGACTCGATGCCAAAGGCCATAATGGAAAATTTGGGCTGACATAACTCAACCTTACCATGATATTTAATCTTCGAATATGGTAGAGTACGAGGTCTTGATCTTATAAAGGACTTCCGTGGTTTCACTTAAGAAAATTCCTAATAAAAAATGTCTCAATGGATGTGGTAGTGCCTCGATAAGTACCGAGGTATGGAATGATGCTATCAAGCTCATGGGGAGAAAATTTAAGAGGTACTTTCAAAACTAGATTTCTCTTATGCCACCATCCCGATTTTTAGGCAACTAAAGATGTTGTACCGGAGACAAAAATGAAGTATATGATCACCGATAAAGTACAAAAACCAGCTAATCACCCTATAAATTATGTACACATATTGATTCGGAGTCCTTTATTATGTTTACTGATAGTGGTTTTATGATTCCGTATAGTCATATTATATATGTTGAGAAAATTCACGAAATTTCAAATAATGTTCGAGCAAACTTTTGACGAAAGATAAGGCAATCAACCTAGGCTTAGAGCAAGAGCATTTAAAAACTTAAAAAGGAACTAAACAAGTTTAAAAGTGGTTGAAAAGGAAGAACAAATTTACCACACAAAATTCCAAATTTCCCGATGATGAGAAATGGTCTTTCGATTTGGCGGATTTGATTGTTAGTTAGGAAAAGATGAAGCACTTAATCAAGATCCATAGTCCAATTCATCAATCAAGTAAAATTCCAAAATGTGATTGTGTTCCTATAACCTATCTTTCAATTGCACCAATAATGAAGCCGAGTCCGAGGAATTGATCACCGCCTCAAAACTCGGAAAAGTTAGGTGCTAAGATAATTTATGTTTATGGCAACTCCAAACTTGTAATCAAGGTAAAAGGGGAATACGTGGTAAAGAATCCAAGCAGAGATCATATCACAATGATGTACTTGACATTCTCAAAATGTTTCCTTAACATATATTGTCGATCATTCCAAGAAGTCATAATCTTATAAAAGATTCACTTTCCACAAAGGGTGTTAAATTTTAATATTCCAATATTCTCAAATAATAAGTTTGAAATTCATGTCAAACTGAAGGTCGACAACTTGAGGTATTGACAAGTACCTTGGGATGAAAAATAGGTGAATATTTTCTACGATGGAAGGTGCATTTGAGGCAATTCTTATATTGATGAGGTATATGATAAATATGATCAAATGATCGAGGCTACTCAAGTTTATGTGTTACAACTTAAAGATAATAACATTCCAAGGGTTCTTTGGTGATTGGAAGAATTTTTCAATCAAGATGATGTTGCCAAAAGCCGACCATGGTTCCTAGCAAGAAGGGTCTCAAAATGTGAATATTGGAACAACTAAAAATCCCAAATAAGTTAAGTTGTCCAAGTCCTTATTCCGCAGATGAAAGATAAATAAATAGCCTTGCTATCGATTTTTCCCATTTATTTTCGGGACTATGAAAATATGAAAGTATATGGCAACAATATAATTCAAAGATACAATTACGATCAAGCCTAATTTAAATCCTTTCCGACAAAAAATGAGAAGAATTAATCCAATATTGTTATCATCAATAGATATAGAGGTAAAACACTCTTTAAAGTTGGTATCATTTTTCCCATTAGATTTTGAGAATGGATGTCAAATATTTTTCTGTGTTGAGAAAGAGAACTAGAGAAATCGGTCTTTATATTGATTTCAAAAACTTGAATAAGGTCTCTTTAAAAGATAGCTATCCCTTCTCCTAAGATGGACCATATTTGTTTAGTAAAATAGTTTTCATTAGATTAGTAACATAAATTATCAATTTGGCATCCTGTAGGACTTGTGAGACACATGCATACAATATATGCTATGGACTGTATTTATCAAAAACTAAAACCAATCTAATCACACCATTTCTATATTAACTTGAAATCTACGGCTTACCTTCAGGAATTAAAATGTAATTCATTTACATAATTGAATTCTAATCTATGACTAATGTATGAACAAATACCCAAACATGATCCAATCGATAATGATAGTTTCACCTTCTCGAGATGACTTAGCGACACAAGATTATATAGATAATTGGAAATTTAATCTAAGCAGTGCTACTACAAAGCATGTAAAAGGAAACTAAGACTACTCCATGACCAAATAATCAACCATTCAATTTTGAAAGAATCACAAAGTCATCTTCTTGATATGATTTAACAAGCATTCAATGACACATTTAATTGTAAACTTAATCTAAGAAAGAAATTATAGAGCATGTAAAAAGGAAACTAAACTATTGTTCCATCAAATAGAATGACAAAGTCATCTTATTGATACGATTTAACAAGCATAAGATTACACAAATATTGGAAACTTAATCTATGAAATAAAATAAATCTCACACATCGTAGGTGGCCGATCCAAAAGTATGAGAGATTTTAAGCAGAGAGGTTCATACAAGAAAAAAACCAAGTCAAAGTGAAAGAATACTTAAGGAGTAAGGTGCCAATAATCTAATTCTTTATTCAAATATTGAGCATAACACCCAACTTTACACAAAGCCTTGAAAGGATAAGGCCTCCCTATTTATACAAATTCCTAACAAACCTCATTAATGAGGATCTCTCTTACACTCTTTGATCCATAATATTATCAACGAATTTTGCTAACCATAGGCCACATATCCCTACTTGAAACTCCTCCATGCCATGAAGGTAAATTCAAATTTGATATTTGGGAGCCACATAAGAGGGCCTTGGAAGCTTCCAAAGAACCCACATACGTCATAAAAATATTTCCCACTCTCTTTTAAGGTATACATATGCATATTATTTCCAACTTGATCACAAATTCACTTAAAAACACTATAAATTAACAATGTTTGAAAACACAAGGTCTCCAAATGATGATTAAAGTGATATGAATGTAGTGACATGGTAGTGAAATGAAGGTGAAATGGAGGTGATATAATCGACATGATGGTGAAAGTGAATGTCTTTTAAGGACATTTATGAGACCCAACAATATCCTGCGTAGAGTGGTTGGTTCCTCTTTGAATGTTGCTTCGATGGATATTCGATATATAATCAAATCTTATTGCATAAGAATGACCATAGAAAAATGAAGCTGCATGACACCTGAGCACTTTCAAATATGCAAAATTGCCATTTCGGTCAAGAATGCAGTGGAGCCAATTTTCAATGAATGATGGAAATTGTTTTCAAAATGAAAAGGATATTTTTTCTAGTAGTTTACCTTGATGATTTGACGGTTTTATCCCATTATGATGATGACCATTTATATCATTTTGTAGTTGTATTTGAGAAGTGAAGAAATTTTTTGATTTCACTCAATCCCGAAAGAGTATTTTTGCACCGAGGATGGAAATCGTCTTTGGGCCATATCATCTCCAAAGATGGCATCCATATTGATCCCTCCAATATTGAATCCATTCAAGAAATAGATTTTCCACATAGCAAGAACAGATCCAAGACTTTAATGGTAAGATGATATTTTTGAGAATATTTATCCTTAAACCTTGCTGAGCATCTACGAGAGATGACCAATATGCTAAAAAAGGGTATCGAAGAAGGTCATAGAATGCTAAAAGGTCATTTAATTCGGTTAAGTTATCTTTGACAAAAACTCCTATTTTGATCAGCCCCCGACTATACCATTGATTTCATCTTTTTAATATTTGACTCTCGAACATACTTTGGTTATTGTTTTGATGCAAAAGAAGGATAATACCGAGAAACCCATCGTTTTCTTTAGCCATACCATTAGAGATGATGCCTTAGATATAACATCGTTGATGAGCAAGAATTGACCCTAGTAAAGGTACTTTCGAAGTACTCTCTACTATATATCCTTCATTCACACATTCTACCTTATGTTCCTAATGTAGCGTTGAAGGATTTCCGAAGCAAACCCGTCTAGAAGCGTTAAGGGGGAAAGTGGATAAAGTGTGTGGCTTATAAGCTTGAGTATGATCTCGAGATCACACAAAGCTATCAAAGGACAAAAGAATTGGCCAAGTTGATGGTTGAATCTACCTCTATATGCACTTGACATCAATCTTATTTTAGTTTTGTCTCAAGGAGAAGATGATGACTCACTCATGGAGGTATCGAAAATTTTCTTTCATCTCCTTGGTATTCCGAACATCATTTATGTTCTCCAAGATATTAATCCTCCTATAGATGTGTCTAAAAGAAAGGGTAGATCATTAAATTTAAAAGCTTCCAATTACTTCATTTTTAGGCAAAGCATGCTCTATAATGGAAAGACCTTGGGAGGTACCTTTGTTAAATTATTTAGTAGAAAGTGAAGTCAGTTAATGAGTGACTTTCACAAAGGATATTGTTTTATAACAGTTTGTTTTGAAAAATATGGTTAATAAAGTGTCGAGGGCAAGTTATTATTGGCCCACTCTATTTGCTTATTTTTATAAAACAATGATGAGTTGTCACTTAATGCGATATACTAAGGTAAGAGGAAGTTTCTCCCATCGCTTTGGTAGCCCATATCCGTGCAAGCACCATTTCAAGAATGGGGCTCTGATTTCCACTGGAGAAATACACCTTGCATCTTCTACCCAACATAGCCGGATCTGGAAAGCTACTAACTACTTCAAAAATGGATTGAGGCGATCCCAATGAGACAAGCTACATATTTATCCATTATTTAGTTTTTGGAAATTAATATTTTGTCTCGATTTGTTGGCCCTACAAAATAATTACAGCAAATAATGCGACTTCTTACATTAACGTCCAAGAAAATGGTTGAGATTTTCAAGAAATACAACATCAAATTGCCACCAATTGCATATGATACGTGTGGTAATGGATTGGCTTAATCTTCAAACAAATCTTTGGTCAACATTAGAAAGAAGACATTGAGGTGAACAAGAAAAACTAGCATAAGAAACATATTAATTCCTGTGGGTTAATTGTGAGTGAGTAGGGAAACAATAGGTATGTCTCCTTTCCAATTCGTATATGGAGTTCACGCTTTCTCACTGCCCAGTCCCACCAAAATTATTGCTGTGAAGTAGGTAGTGAAATGAATGGGATGTGTAAAAGCCGAATAAATCAAATGATCTATCTCCAACAACTAGGATGATAAGTCTTAAAACACCTCTACACCAACAGAGAATTAAGAAGGTATGTGGTTGCAAGACAAAGGTTGATGATTTCAAAATTGGTGATGTGGTCTTTCCGTTGGGATGATAGAAATGAAGAGAAAGGGAAACATGGTAAATTTAGAAATTGGGGAAGGACCATACAAAATTTTAGGTCAAGAGGACATCATGCTTATCTATTGAGAAATGAACGAAGAATATTTACAGAGGACCAAAAGAAATGGTATGCTTCTCAAGCACTACCTTTTCCGAGCATATTTCTGAAGTTTCTTAACCTTATTGTACATATCCGCTTAATTTTTCTTCCAAGGTGAAGGAGAGAATCATCTGAGCTTGGAGCCTGCAAGTGAAGGCCATAAATCTCCCTTGATTTATTGTTCATTTCTAAATTTTAGTAAGGGTCAAAGTTACTTCATTTTTGAGCCGCCTTTGAGTATTTAGTCTCATCTTTTGATTTTTACTCCATGCCCAATGGTTAGGCTACTTTGTCTATGACATTCTTGAAAACTCCAAGGAGTCGCCATCCCTAGCTTGACCGAATGTTAATGTTAGTCTATTTAGCTCATCACCGTTGATCAAATAGGCTCTTACAATGTATTGTTAACTTCTCAAAGTTAATTTCTTTGTCATTTCATTAGGTCTTCAAATAAAAATTCTAGTCACGAGATAGTGTGTAGGGCTATTGCCACTCCTTTCAAAAATTCCATGTTTACCTTTTCATAACTTAGTTGATTGTACCATCATTGAAATAGCATCATCATCATTCAATTAAACATCATCATGATTTCATTCATTTGAGTGTCTCCATTAGGTCATTAGGGTTTCTCAGTAACCAAAATATGTTCCAAGCGACATATATCCTAATAATGGAGGAGTGGTAATAGGTAAATTTGTTCAATAAAGTTTGATTTAAAAAAGTAATTTATATTTCATATTATGTAATAAGTGTCATGTTCCTAAATATACATCATAAAGTTTCAAAGCTATAAATTTTCAAAGCAAAGTGAAAACACATGTAATGGGCCATCCCACTACTCTAAAGAACAATGATCACTATAAGCTATAAAAGGCCAATTAAAGCTCATTTTCTCATTCACCTCATTGAAGAAGAACTCTCATTCATGATCACCAAGTTCTTCATCAATAAATTCAAGTCAAAAAATCTCCAAAATTCAATGCTGCATGTACCACGTTGCGCTTTCTAGGCTCCACGCCGCTCTTTCTTCCACTTGTTGTGTTTTCTCCCTAGAGGCATCAAAATCAATCAAGGTTTATATTGGGTTGAGGTAAAGGTGAGGCATGTAGAGTAATTCTATTATTTATGGAGTTCGAATTGTAGTAGATGCATGGGGTTTACTCGATAATCATTTAACTCAAAGAAGTGAGTTAGAGCAAGTTGAATCCATGTTGTATGTAACAGGTAATCATGAATTATTTAATCACCATGAATCGATGATTTACTATTAACATTCATATTCATGTCTATTCCATTGGAGACCTGGGCTTAGCCAAAGGATAAAGGGATGTTAACTATGAGTTGCAGTACTATTGGTTGCACACATGCAACCAAACACACATTGGATTTACCATGATGATTGCATAGTTTAGGAAGGCCAAAATTCCTAAATAATAGGTATTGTATTCACTGTGAATTGCACAAGAATGCCAAAGTTGTTTAGAGGTTGAGAATTGGCTTTGTTTGTTGATTTTGTTTGGGATAGTGTGGAGAGATAACTAGTTGAGCAGCAAATACCTCCTTGTGAGAAGAGTGAATTGTAATTGTTTCATGATTCGTTGTTGGAATATAGAATAGAATATAGAGGTTTTTTGAGAATAAAGCCTTCTCGAGGACAATATTTGGGATGTTGTTTTACTGGTTTTTTCCTGATTTGTTTGCGATTCGCTATTATTTTTATTTTCTCCGAAATTGATTTGCAGAAGTATTTAGTATCTTGATTTAGCACATTGCATGATTGGATTGAATGGCTACATGAAATACATATTGGTTGTATAATTTCGCAATGATTTGGGATATTGTGCTAAATCATCCATGAAACTATAATTATGGGTCGCTTTGGAGTGGTGTCCTTTCACCTTGCTGGACCTTAGCCATTTTTCTTGTGCGTTCAAGAGGAATTTTCGACATAGTCAACGGTGTTGTAGGTGCACCCATGCTAGCCTCGACGTACTCGTGTCTAGTGAGGTATCATAGATTCGATTCTGTCCGAAAGAAAATTTCCTCACCACCACATAGATTCGGTGCTTTTTGTTTCCGTAATAATTGGGGATGGTTGTTGTTGTTGGGTACCACTACCCTCAGCGGGGGAAAGGTTATCGCATTACGACGGTTTACTATGTGGGTCCTCCTTGTCCTCTATTACCTTGAAGCTTTAGCTCGTGAGCTCGGCGATGTTGTTCACCGTAATGGCCATACTCACCACAAATCATGCAAGAGTGGTTGGTCCGAAGATTAGACCTCTTTTCTACCTCGGGGGAGTTATTTGGATCTCTTGTTTTGATTCCAACAAGTTAAACTCAATGATCGCGATGACATTAACGCGTCATTCGCTATCCGTGATTTCCATTTTGTTTATTTTTTTCCTTTTTATTTTTCACGTTAGGAGGATAACCTGATTCTCCCGATCATATCACTCGTCGTTGGGCCCTAGAATATTACACAAAGTTCATCGTGTAGTATTTCCTTGTATCGATGGGTTCTATGCTAGGGAGTGGCAATACGGAGGTTCCTATCCCTGGCTTGGATATGGTTGATGTGGGGAACTCTCCCTGCGAGGTTCCTATTTTTGTACTAGGTCACCATGTGGGGGATATGGTCCTCGCTGCTATAATGATGGCACAATGACACCCTATTGGTCATGTTCTATGGTAGGTGCATGATGACCCTAATGGCAGTAATACGTGGATATTTTGGCTATGATCATATGTGTACTGGGGTACAAGACAGTGTTACTTATATGACTTTGGGTCAATGAACCTATCAATCAGTTCGTTTCGATGTGGCCGGATTTTCTTTATAAGTTTGTAGGCAGTGGCATTAGGTAGGATGTTATGTATGTATCCTCAAAAGTGAGGGTATATCACCTTGAGTTTTTGAGATTTTCTTATGGGCATCCTCTTCAGAAGTAGGTCCTTGAGTTTCAACATCTTTTGAAATATATATTGTGAAAGTTTTCAAGAAAATGTCCAACAATACTCGACAATCGAGTTTCGATTTACACAAACTTCGACCTCACCACCATTCATGGAGATGGTCTAAGATATGGACGGATGGAATTTTCCTAAAATGTGTCGTTAACTCTATTCCCCGAATCGTGGTAAATGGACAATCGAGTTACAAGTGAAATGCCACTGCGAGGGCACTACATATTCCATGTGTAGTAGAAGGCTACTCCACATACCATTTCGTGGCTAGTCCAATTAATATAAAAAATCGGAATAGTCTTAACCAAATACTATCATCAATAATATTGTTCACGAACACCATAGGTGGAAATTCATTATATGGTTTCGAGGGTCTTCCGTATGCCTCTTTGAATTTTTGGGGAATTTCAAAGGAGATCTGCAGACATGGGGGACCATGTGAGATTATGTGCAATGACGTCATTTGTTAACTTTAATATACTGTGTAATTTTAAAGATGTTAGGAAAGTGTACAATGTGTTGAGTGCTATCAGACTGTGAAACACAGGGTTCTAGTTACGTATAATGTTTTCTAAGGACATACCCAACTATGTGTTATGTTGGCTCCCCGAATGGGTAGCACTCCTTTTCCTCTAGGGGTTGTTGGAGGAGTGGTGTGTGGTGATCGAGGGGTGTTTCCGCTGTGTGTGTTGTTGTCACCCTTGGGGTTTTCAATCAAATTCGCTCTGATAAAGGATGAACCAACAAGGTGGATGTGTGCCATATTTGGATGCCTAAATGGCGAACACCTCACACTCTTCATTGTGGAGGTCCAAAAAAATTCTAGATCAACGAGGTCCCGTTGGGTCTATTATGGTGTTGACTAGGTTTGATGTTGGAAATATTTTTTAGTTTCTTGAGAGGAGAGAGATTATATATCAAAGAAAAAGTGATCACATCCATAAAAAGCCAAAACAAAAGGTTAATTTCCCTTTATATTAGTCCTATGTGATTAGTCAATCAAAAAATGGTTTTACAAGCCACATGACATCGAAAAAAATTTCTAGAAGACCTAATCGTCCCTCACACTCTCAATTGTAACTGCCTTAAGAAGATATCTTTCCGGTGTATACTAGGGCCAACGTCCCGAAAGAACCCGTGACGCTTTTCAAGTAGCCGAAGAATCGACCAACGTAACGTGACGAGGATCTAGCTCGCATTGTCACTCTGTAGGAAATGATGCCCCAAGCTTCAACAAGCACCATCATCCTGCTGCACACCCTGATTCTGAAGCTCATATTCATTCACCGCACTTCTAGCACCATATGGCCGAAGCAGCTCCAAATAGTACCGCACGCACCGGGCCTAAGCTTAACTCCTCTCCGAATGAAATCTTCTCGGCGTCAAATTATTTTCAAAAAAGTAAACTGGTTTAAATCTCTACTAAAAAATCAAAATTTCTAATAGTCTCTGTGAATGTAAATCGCTATGAAATTTATTGGATGCTCACTTCCATGTATCCTAATTCCAACTATTAATTATCTTGTGCAATTTTGGTAGCATTTAATGAGTTCAATTAATGGGTTAGTTTTAATAAGTCTGCATTGCTTAAGGTGTAGAAATATGTGTGATAAAGTTTAAAATCAAAATGTTTTTTGTGGGATGTGGATATGGGATGATCCTCACACTCCCTCCTAAATAAACTATGTTTTGATTGTTCCTTTCTATAGCAATGATGTATTTAGAATAAATGTTGTGCTATAGGGAGATTAAAAGTATCAAAAGAGGGCACTCATATGCATTCCCAAGGTCACCAAGAGGCAAGGGTGGCATAGATTACTTCCTTCTAAGATAATTTGATCCTAACCCAATCCTAATGCAAAATTTAACTAAAGTAAATAGAAAATGGCAAAAATGGAAACCAGGCCAAGGCATGCGTGGATATGGGCCCTTACCCTTGCTAATTACCCATGTGTTTTTTTGTCTATTATTGCTAATAAGTTCATTTAGGATATCATTAAGATTTTAGCCACTTAGTTGCTTCCTAATTAAACTACTTGAATTTTCGACAATAAACTAAAATTATAACCATGCAATAACCAAGCCAAGACCTAAATGAAAACATGTCACAATAGTCAAGGGACATCAAACAAAGCAGATCAAGATTTATTCTAGGCTACCAGCTACTTTACACTCGCAAAATGAATAAAACTAGTGTGAAAAAATGCTTCACTCGTTTCCATGACAATTTCTCTACATAGGTGTGCAACTTCCGTGTTTGCTCAGGTTGAAAGCGTGCACACGGATGCACCGTGTTGAAGGCCTGCATACCGATGCTTCTGCTGAAAGCCGAACGAGCGCGATTTTCCCGCACACAAAAATTATTCTTCCTATCATAATCTCATAGAAGGTAGTGAGAGAAGTTTCTACGAGGACAGAGATGGTCCCGCAGTTAATCCCGAGTAGAAAATAAGTTCCACAAAAGAACAACCACTTAGCTAAGCAAAACAAGTGAGATGCCAACTTTGTACAGTAAGCCCATTGCATGAATGTACGAAAAGCAACGATGTTGGTAGTGAGTGATTGTTGGCCTGGTACAATGGCCAGGGAAAATGGGTTCTTAGATGGTTAGTAAAGCATCATAACATGTAGAAAAACTAGTTATGGAACATAGCACACTACGAAACAGGAGGAAACAAGAAACAAAAAATACAGCATAAACCAAGGTTCAATATCGAGTAAACGAACTAATAATACCAACATAGAATGAATCACCTTATTAGTCATTGGTGTAAAAGATATAGAATGTTAAAACACTTCAGTGAGTCCTTAGAGCTATAGAGCTCTAACACCAAAGCAAGGAGGGCTCTCCTCAAGTTGTTTGGACGTCTCTCTCTTCTCCCCGAATGAGTTATTGAATAACGGAAAACTTATGTATTTTGGGATTGGAGATGCTGGAAGGCCAAAAAATGAATCTTTTCTACCCTCTCTTGCGTTCGACAACACGATATTGGTTTTCTCATGGAAATTTGGTGAGCACAATAATGTGCTTCCGATTTTTTCTTCTCGGTGGTATTTTTACAGGAAAAAATTCAAATATTCTTCTCTCGCTACAGTTATGGATAAGGACTCAAGGGTGGTGGTTGTTTTCATTGTGTGCTTGCTTGTGGTCTCAAGGCAGAGCCCCAGGGCACTATCGTTTGGCGACCCGCGGAGAATATTCTTCTCAAAGGTGAAAAGTGGTCTTGGATATGACCTTACCACACTGTGATTTTACAGGCTTATCGGGGGAAAGATGCAGAGATTTGCCCGCTATCGAAGAAAATGCATGTGGATTAGACTTTGCTTATGTCTTTTGTGGGCAAGTTGAAAATTTTTCTCACCTAGAGAAAGCAATTTTCAGATTCTCTAATTTTTATTCAACCTTGTAACCTTCTACTTGAAATTTCATGATGTTCTTTTCGTTCAATCTTCCTGATAAATACACAAGTTCTCTTGTTTCATACACCAACCTACAAGTCTCAAAGAGCTCTCCCTTGGTATTCTTCCTAACCTTGCCATGTTCTATTCTGTACTTTCAAATTTCTTTGCCATCTCTTTCCATCCAATGTCTTCACCGAGACCAATCTCAATATAAGTCCAAACTTCAATACCAACTAAAACAATGTAAATGTGATTTGCTGTATCCGATACTATCCTATTATGACCCGATACTATTGGTGCTCTTTCAACTACATATGTGGTCGTCGCTACTACACTTTTTCTTTTTAGCAATACTCAAGTGCAGAGACTACGCTTAACTCCAACACTTTCAAATATTCCGAACAAGTAACAATGTAGTTGAATAACATTAATTTTCAATATTTAATATTTCATAATGAAACATTCAACAATCATCACACAAGTACACCCATACATACTTTGGGGGCAATTTTTGAAAAGTCTTCCAAATAATATATACGAAGAAGAATGTAAAATTTTACAATAATTATACAAGTTTTTCCAACTCTATGTGCCCACTCACACACTCTCACAATATGTCCAACACTTGTGCTTTGAGCTATGTAACAATGCCACCCAACAACACTGCAATCGAATTAAACCCAAAAATATCTTCAAACCAATTTGAAGTTTTCCAAAATAGGAAACCATCACAGGCCATCTGTATGGCTCTTAAGCCTATCTTCACACACTGTCATTTAACAGGTCACTCTGTGTCACTTGCCACATGTTCATGCTCTTCCGACATGTATGTCGATTCACACATTCTACATCCTACCGTAGGGTATGACACAACTCTCCACGCGCCTTCGATATGTTTGTAGTGACACGTCCATGCTTGAGCGCATGGTTTGCATGTTGTGCATGGCCTCCGACCCGACTTGCTCCGGAACTTTCTACGAACTCATTGTTTGTCGTTTTACCTACACCCTCAACCTCCATTTTCTCTTTGGTGAGTTCTATAGTTCACGATATTTCTTGAACTATCAACTCGTTGGTGATCGAATGATATCTTAGAATGTCTCCCCATTCATCGCATTTATATGCTTTCCTATGGCTGCTTGCGTAGGGGTCATGACCGTAAACGAGTCATCCTACTATATTACACACCAGTTTGGCACTTAATCAAGTGTCGCCCCTCACCTACAATAATAAATGTTGCCCACCTCACCCACCGCTAAGTCCATGTGGCATCTCGCATTTCACCAAACACGCTCTCCATCACACCACTTTGTCTTACACCATCGCGTGCTTGTTATAGGCGCGTGCCCTCCCGATGCCCAACTTTTTCGTTGCACAAGATCGTAGTTGGCTAATAGCTAATGATCATGGTGAGAATATATTATTGACCAAAATCTAGATCTAAATCGTCCGGAATAATTTATTATATTTTTAGAGAGTGAAAAAATATTTGAAATAGTTAAATATCTTTATTTTAGAAGTAATTAACAAATAAAATGATTTATTAATTATTTCACCTAATAATAAGAAAATGTGAAATGAAATAATTATTAAATAATGATTTAACAATTATTCCAAAGATGAAGTTAGGAAAAATAAATAAAACATGATTTATTTAATTATTCCTAGGTAATAGAGTCAAATGTGAGAAAGAATAATTATAAGGAATGACTTAATAATTATTCTTAGGAAAAAATTAAATAAATAATGGTTTATTTAATTATTCCTCATGAATTTTAATTTCTAAATTAGCACTTTTAATTTTATAAAGTGGGTTATTAAATTACTAATTTTACTAGTGTAAAATTAAAAATCACATGAATCCAATTAATTAGAAATAACTAAATAATTTATTTATTTTCTAAATTTTATTAAAATTATTTATTATTAATTTCAATTTTATTTTAATTTTTTGGTAAATGGTGTGAAACGTAATTTAACTATTACAAAAATAACGTAAACAAAACCAAAACCAAAAAATACCATAAACAAAGCCAAAACCAAAACTTAAAACCCACAAACCTTTAATCTCTATTTTATTTTAATTATTAGTTTCAAATTTTATTTTAATATAAATTTGGTAAACCAAAATGTTGAATAAGACCTTATATATGCATGAGTTTTTAAAAAAATAGCATATTGGGCCTCTCAGTTCAATTAACCGACATTTTCGGTTACAAAACTCTCCCTAGTTAGTTTTAATGTGTCTTATATATAATACCATGAATGAGCGTTTACCTAAATGACTGAAATTGTGTCACCCCTGATTTTGGTTGTTTTCTACGAGTGCGTTTAGTTTTAACTCTCTAGTTTTAATATCTGAAGCACCTTCGTCCCTCATCAGAAGAATAAAGTCTGGTGGAGTGGGTGGTAAGCTTGATCATTCCCCAGTGGCCATTGTGGAAATTATGGAAGGAGAAAGCCGTAGAGGACGAGGAGAAAGCCGTAGAGCAGGGAGTATCTCAAACCCTTCTTCTTTGTCTCGCACAAGTAGGAGTAGGAGTGCTGATGTTGACAGGGAGGAGGACAACGGCAGCAGTGACTGGCTAGTTCCAATCACCTCAGTCATGATAGTGCCGTGAGCAGCAGCATGAGAACATGGAGACCACTAATAACCATAGTTAGAACCGTTTCCCCAGCTAATCCTGATGCAACTGAGAATGCGAGAACAGAGGCGAGACTACTTTTGTCAGAAAGAAGAGAAGAATCTGTTAAATACTCCGGGACGAGTTCACACTATAATACCCCAAGAAAACAATACGCGATGCTCATAGAACTGCCGTGCAGCAGTTGGCCCGCGTAACTGGCTTTTGAACGACATATCACTAACGATAATAACTCAGACTGTTCAATTTGCTGGGACCCATACCAATTGGGGGAGGCGGCTCGCGTAATGCAATGCGGGCACAGGTACCACGAGACCTGCATATTTACATGGCTGGAAAGCAAACGTACCTGCCTGCCTCTGTCGCTACAAAATGCTCGAACACAGCATGATGCATTATATTTTCGATATGGAAAATGCCTAGAACCTAGGAGATTATTTTTCAAACCCTTTGTTTCTATGATTTTCTGTTTTTCATTGTTTCTGTCCCTCTATAGTTTGATTACGTATGCTTCAATTTAGGTTTAAAATATTGTATGTCAGGTTTTTACATTCATTTTAGGTTTTATATATTATGTGGTATTTAGGGTCTTATGTTGAAAAGAAAATTAAAAATTTTACATATATTAATTTTTTCTTAAAATGTGATGTGCAAATGTGATGTGCAGAGTGGCATGATCTATATTTCAAAATAATTTAAAAAGTTTATCAATTTTGTTTGTTACAAATTTACTTAAATTGTCTTTAAAGGTTATATTTATCTAGGTTGTAATTAAATTAAACTTTTTCTAACTTTATTTGTAAATTACATTTTTAATTAAAAGTTTAAAAGACATATTATAATATCAAAGCTATGAAAATATTTGTTATTTTATTAGGTTGTTTATATTTTTAAATTTCTTTTTAAGAAAATGAAACAAAATTTATTTTTAAGAAAATGGAACTATATTTTTTTGGATGTTGAATCTTGTGAATTCAAGTCTATATGTTGTAACAAATTAGTAGACATGTATGTGATCACTTACATATTAGACAATTTTCTTAAGTTGAAGATCGTACCTATAATTTATTGGAGTGAGAAACTCATTCTACAATTTAGTATGGGAAAGATGTGAGTGGTGTCCCAAGCCAAAATAAAAAATTGTTAATAATGTAAAAATATAAAATATTGTGAGCTTGAACAAAATTTAAATAGCCAATAACGACATAAATAAATAAACACTTAACAATCAAATAAGGAAACCAATAAGTTTTGTTCATTCTATATTTTTCGGCATATTGTTGCTGATTTGTTTGCTTGAGAGTGTGTTGCCTTCCTCATACTGGTGGCAAAATACTTCCTTCTCCAAACATTTGTTTGATAATCTATTTGGTCTTGAGAGTTGGTTGATTTCTGTATGATTTTTGAATTTCTCAACTTCAAGTAATATACCACAATCATAAACTATGTTGGCATGGCCAATGATTTGAAATAAACATGCAATTTTTTAATGGTTCTCATGTGGTTGTTGTTATTTGTAGAAACGGGAAGTATCATAAAATAAGTTAATGTTGCGTTGAATAAAATGAAATTTAGGTTTTAGTCGTATTGAAAGGGTGAAACGAAATTTGTGGTGTTGACTTGACCTTGTTGAGTGGTTATGCAATGAGTTGAAGTTGTTCATACTCCACAATTGTAATTTTAATTTCTTTTATAATAATTATATCATAAAATAACAGAGGTGTGTTGGTTTGAGGACAATAAAAAAATTAAAAAAAAAATTAAATAATCTTATGTTAACAATAATTTTAATAACCATATAAATAAATAATTAAAAATTCATTAAAAAAATAAATTAAATAATATAAATTTAAAAGATAAAAATATTTAAGAAAACTCAAAAAAGAGGTATGGTAAATAAATAAAATGTAAAAAAACCAAAAGTATGATAAATAAATAAAACGTGATTTTATAGTGTATGTCTATGCATGTAAATAAATAAAATTACAAATAAACTATATATATATATATATATATATATATATATATATATATATATATATATATATATATATATATATACTCCATAAACTTAGTTATTGTTTTATTTAGGTGAAGCCTATTGGCCAAATAGGATGGGAAAAATACCATGGACCAAATTATTATTAATATTGTTTAAAAAAAATCTGTATTAACTCATTTTAATATTAAAATATTATTATTATTATTATTATTAAATCTAATATTCAAATTAATATATTATAATATTAATATTGTTAAATTTAATAACTTTTTATTATACAATATCAAATTTGTTATATTATAATATATATTAATATATCATGATATCCATATTAACTCTAGATATATATGGGGCGAAGAACAAAGACATATGATAGAGGTGGAGAAATACGGGAGGACAAGGAAGAGATGGAGATAAAGTGAATGGGAGGGGAGAGGATGAATGAATAGAGAGGAGCTGTGAGGCGATAGAGGGTAGGAGGGAGAGGGAGACATAAGATGGAGGTGGGGAGAGAGAGGAGAGAGGATCGAGGGTAGAGAGAGAGAGAGAGAGAAAGAGAGAGGGAGGTAGGAGAGAAAGGGAGAGAGAGTAAGAATAATAAGAGCAAGAGGAGAGAGGGAGGGAGAGAGACATTTAAAGGAGGGAGGAGAGTAGGAAGAAGAAATATATACATAAGGAGAAGTGCACAGAGAGGGAGTGATCAACGAGAGATGGGGATAGTAGGCATGTTAATGGTTGAGACAAATAGACATAGAAGGAGTGATGGAGACAAAGGGGTAGATAAGAAAAGAAAAGGAGAAACGAGGGACATAGTAACATAGTCGGAGAGAGAGATATAGTGAGTAAGTAAAGAAGACAAGATAGAGAACGGAGGAAGAGAGAGAGAGAGGATTGAATGGAAGAGAGAGAAAGAGAGAGAGCACAAGAGCACATAGAGGGATGGAGGAGAGAAAGGAACGAGAGGGAGGATGAGAGAGAGGAAGAGAGGGATGGGGGAGGAGAGAGGATTGTAGGGAGAGAGAGAGAGAGAGAGAGAGATGGGGGAAGAGAGAGCGATGTTAGAGAGAAAGGGAGAGAGAGGAAGGACAATATAGGGGACTTGAGAGAGAGGAGGAGAGAGGGAGGGATAGAGAGATGGATTTGGAGTGGGAGGGAGTGAGGGATAGAGAAATGGAGGTGGATGGGGAGAGAGAGAGATAGGGAAGAAGAAAGGAATAGAGAGTGAGAAGTTGAGAGAAAGAGGGAGTGACAAGGGAGAGAGTAGGGAGTGTGTAGGTATGGGGTGACAAAAAGATATAAAAGAGAGATGGAGAGAAGGGGAGAGGGGAGAGGGATAGGAATATAGTAAAAATTTCAAATGTAAATATATATATATATATATATATAAAGAGAGAGAGAGAGAGAGAGAGAGAGAGAGAGAGAGAGAGATGGAGTAGGAGAAAGAGGGAGGGAAGAAGATAGACATAGAGAGTGAAGAAGATCAAGAGAGAGAGGGGGTGAGAGAGAGGGGATGATAAGGAATCGAGAGATAGAGAGGAAGAGAGGATAGAAAGATGGAGGAGAGATATAAGTGGGGAGATGGAGGGAAGGGGGGGGAGAGAGAGAGAGAGAGAGAGAGAAGGAGGAGGGTGTGATAGATAGATAGAGTTGATAAAGAGAGTGTATATTTTTAGGTTGATATATAGAGACAAAGGTAGATATATATATAGATGGAAGGTGAAGAGAAAGAAGAGATAGATGAAGACAGGGATGGAGGGACAAAGAGATTGATAGATATGGAGTGAGAAAGCATGTGTGTTTGGTGGTCTGATATAAAGAGACAAAGAAGGAGAGATAAAGGGAGATATAGATATATATGGAGAGGGGATAAAGGGAGATATAGATATATATGGAGAGGGGATATATGGAAGGTTAAGATAGAGAGAGAGAGAGAGGTGGGAGAGCAAGGAAGAGAGAGAGTGGAGAGAGGTAGGGAAAGAGAGATGGACATAGAGGGGGAGAGAGAGGTAGGTAACAAGATAGACATAGAGTGAAGGGTGGTGAGAGAGAGAGAGGGAGGGAGTGATAATGAAGATGGAGAGAGAGGTGTAGAGGATATAAGGAGAGAGGATATATAGAAGAATGAGAGAGGGAGGGAAGGGGAAGAGATCGAGAGAGAGAGGGGGAGAGGAGGAGGGTGTGATAGATAGATAGATTAGAGAAATATAGTTTATTTTTTAAGGTTGATATAGAGATACAAAGGTAGATATCGATATATATGGAAGGTGGAGAGAAACACGAAAGTGGAGAGGAGGAATGGAGAGAGGGAGAGGAGTCACAAAGGTAGAGAAGGGTAACAGAAGGAGAGGGAGACATGAAGATGGAGGTGGGAGAGAGAAAGGAAGAGATAAAGTGGAGAGAGGTAGGGAAAGAGAGATGGAGATGGAGGGGGGAAGAGAGGGAGGTAAGAAGCTATAAAGGGTGGAGAGAGAGAGGAAGTGATAAGAGATATGGAGAGAGAGGGAGAGAGGATAGAAGGAGGGAGGAAAGATAAAAGCAAGGGAGAGAAACAAAGCCATAAATATGCCACTCACACAAATCATATTCCCTTATGGCTGAATAACCACGGTCCATATTTAAAAAATATATTTAAAGAATAAAAGTTAACAGGACATCCATGTGTGCTCCATATATGGATGCCTATAAGTGAATTAAATTGAAATGTTACGATCACTAAGAAAAAAATGTGTGACGGTGAAAGTGATAACATCCATGGAACCAAGGGAGTTGATCCTTTTCACTCCTTATATATATATATATATATATATATTCAATTGCATCAGTTGAACATGGGTTATTGATTAGTAAAACTACATGTCAACGTGTGAGATTCATAGAAGCCTAGAAAAATAATACATAATAATATAAGTGATGTATACCCGACGTCCTTATAAGACATGTTAAACCTAGTTAACAAGATAGAAGATAGAGCTATCGTGCTATTAAGAATAATGCTTAATTCCCACCATATAATTGCTCACATTATTCAACACATTTTATGATTCTCTGTAGTTATGTTAATAAAATTAGTGCAACATATTATTAGGATGGCAAGTGTGAGTAGATAATGGCGAGTGCTCATAATGATTGGTATTGTTAGTAGATAATTAGTAGTTTATACATAATACTTAGCTTGGTTCAGCTCGATTAAAGAGTAGGGGCCATTTCAGATTCTATAATTGGTGTATAGCATGTAAAATTGTTTTGGGTTAAAGTTTTATTGTTGGAATTTCGCCAAAGTTTAACATGTCGAATTATAATATGTCTATTCCAGAACTTGATGGGAATGATCATGATTATTGGTGCATTAAGATTTTAAACTTTTTGTTTGGAAAATAGTTGTGGGATAATGATGAATCAGGTTATTATGAACAAGATGATTGGAATGCCCTTACCACCAATGAAATAAGAACAATAAAGGAAGCGAGGAAGAATAATTCTCAAGCTTTGTTTCACATTTAGATTCCTCTTGATAAGAGCTTATTTCCAAGAATATCAGAAAAAACAACTGCCAATATGCTTGGAAGATCAAGTTAAGGTGGTCAAGCTTCAGAAATTGAAGCAAGAGTTCGAGAATTCTAAGACGCAAGACGCTCAAAGTATAAGTGGCTATGGTGTGAGAGTCAAAGATGTGGTCAATAAAATGTGTACACTTGGGGAAAATGTAAGTAATAAAGTTTTAATAAAAATGTATTGAAATATTTAACACCTAGACGGAATCATGTTTCCATAATATTAGAATAAAGAAAGGATTTGACACAACTAAATTTTGATCAATTGGTTGGATCTCTCATGTCATGTGAAGAAATATTGAAAGACACTTTTGAGGTTGTAGAGAAAGATTTTTCCTCTAAATTACAAATTACACACAATGAAGATGCAAGTAGCAATAGTGCAAAAACCAATCTAGCAAAGCTAGAATTTTTCTAGAGGTAGAGGGAGAGGTTGCTCAAGAGGAAGAGGTAGAGGTAGATTTTATAAGAGAAATGTTCAATGTTACTATTGTAATAGTTATGTCCACTTTGAAAGAGAATGCAGATTGAAAGAAGGTAAAAGTGCTAACTATGCTCAAGAAAGTAATCAATATCCTCCATATCACTTCTTTTTATCTTGTGCCAAAGGTGGAAATACTAGTAAATATGTTTGGTACATAGATTATGGATGCTCTAACCATATGACATGGAATGAGAATTTTTTTTCAACTAAGGATGGAAGTTTTAAATCCGAGGTCAAGCTTCTGGTGATCATAAGCCATTGGAGGTTACCGCCAAAGGAGCTATGGAGAACTAAACAAAAAAGGTATATGGTATTCATGATTTTCATTAAACGAGAATTGGAAGCATAATTTTTAAGTGTTGGGTAGCTATGTGAGAAAAATTATAAAATAGTCTTTGAAAATAAGACATGTATTATTAATGATAAGAATAAGGGAGATAAGGTGATCACTGTTGTGCTTATGAGAAGAAATAGGATGTTTCCTTTAAGGTTTCATGAGGATAACAACAACCTTGCAAATATGTCTTATGAGGATCCAAGTTGACTATGGCAACTCATGTATGAGCATTTAAAGTTTCAGCTTTAAGTTTCTATCCTCACGGCATTAGTTTTCGTTTGCCTGGTTGCAGAGGACACAAGGAGGTTTCAGAAGGATGTGCTAAAGGAAAGCATGCGAGGGAAAATTTCCCAAATGAAATACATGGAGGGCTCATCACCCACTTTAGCTTGTTCATTCGTATATATGGTCGAATGCATTAATAGTTTGGGCAATCATATTTCATCACTTTTATTGATGATTACTCACAAAATTTCTTTGTATATTTTTTGAAGGCCAAAAAGTGAAGTCATAGATACATTCAGGAAGTCTAAAGCACTTGTAGAAAATGAGAAAGGGTGCAACGTCTTCATGTTTTTGGACAAGACTTCGTAGTGAACTTTTTCTCAAAATATTTCTAGAGTTATTGTGATATGAATGGCATGAGGAGACAACACACTACATCAACATACACACCCCAACAAAATGTCGTAGCGGAAAGGAAGAATATTATTGTGGTTGAAATGGCATAGTGCATGTTACAAACTAAGGGATTGAGAAATTCTTATTGTGAGATGCATGCTACAAAAGTGTAGCGCCGAGTGCACCAGAAAATATGACTCCTTATGAAGCTTGGTATGGAAAAATGCCTAATGTTAATCATTTAAAATTTTTTGGTTGTTTCGTTTTATGTGTATGTACCGATCAAAATAGAAAAAATGAGATGCAAAGAGTGAGTTATGTATTTTTCATCATAGTGAGACAAGAAAGCCCTATAAATTTTATAATCCCCTCATTGAAAAACTTTTTGTGTCAAGAGATGTAATGTTTTACGAAGGGAGAGTTTATGGTCATAAAAAAGGCCATGTTGAGAAGACAAAATCGTTTTGAATGATGATATAATTGTTCATATTGAGTAGCCAAATAATGCTTATGTATCTAGTGGTTTAACTCCACCAAGCAACCCTTCATCAATTTATTCAAAGGTCAAGTTCAATTCTAACTTCTTCTCTAAGTTCTACAAAGAATGTAAGGAGATTGAGTGATATATATGAGAGAGTGAAATCCTGCCAATAAGTGAAGAAAACCTGTTAGTGAGACATTGAATTTTTCTTTATTAGCCGAGGCTAATTTCCAAACCATCATGTTTTGAAGATGCATGTACTAACGAGGTTTGGGTGCAGCCCATGCAAGAAGAGATGAATTCCATTCACACTCAATGACACTTTGGAATTGGGAGAGCTTCCACATGACAAGAAAATATTTCCACCAAATGGATGTACAAGAAAAATTTAATAGTGATGGGAGAGTTGAAAGACACAAGGCAATATTAGTTGCTAAAGTATTCATAGAGAAGTATGGAATTACCATGAAGAGACATTTGCACTAGTATCAAGAGAGGATACCATTAGAATGTTGATTTCATTAGCAACCTTTAAATGTGGAGCATACATCATATGTACATGAAAAGTGTCTTTCTGAATGGGTGCTTAGAAGAGGAACATGGAGCATCCAAAAGGTTTCGAAGTTGAAGGAAAAGAGAACAATGTGTACAAGTTGAAGAAGGCTTTGTATGAATAAGCAACCACCAAGAGTGTGGTATGCTAGGATTGATGGATACTTTCTAGGAAAGTGGCTTCCAAGGAAGGAAGAGTGATCCTATGGTTTAATAAAAACAATAAGGTATTAATACTCTAATGATAAGTGCGTATGTTGATGATCTATTGTATATGGGTAGTATTTATGCAAATGAATGGCGATCTAAATTTTCTATGATGAATGAATTTGAGATGAAAGGTCTAGGTGTCATGAAATATTTCTTAGGAATGGAGGTTTACTTAGAATGGAGGCTTGAGTACGTAGAGCTCAAGAAAACAAAGCATTGTTTCTCTCTATCCATAGAAACTAAGTATGTTCCAATTACCTCAACACCCACACAAGCTTCGAAGCCATAAAATTTTTTGGAAGAAATTGACAGAAGAAAATTCACTCCATAGTGATTTATTGTTATAATGTAAGTCCCATAAAGTTATCAAAGAATAGAGACAAAGAAATTTTGACATGAAATATCACTTCATTTGAGATTTGTAGAAGATTGATGTTGAATTGAATCGAATAAAATACTGGGATCAAGTAGCAGACATTCTTCAAAGTAGTGGCAAAAACACATTTTGCACTTTCGTTAATAATCCATCATTTACAATAAAGGAGTGTTGAGAATAATGCTTAAACATCGTCATATAATTGCTCACATTAATGAGCATATTTTGTGATTTTATGGGGTCATGTTACTAAAATTAGTGCAGATGATTACTAAGATGAACACTACTTAGAATGATTAGTAGTCTTAATAGATAATTACTTATTCATAGATAATAATATTAGTAATAAGTTTATTATATAGCCATGTATTTAGATAATTAATTTAAAAAATATGACATTTACAAATTTAACCGTTTTTTATTTTCTTTAATTTTTTCATAATTAAGCCATTTCATATTCTAACATATAGTGTACTTCCCAATTTGCTTGAATAAATACAAATTAGGCAAGGCTGGTTCCATAATGCAATGCAATGCTCACACATGGTATATTTAGATGGTTTCAAATTCCTTACACAACATGATGTGTAAATACAAATTAGGCAAGGCTGTCTCCCTTAATGCAATGTGCACGTCGTACACACATATTTAGATGGCTCGAAATTTCTTACACAACATGATGTGTTTTATTTGATGATATGGGAAATTTCAAACCTAGATTATTTGGAAAACCCTTGTTTCTCTCGCTTTTATGTTTTCTCTAAATTGTTTCGTCCATGTATAGTTTCATTAAGTATGCTTCAAGAAATAAATATCCGGAGTTTTGGTTTAGGTTTAAAACATTGTACGTCGTACTTTTAAATTCATTTTAGGTTTTTAAATATTGTATGTGGCATTTTCAAAATGCAATTTCTCATCTTGAAAAGGAATTTAAAAAATTAAAGATATTAATTTTTTCCGTTTAAAATGTTATGTGTTTATTTTTAAATGGCATGATTTTTATTTCACACATAGTTAAAAAATGTTTATAAATATTTTGCCTAAATTTATTTAAATTGTTTTTAAAGGTTGTAATTATATTAATTTTTTTCAAATTTGTTTTTCTAAATTACATTTTTGAAGTAAAATTTTAAAAGCTGTATTATAATTTATTAAGATGTTTATATTCTCAAATTTCTATTTAAAAAATATAATTAGAAATTTTCATGATGTTGAACTTTAGCATTCAAATTTATATGATGTAACAAACTAGTGGACATGTACAAGAATACTTCAGAGATTATACCTTTTTCTTCATGTTAAAGATTAGGTCCAATTTATTGATCCAAAAACTCATTTTACAATCCAATATAGAAGAGAACCTAAATAAATTGGAAAATGGCATCTAAATTTGCGTTTAATGTATAATAAATACAAAAAAATAAACTTAAATAATATAAAAATTTAACATTATCTATTTAAATAAAAATTTAAATAACCAATAACAATAACAATTGATTAAATAACAAAAACTAATTGATTTTGTTCATTCAATGTTCTTCCAATAAACTACATTCGTTTTCCTTCTCCGTTGCTTTGGTTCTCATTCCCAAATTTGTGCTCTCCAGGTAGTTATCCATAACCCGGTTGCTCTTTGGTTTGCCCTAGTTTGGCATGTATCCCCATACTACCGGGTAAAGTTGACTTTGTTGAGTGGTTACTCAAAGAGTTGAAGATGTTTAAACTCCAAAATTGAAATTTTAAATGTTTTTACCATGTATTGTTTCTCGTCCAAGTTGAATTAATTTGTCATTATACTTAAAATTAATTTATAATCATTATATTAGAAAAGAAATGTACTGACAGCTTAATATGGGGAGAGGGGAGTTTGTCAAAGACAAATAAAAAACTAAAAAATAAAAAAATAAAATTTAAATAATGTCTCTTAGAAAATAATTTCATATAATTATATAAACACTAAAATTCATAAAAAATAAAGTTAAAATATGAAGAGGTTTACAAACCATGAAAAAGAGATATGGTAAATAAATAAAAATATAAATTAGCCAAAATTATAGTAAATAAATAAAACCTCAATTATACTTACTCTTACCCACAAATAAATAAAATTACAAATAAATTAGAAATATGTTAAATAAATAAAACATTTTTTATATTAACTCCATAAACCTTCTTATATTTACAAAAAACTTAAAAAAGAGGTTTTACTTTACTCAAGTCTATGGGCCAAATAGCATGACTAATACCATGGGCCAAATATCATATTTATAATAGAGGTATGCTAAATAAATAAATATAAAAGAGGCATAAAGAGTGTAAGTTAAATAAATAAAAATATATCAAATAGTATTACAAATTAACATATACCAAGCTTATAGGCCAAAACCCATGGACCAAGTTATTATTAATATGATGCAAAAAAAAAAATTTACTTATCACATGTTGCAAAGGAAACGCCGTAAGATTCTTAAAGAGATCCAATATTTTCTAAGCAAGATATCCGTAATTGCACCATTATCACATGTTGCAAAGGAAACGCCGTAAGATTCTTAAAGATATCCAATAGTTTCTAAGATATCCGTAATGATTTTGGTCAATTTTAGCAATAGTTTCTACAAGATATCTCAGAATGATTATTTAATTTTAGTAAAGGGAGGAAACTAAACAACATTGGAAACACCACAAACATGAAACTTTCATTTATTTTGATACAAACAACCTGCTGCTAATAATTTTCACTATATTCCTTGTTGCCTATTTTCAAAATGATAGATGAAGTATATGTCAATATCTTTCCAAAGGCTAAAGCCCAATTGAATCATTTGTGTCAAGGGGTGATATTTTCATTAATTTTTTTTTATATTTTCATTAATTTTTTTTTTATATAAATTTGTCATGGTTAAATTTTAATTTTTGGAATCTTATTCTCCATCCATTTTAAATACCTTCCAATCAAGTGATCTAACATAATTTTTTTATTGTTTTTTTGGTAAAAAAATAAAGTTTTGTGAGACTATAATTTTGGAGGGATGTGGTGAAATTCTTGCTAGAATTGAATGGTTTTTTTTTTAATGCTTGAAAATGGATTTAGCATTATTAAAGAGAGATTCTCACTCCCTTGCATATACCCGTGATTATGTGTAGTTAATATGTTTCTACAGTTTTTAATTTTTTTTGAGAAAAAAAAATATTTTTTAATTAAATAGTATAGATAAAAGGTGATTTTATGAATATAGTTAAAAGTTATTTTTAATAAAATATTATGTTTTATAATGACAGTTAACATTGAATGATTAATGATAATGTAGATTTATTGTCGAATAATAAATTTATTATAAATAATCCACAATGTAATAAGTAAAAATGAAAAGTCAGAGAAATTTATAATTTTACAAGATGTTGATTAAAACTTATCCCTAAATATAAAGTAGCTGAAAATTCGTTTATCCCTAGGTGCAAAGAGGCAGAAGGCCAAAACTATCAAGATCATTTACAGTTTACCCATAAAATTGTATTAAAAAAATAATAGAAAGAAAATGCTATCACCTACACCATATATAGGTATATATAAATGCTTAAAAGATCATTACCCAGCTAGGTGCTAGTTAACGAGTTCGCAACTTGTGTCTGTAAAATGGAGTCCCAAACAAAAAGAAAATGAATGACAAGGCGAGCGCTGCTGTGATGATCCCATAGCTGATACCCCAACTGATCCTGTCTTCGATGTATATCAGAAATGTTTTATCAAAAAGAGTTCCCAGAAAACATGGTGAACATCCACCAATTGGAAAATGAGTTCTTCTGCCCTTCATGGGGTTGAAGTCGTCAAACTGATCAGCCCGAAAGTGGAGATGTTGCACTTCGTTCCTCCAGCACCAACTGCCAGAAGATATAAGCCACAATTAGAAAAATGCCAGCCTGAAGATTCGGCGTAGCACCCTCACAGCCTTCGTTCGGAGTGCAGGCACGGGGTCTCAGAGATGGCAGAGACCAAAAGTTAGAAGCGCCATTCCCTGCATCAAAATCATTCGTGCAAAAAACCAATAAAAAATAACATCACATTTTCTCCCAAATTAGCTATTAACTTAAAACGAAAGTGGAATAAAATTTACACTGTAGAAACAGAATTTCGAAGTTGATAGTGAACGAATATACTTTGGCATCCAAATTCCAAAGTATCAGCCAAATACTCTACAAAGGATCTTCAGCTGTTGCTACCGATGGTACATATATGCTTTTAATTTCGTCATTGTTTGCCACAAATTTTTCGAATACAATCTAATTTTCAATAAAAAGTATTTAAAAAATTAACTTCAAACAAACCCGTAAATAATGTTGCAGCACAATTGCAGAGTTCATAAAGAAAACGAGATGTTGCAGTGCAACAATCAGAGTCTATAAAGAGGGATGTTGCAGCATAGCTATCAGAGTCTATAAAGAGGTTGCAGTACAGCTATCCATCGTCTATAAATATTAGAAAAAACCAGTAGCAAGGAAATCTTTGTAACATCAAAAATTTACACAGTAACTGAAAACAGAGGGAACGAAACCGTATTTTGCAAGAATACTATTTAAATCGGGCGTCTCCATCTTCTCATAGAAGGTCTCTCATACTGTCAAAATCTTTTCCTCTTGGTTTCCACAGAAATATCGAATGAACGATGTCTGCAAAGCATTGTCAAGAGCTTTATACGCTCCCGTACTTCTTAGTTTCCGTTAAAACCTTTGATTCCTTTGATTGCTTCATTACCGGTCAGCTTCTCCCATGGCCCCGTTTAAAGCATATGCAACATAACCTTTTCCATGCATCTTCAACCTCGCACATCGGCCTCTATTGAGCCGAAGCAAGTCTTTATTTCTACAGAGACACGTATTCGTCGGTATAGAATTCCTTGTTCAAGGAAGTTTTAGAAAGGATGTCGTTGTCACATGAATCTTCAACAACCCACTTATTCCCCACTGCTTCACATGAAATGCTTTCAACTCGTCAAATCATCACCGCTTATGGCTATAAAATTACACTCTCTCGTACTATGACAGCGGTCTCTCGAAATGGCTTTTCCGGAGCGACCACAAAATTCGGTAGTTACCCAAAACCCCGGGTGCAATTGGAACTGCTTACGTGCTGTGGCGTGAGATCAATGATCGATGTCACCTCGAAGGTCAAGAAAGAAGCCCTCACCAAACCACCGCGTAAAGAACATAGTCGACAGCTAGGACAAAGAATGCAATGGTCGCGCGTATTATAACCGCTACAATTCAAATCAACGGATTATACTTACTCAACTGCTCATCAAGAGATCGATGGACTATCCGATGATATCAAAGAAGTCGCAAAGTTGTTTAAATAATATCGCCTTTACGCGTAATTAACCCTAACATTAATATCAATTATTATTATTATTATTATTATTATTAATATATTATGATATCATATATTATTAAATTTAATAATTTCACATTAACACAATATTAAGTTTGTTATGTTATAATATATATTAACATATAATGATATACATTAACTCTAGATTGGTATGGGAAGGAAGAAAAAGACATATATGATAGTGGTGGAGAAATAGGAAAGACAAGTGACACATGGAGATAAATTGAAGGAGAGGGGAGAGGATGTCGAAAGAGAGAGAAAGGGAGAGACGGGGGCACAGATAAATGTGAGAGAGGGAGAGAGAGACATGAAGATGGACATGGGAAAGACATGAGGAGAGAGGGAGTGACATATAGAGATGATTTTAGGGTAGAGAGAGAGAGAGAGAGAGAGAGATAAATAAGGTGGAAGAGAGAGCGAGGTAGGAGAGAAAGGGAGAGAGAGGAAGGATGAGAGGAGGATATATAGGGAGGGATAGAGACGGAGTTTGGGGGGGAAGAGAGAGGGAGGTAGGAGAGAAAGGGAGAGAGAGGAAGGATGACAGGAGGAGGATATAGGGAGGGATAGAGAGATGGAGTTGGAGGGAGAGAGGAGGAAGAAGAAAGATATAGGGAGGAGAGAAGGAGAGAGAGGGAGTGGAAAGGGAGAGATGGGGAGAGAGTTTGTATTTCTAGGGGTGACATGAAGAGACATAGAAGGAAAAATTGAGACAAGAGAGAGTGAAGGAGAAAGGAGGGACATAGTAACATAGTTAAGAGAGAGATACATAGTGACAAGGGGAGAGAGGGGATTGGAGGGGCAAAGAGATAGAGTGCAGGGTGAGGATTGAATGTTAGAGAGAGAGAGAGAGAGAGAAGGGGGAGATAGAGGGAGGCACAAGAGAAAGGGGAGAGAGAGAGGAAGAGAGTGATGGGGGAATAGAGAGAATTGGTAGGGGAGATAGAGAGAGTGATATGAGAAGAGAGAGGGAGTTCACAAGAGAAAGGAGAGAGGAAGGAAAATATAGGGGACTTGAGAGATAGAAGGAGAGAGGGAGGGATAAAGAGATGGAGTTGGAGGGCATATATGGGGAGAGTGTGTATCTTGTTGAAAAGTTTAACTAGGTCGGTCTCTTCATGTTGATTATGTAATTATGTACTTATGAAAAGAAGAAGTCAAAATAATAATATATATTTTTGTTGTACTTGCTTCATGGGTTCAATGAGCAAAATTTATTAAGTCGATGTACTTTGTTGTTGTCTATTAGTTTGAGTTAAATTTCACATACATGAAGGATCTAATCTAGAAAATATGCTCTAAGACCTTTTGGAAGAAGCTTACAAAACCCTAAACAACGATGAAAGACAAGTTTAAAATGAAGTGAAGGAAGTGCTCTATCAATAATGGATTAAAATTACTCTAATGCATTTATTTCACCATGGAAAAGTCAACCCTAATACATATTTGTATGGTAATCCTATTTAAAGGATCGTGGCCCTATATATATACATGTGTCATGTGGTCATTTTGGACAGAGGACAATGTTGATCTCTGTGAACAACAATGTGGATTTAAGAGGAAGAAAAGTATGATCTCTCGCAACATACCGTGCAAATAATACATCATATAGTGCATACAATATACAGCACGAACACAATACATCATACATAAATAGGTCAACATAAATGGACACTTTGCGTATAATCTTAGGAGCTTCTGACTGCGAATTTTGAAAATATTGTTATACGTAAAGTTTGAAGAATATCTAGACTATCTATTAGATATATGATGGTGATGTTGTAAATAGGTAGTGTTGATATCTAAGGCACAAATCACTGCTGATTCCGTAGATTCAAGAAGCACGGATATATATATGAAGTTTGGATACCAAGGTACAACCACTATTGATTCCAAATATTCAAGAAGTGTGGATATCTAAGCCTATAGTTCGGGATACTAGAGCACCAATAAGGTGCGTAAATAATAATGTTGTGTTATGTTACAACATCGTGAAGTATATAAAGTTTAAGGACACTTACATTGAAGGACACGGTTTAGTACAAGAAAAGGTGACAATAAAGAAAGGCCTTTCTGAAGAGAACAAGAGTAAGGAAGGTAAATATGTGATTAACCTTCCTAACTACAATACAATAAGAGAATCTTGGAGATAGAGTTCGTAGTGTATTAGGAGCATATTTTTGAAGAAGAAAAGAATCAAATTTTGCAAGGCGTTGACAAGATCTTGGAGACATTCCTAAGTCTAGGGTCTGAAATCGAGTCATAAAGTACTTGTCATTTGAAGATCTATAAGAAGAATTCTTGTGGGTTTACCTCAAGAGGGAGAGGTTTTTCCTTGGCTTTAGGAGCCTAATCTTGTGTCTCGTGCATTTTGATAATTGGACTTGATGAAAAACTAACTAAACTAACAAAGAAAGTCATAATTAACTCAAGCAAGTTCACAAGTAATTATGAGCAACGAATTTATATTAATCTCTAGCCCTCCAAATTCTCAACATGGTATCAAGCTAAGGTGTTGAAACTTCAAGGGATGCTTGAAAGAGACACACCAGAATAAAATATCAAAAAGTTTGGGTTGGAAAATAAAATCACTTTAGAAAATGGAAACTCTATAGCCACTTCTAAAGATATTCTTTATCAAGGATCCAAGATCTCCTTATTTGAATATTCCTATCTTAAAGGGAAACCATTGACTTCGTCTTCAAACATTTTTAAGGAAGTTGCAAGCCACTTTACTCAAGTAAGTATCTATGACCCTACTTAAATCTTCCAAAATGACTTATTGTAAGGAAAGCAACAAGCTAGTTGGGTCAACAAACTTTAGTGCATCGAAGAAGAGGACATATTTGAGTTTAATTGAAGACAAAGTTATGGAATATATCAAAGGTTCTACAATCCAACCTCATAAAGAAGATGCTCCAACTTATGCCAAGTACATGAAGGGAGAAATTAGAGCCGTGAGGATTCTCATAGAATCAATTAAGGACTTACTCATTCCTTATGTATCAAAACTAAAGTCTGCAAAATAAATATATAATTAATTGGTGGAGCTATTTTCTATGAGTACTGCAGGAGAATAAATCTCTCTGAGACAATAACTATACAAAATGAAATTATTAAGGGAAGAAGGAATAACTCCATACTTTATGAGGATTTCTGAAATAAGAGATCAAGTGCAGGAACTGGGAGAAGTAATGTCTGACACTGAGATGACTACAATGGTGTTAAATGCTCTACTAGAGGAATGGGGAAACTTCACTTCAAGTTTATATGGGAAGAAAGAAGCCACCCCATTACATGATTTATGGTCTCTATGTAAAATAGAGGAAACAATACTAAAATACAAAGCTAATACAGGACCAAGTGAACAGAATCATGCCTTTACAGCCACATATAGGAAGAAGGGAAGATTCAAAAAATTTGGTCATCAGAATAAAAGGAGTATGGATAATGTACGATGCTTTGGATGTAATGAAATTGGGCATTATAAAAGATATCCTCCTAAATATGACAAGGACAAGAGAAAAGGGAAGAATCCCATCTCTTAGATGTGAAGGAAGGAATTGATGCAAAGAAATCCAAGAAAGAAGAAGCAAGGGATCTCTAATATGATTGAAATCATCTTCTCCTTTAAGTGATTTATGTTGGTTGTAAAATAGTATGATAGAAATAAATGTATATTAGAACATCATGATAAAATATTTGTAAGAGATCTTGGTGTAGAAACTCCGGGGAAAACCTCTCTGATAAAAAATCGGATGGAAGACACTCATCAAGATCAAATATCACCATGGAAACATAATTCTGGGATGTGATGACATATGAATGGCACACGTCAATGGAATTAAGCTCTTCATTCTAGTAAAAATTTTACAGGATGACTTAAATGATAAAGGTATGAGGTACGTATATATTTATATGCTAACACTGGATGTTGTGAATTCATGTGATATTGTTGCACGTAATATACTTCCATATTTAGAAGTATGATCTATGCAAGAGGATCTCTCAGTGCACTGATAGATGAAATCAACATAATATGTCATCGTGGAATATGAGGTGGTTGTACATAAACGAGAAAACATAAACAAGAAATTGGAAAATTTGTAAGATTCTGGGAATGGAGAATGTGCAGGGGGGAAGAGATCGTGAAATGAAGCCATTTCAAGAGGCAGTTATGATTTGGAGGCCAAGAAGATGTGACTAGGAGATCTCCTCGGAAGATATGTAGACTCTGACAAAATTATAGTAAAGAAGAAGACCCTTGGAAAAACATATCGTTAGGAGAAATGTCAATCTATATGAAGGATTATGATTCCTACACGAAGATGTCATGGTGAAAGATCATCACTGAGGTAAATTTTATTTTAAAGTTTCATATTTATATGTTTATCTGGATGAATTTTTGCAGGGCTGCTAATCATGAGAAAGGATGTATGATCCTTGGAGATGATTTGAAGGAAAGAAGCATCGCGTAATGGTGGATCAGATGAGAAATACTTGTGAATCACTTACTGATAGTGGACATGACTCGTGACTCAAAGTGATGGATGACCTGTGCCCTATGAGGCCAAAAGTGGAAGATTCCTCAATATCGAAAACCATGACATCAAGGGGAGGAATTCTTCATGAGTAGTTGGATTACTGCTACAGGACCCTGGTTGATAGGGAGCTTGGTGGTAAGTTTCTTACTTGGAAGAAACTTGAAGTATGTCCTTCATGTGTTGAGAGGGAGTGACATATATGATTCTCTATTACATGTGTCATGCACTAGACCAGGACTAAGAGTAGTAAGTCTTAGTAAGGCCATTTGAAGAGAATGTATAGACACATCATTCCGGTCTTCACCTGGAAGACAAAATGGAAAATTGGGTAATCATCTCGCATTCGATACTCTTTGAGAGTGAGATAAGGCATTCAAGATAAGAGTAGTCGAGGACCGATATTATTTGAGGGCTTGCTAACCAAGAGAACAATAGTCCAAGAAGGTTATATTTTGGGAACACTTGGGTGGAGTATGTACCTTGGAGAGATAATGACTAGGGTTTCTATTAGCCATGTGTCTCGCTAGAATTGTATCCCATTGTCTCATTGAGAGATGGGGCTGTTAGTCAAAGCTTTGCACTAGGACAATGATGGTCGATATGTTGCTATACAAATGTGATTTCCAATCCGATTCTTCTTATGAGATTATTCAATTTGAAAGTGACCATGTACCTGTATGAATACCTCCCTAGTTAAGAGGGAGTGTTGAAAAGTGTAACTAGGTTGGTCTTCATGTTGACTATGTAACTATGTACTTATGAAAAGAAGTCAAAATAATAATATATATTTTTTTTGTACTTGATTCATGGGTTTCATGAGCAAGATTTATTAAGTAGATGGAATTATTCTTGATGTATATTAGGTTCGAGTTAAGTGTCACATACATGAAGGATATAGTCTACAATATATGCTCTAAGACCTTGTGGAAGAAGCTCAAAAAAACCCTCAAACAACGATGAAAGACAAGCTTTAAATACAATGAAGAAGTGCCTCAAAAACACTGGAATAAACTTACTCTAGTCGGCCTATTTGACCATGGATAATTCGGCCTAATGCATAATTGTATGGTCAGCCTATTTAAAGGACTGTGCCCTATATATATACACAGTTCATGTGGTGATCTTGGATGGGAGACAATGCAGATCTCTTTGAACCACAGTGCAAATTTAAGAGGAAGAAAATTACAGGATCTCTGCAACATACAGTGCAGATGATACACATCATACAGTTGGTCAAAAAAGTGTGGTCAACACAATACATCATATACAGTGTGGTCAACATAGTGACAATTTGCAGATAGTCTAAAGGAGTTTTAGTGCAAATTTTGGAAATATTGTTCTGCGTAAAGTTTGAGGAATTTTCAGACTATCTATTAGATATATGATGGTGATGTTGTAAATAGGAAGTGTGGATATATAAGGTACAACCACTGTGGATTCCGAAGATTCAAGAAGTGCGGATATCTAAGCCTATAGTTCAGATACTAGAACAGGAAGAAGCTGCAAATATAAGATTGTTGTTTCATATTACAAGATCCTGAAGTATATATAAATTTTAAGGACAGTTTGATTGAAGGATACAGTTTAGTATAGTGAAGATGGCGAATATAAAGAAAAGGCATTCTTAAAGGAGAATAAGAGTAAGGAAGGTAAATCTGTGATTTACCTTCCTAACTACAATACAGTAAGAGAATCTTGGAGACTGAGTTCTCTACTGCAAAACGGAGCAGATCGTTGAACAAGAGAAGAATCAAATTTGAAAGGATAGTGACAAGATCTTCGAGACATTCCTAAGTCTAGGGTCTGAGTCTAGGTCATGATACTTGCCATTTAAATATCTATAAGAAGAATTCTTTGCAGTTTTTCCTCTCCAAGAGGGAGAGGTGATTCCCTGGCTCTAGGAGCCTAATCTTATGTCTCATGAATTTTGATAATTGACTTGATGAAAGACTAACTAAACTAATGAAAGGAATTCAAAATTAAATCAAGAAAGTTGACAAGTAATTATCAAGAAGAGCATTTGTATTAATCTCTAGCCCTCCAAATTCTCAACATATCTTTAGGGGTGATATAAGGAGACATAGAATGAGTGATGGAGACAAAGGGGAGAGAAGGAGAGAGAAGGATAAAGGGAGGGATATAGTAACATATTTGGAGAGAGAGATAGAGTGACAAAGGAAGGTAGAGGATTTGAGGGTAGAGAGAGAGAGAGAGAAAGAGAGAGCAAGGGGGAAGATATAGGGAGGTCGGAGAAAAAGGTAGAGAGAGGAAGGACGAGAGAGAGGACTTTAGAGAGAGGAATATAGTGATAGTGGAAGAGAGGGGATTATCGGGGGGGGGGAGAGAGAGAGAGAGAGAGAGAGAGATAGATGGGGGAAGAGAGAGGGAGGTTGGAGAGAAAGGGAGAGAGGATTGGAGGGTAGAGAGAGAGAAAGAGAAAGCGAGAGCAAGGGGGAAGATATAGGGAGGTCGGAGAAAAAGGGAGAGAGAGGAAGGACGAGAGAGAGGACTTTAGAGAGATGAATATAGTGATAGTGGAAGAGAGGGGATTATAGGGGGGGGAGAGAGAGAGAGAGAGAGAGAGAGAGAGATGGGGAAAGAGAGAGGGAGGTAGGAGAGAAAGGGAGAGAGAGGAATAATAAGAGCAAGATGAGAGAGGGAGGGATAGTGACATCTAGTTGGAGGGGGGGAGACGGAGAGAAGAAGAAACATATACATAGTGAGAAGTGCACAGAGAGGGAGTGACCAACGACAGATGGGGATAGAGTGTGTATGTTAATGGTTGAGACAAATAGACATAGAAGGAGTGATGGAGACAAAGGGGTAGATAAGAAAAGAAAAGGAGAAAAGGAGGGATATAGTAACATAGTTGGAGAGAGAGATATAGTGAGGCAAAAGATAGAGGATTGGAGGGCAGATAGAGAGAGAGGATTGAATGGAAGAGAGAGAGAGAGCACAAGAGCACATATAGGGATGGAGGAGAGAAAGGGAACGAGAGGGAGGATGAGAGAGGAAGATAGTGATGGGGGAGGAGAGAGGATTGTAGGGAGAGAGAGAGAGAGAGAGAGAGAGATAGATGGGGGAAGAGAGAGCGATGTTAGAGAGAAAGGGAGAGAGAGGAAGGATAATATAGGGGACTTGAGAGAGAGGAGGAGAGAAGGAGGGATAGAGAGATGGAGTTGGAGTGGGAGGGAGTGAGGGATAGAGAAATGGAGGTGGATGGGTAGAGAGAGAGAAAGGGAAGAAGAAAGGCATAGAGAGTGAGAAGTTGAGAGAAAGAGGGAGTGACAAGGGAGAGAGTAGGGAGTGTGTAGGTATGGGGTGACAAAAATATATAAATGAGAGATGGAGAGAAGGGGAGAGGGGAGAGGGATAGGAATATAGTAAAAATTTCAAATATATATATATATATATATATATATATAAAGAGAGAGAGAGAGAGAGAGAAAGAGGGAGGTGAGAATATAGACATAGAGAGTGAAGGGCAGAGAGCAAGAGAGAGAGAGGAAGAGAGGATAGAAGGATGGAGGAGAGATATAAGTGGGGAGATGAAGGGAAGGGGGAAAGAGAGAGAGAGAGAGAGAGAAGGAGGAGGGTGTGATAGATAGATAGACTTGATAAAGAGAGTGTATATTTTTAGGTTGATATATAGAGACAAAGGTATATATATATATATATATATATAGATGGAAGGTGAAGAGAAAGAAGAGATATATGAAGACAGGGATGGAGGGACAAAGAGATTTATAGATATGGAGTGAGAAAGCATGTGTGTTTGGTGGTCTGATATAAAGAGACAAAGAAGGAGAGATAAAGGGAGATATAGATATATATGGAGAGGGGATATATGGAAGGTAAAGATATAGAGAGAGAGAGGGGGGGGAGAGAAAGGAAGAGAGAAATTGGAGAGAGGTAGGGAAAGAGAGATGGACATAGAGGGGGAGAGAGAGGTAGGTAAGAAGATAGACATAGAGTGAAGGGTGGAGAGAGAGAGAGAGAGAGAGAGAGGGAGTGATAATGAAGATGGAGAGAGAGGTGTAGAGGATATAAGGAGAGAGGATATATAGAAGAATGAGAGAGGGAGGGAAGGGGAAGAGATCGAGAGAGAGAGAGGGGGAGAGGAGGAGGGTGTGATAGATAGATAGATTAGAGAAATATAGTTTATTTTTTATGGTTGATATAGAGATACAAAGGTAGATATCGATATATATGGAAGGTGGAGAGAAACAGGAAAGCGGAGAGGAGGAATGGAGAGAGAGAGAGGGAGAGGAGTCACAAAGGTAGAGAAGGGTAAGAGAAGGAGAGGGAGACATGAATATGGAGGTGGGAGAGAGAGGAGTAGTGGGAGAGAAACGAAGAGATAGAGTGGAGAGAGGTAGGGAAAGAGATATGGAGATGGAGGGGGGAGAGTGGGAGGTAAGAAGATATAAATAGATAGTGAAGGGTGGAGAGAGAGAGGAAGTGATAAGAAATACGGAGAGAGAGGGAGAGAGGATAGAAGGAGGGAGGAAAGATAAAAGAAAGGGAGAGAAACAAAGCCATAAATATGCCACTCACACAAATCATATTCCCTTATGGATGAATAACCACAGTCCATATTTAAAAAATATATTTAAAGAATAAAAGTTAACACGACATCCATATGTGCTCCATATATGGATGCCTATAAGTGAATTAAATTGAAATGTTACGATCACTAAGAAAAAAATGCGTGGCGGTGAAAGTGATAACATCCATGGAACCAAGGGAGTTGATCCTTTTAACTCCTCATATATAGGTATATATATATATATATTCAATTGCATCAGTTGAACACGGGTGATTGATTACTAAAACTACATGTCGACATCTGAGATTCATAGAAGCCTAGAAAAGTAATACATAATAATATAAGTGATGTATACCCGACGTCCTTCTAAGACATGTTCAACCTAGTTAACAAGATAGCAGATAGAGCTATCGTGCTATTAAGAATAATGCTTAATTCCCACCATATAATTGCTCACATTATTCAACGCATTTTATGATTCTCTGTAGTTATGTTAATAAAATTAGTGCAACATATTATTAGGATGGCAAGTGTGAGTAGATAATGGCGAGTGCTCATAATGATTGGTAGTGTTAGTAGATAATTAGTAGTTTATAGATAATAATATGAGTGTAGGTTTATTATATAGCAATGTATTTACATACTTGATTTAAAAAATATGAGATTTACTTGTTGAGATGATTGATATATGTTTTATTTTCTTTTGTTGTTTTTTATATGTCATAATTATCTTGGTTCAGCTTGGTTAAAGAGTAGGGGCCATTTCAGATTCTACAATTGGTGTCATTGCATGTAAAATTGTTTTGGGTTAAAGTTTTATTGTTGGAATTTCGCCAAAGTTGAACATGTCGAATTATAATATTTCTATTCCAGAATTTGATGGGAATGATCATGATTATTGGTGCATTAAGATTCTAACCTTTTTGTTTGGAAAATATTTGTGGGAGAATGTTGAATCAGGTTATTATGAACGAGATGATTGGAATGCCCTTACAACCAATGAAAGAAGAACAATAAAGGAAGCGAGGAAGAATAATTCTCAAGCTTTGTTTCACATTCAGATACCTCTTGATAAGAGCTTATTTCCAAGAATATCAGAAAAAAAAACTGCCAAAATGCTTGGAAGATCGAGTTAAGGTGGTCAAGCTTCAGAAATTGAAGCAAGAGTTCGAGAATTCTAAGATGCAAGATGCTGAAAGTATAAGTGACTATGGTGTGAGAGTCAAAGATGTGGTCAATAAAATGTTTACACTTGGGGAAAATGTAAGTAATAAAGTTTTAATAAAAAGGTATTGAGATATTTAACACCTAGACGGAATCATGTTGCCATAATATTAGAATAAAGAAAGGATTTGACACAACTAAATTTTGATCAATAGGTTGGATATCTCATGTCACGTGAAGAAATATTGAAAGACACTTTTGAAGTTGTAGAGAAAGATTTTTCCTCTAAATTACAAATTACACAGAATGAAGATGCAAGTAGCAATAATGCAAAAACCAATCCAGCAAAGCTAGAATTTTTCTAGAGGTAGAGGGAGAGGTTGCTCAAGAGGAAGAGGTAGTTCCAGAGGAAGAGGTAGAGGTAGATTTTATAAGAGAAATGTTCAATGTTACTATTGTAATAGTTATGTCTAGTTTGAAAGAGAATGCAGATTGAAAGAAGGTAAAATTGCTAACTATGCTCAAGAAAGTAATCAATATCCTCCATATCACTTATTTTTATCTTGTTCCAAAGGTGGAAATACTAGTAAATATGTTTGGTACATATATTATGGATGCTCTAACCATATGACAAGGAATGAGAATTTTTTTTCAAACAAGGATGGAAGTTTTAAATCCGAGGTCAAGCTTGGTGATCATAAACCATTCGAGGTTACTGCCAAAGGAGCTATGGAGGTCCAAACAAAAAAAGGAATAAAGAGTATTCATGATTTTCATTAAACTCCATAATTGAAGCACAATTTGTTAAGTGTTGGGTAGCTATGTGAGAAAAATTATAAAATAGTATTTCAAAATAAGACATGTATTATTTATGATAAGAATAAGGGAAATAGGGTGATCATTGTTGTGCTTATGACAAGAAATAGGATGTTTCCTTTAAGGTTTCATGAGGATAACAACAACCTTGCAAATATGTCTTATGAGGATCCAAGTTGACTATGGCATCTCATGTATGAGCATTTAAAGTTTCACAGTTTTAAGTTTCTAACCTCACGTGCATTAGTTTCTGGTTTGCCCAAGGTAGAGGAGCATAAGGAGGTTTGTGAAGGATGTGCTAAAGGAAAGCATGCGAGGGAAAATTTCCCAAAATGAAATACATGGAGGGCTCATCACCCACTTTAGCTTGTTCATTCAGACATATGTGGTCGAATGCAGACTAATAGTTTGGGTAAGTAATCATATTTCATCACTTTTATTGATGATTACTCACAAAATTTCTTGGTATATTTTTTGAAGGCCAAAAGTGAAGTCGTAGATACATTTAGGAAGTTCAAAGCACTTGTAGAAAATGAGAAAGGGTGCAACATCACATGTTTTTGGACAGACCCTGCAGGTGAATTTTTCTCAAAATATTTCGAGATTTATTGTGATATGAATGGCATGAGGAGACAACACACTACATCATACACACCCCAACAAAATGTCGTAGCGGAAAGGAAGAATAGTATTGTGGTTGAAATGGCATGGTGGATGTTACAAACTAAGGGGAGACGCAGGTGCTACAAAAGTGTTGTAGCGCCACGAGTGCACTAGAAAATATGACTCCTTATGAATATTGGTATGGAAAAATGCCTAATGTTAATCATTTAAAATTTTTTGGTTGTTTCTTTTATGTGCATGTACCTGATCAAAATAGAAAAAAATGAGATGCAAAGAGTGAGTTATGTATTTTCATTGGGTATAGTGAGACAAGAAAGCCCTATAAATTTTATAATCCCCTCATTGAAAAAACATTTATGTCAAGAGATGTAATGTTTTATGAAGGGAGAGCTTATGGTCATAAAAAAGGCCATGTTGAGAAGACAAAATCGGTTTTGAATGATGATATAATTGTTCATATTGAGTAGCAAAATAATGCTCATGTATCTAGTGGTTTAAGTCCACCAAGCAACCCTTTATCAATTTCTTCAGTGTCAAGTTCAATTCTAACTTCTTCTCTAAGTTCTACAAATAAGGTAAGGAGATTGAGTGATATATATGAGAGGAGTGAAAATCAAGCACATGAAGAAAACTCAATTATTGAGACACTGAATTTTTCTTTATTAGCCAAGGCTAATTTCGAACCATCATGTTTTGAAGATGCATGTACTAATGAGGTTTGGGTGTAGCCCATGCAAGAAGAGATGAATTCCATTCACACGAATGACACTTTGGAATTGGGAGAGCTTACACATGACAAGAAAAATATTTCCACCAAATGGATGTACAAGAAGAAATTTAATAGTGATGGGAGAGTTTAAAGACAGAAGGCAATATTAGTTGCTAAAGTATTCATAGAGAAGTATGGAATTGATTATGAAGAGACATTTGCACTAGTATCAAGAGAGGATACCATTAGAATGTTGATTTCATTAGAAACTCAGAAAATGTGGAGCATACATCATATGGACATGAAAAGTGTCTTCTTGAATGGGTGCTTAGAAGAGGAAATATGTGTGGAGCATCCAAAAGGTTTCGAAGTGGAAGGAAAAGATAATAATGTGTACAAGTTGAACAAGGCTTTATATGGTCTCAAGCAAGCACCAAGAGTGTGGTATGCTAGGATTGATGGATACTTTCTAGGAAAGTGGCTTCCAAGGAAGGAAGAGTGATCCTACTGTTTAATAAAAACAAGAAGGTATTGATACTCTAATGATAAGTGTGTATGTTGATGATCTATTGTATATGGGTAGTATTTATAAAATGAATGATGAATTCAAATTTTCTATGATGAATGAATCTGAGATGAAAGGTCTAGGTGTCATGAAATATTTTCTAGGAATGGAGGTTTATCAAATTAAGGCTAAGATTTTCATTTTTTAGACAAAGTGTACGCATGATATGTTGAAGAAATTTGATATGCTTAAATGTAATCCATACCCTACTCCAAGTGATGATGGAGTTGTATTATGTAGAGATGATGATGTTGATTTAGTTTATCAGAACTTATAGAAGTATTGTGGGGAGCTTGCTATTTCTAACCCACACAAGAGGTGATATTACATATATTACATTTTCAGTTTTTCAAGATATATGACAAATCCATAAGAAATAAATATGAAGGTAGCCAAGAGAATTTTAAGTCATGTGAAAGACATTCTAAATTTTTGTATTCATTACTACTCTTCTAAAAACTTCAATCTTGTTGGATTTAGTGATTGGGATTGGGGAGGTAGTATGGATGAGAGTAAGTCCAAATTTGGAAATTGTTTCTCTTTTGGTTGTGTTTTGAGTACCTAGAGCTCAAGAAAACAAAGCATTGTTTCCCTCTCATCCATAGAAACTAAGTATGTTGCAATTACGTCAGCACCCACACAAGCTCTTTGGCTCATAAAATTTTTGGAAGAAATTGGATAGAAGAAAATTCACCCTATAGTGATTTATTGTGATAACGTAAGTCCCATAAAGTTACCAAAGAATAGGAGACAAAGAATTTTGACATGAAATATCACTTCATTTGAGATTTGGTGCAAAAGATTGATGTTGAATTGAATCACATAAATACTTGGGATCAAGTAGCAGATATCTTCTTCAAAGCAGTGGCAAAAACTCATATTTTGCACTTAAGTTAATAATCCCTCATTGAGCATTAAAGGGAGTGTTGGGAATAATGCTTAAATATTGTCATATAATTGCTCACATTAATGAGCACATTTTGTGATTCTATGGGGTCATGTTACTAAAATTAGTGCAGATGATTACTAAGATGAACACTGCTCAGAATGATTAGTCGTCTTAATAGATAATTACTTATTGATAGATAATAATATTAGTAATAAGTTTATTATATAGCCATGTATTTAGATAATTAATTTAAAAAATATGACATTTACAAATTTAACTGTTTTTTATTTTCTTTAATTTTTTTCATAATTAAGCCATTTCATATTCTAACATATAGCAGACTTCCCAATTTTCTTGAATAAATACAAATTAGGCAAGGCTTGTCTCTTAATGCAATGCAATGCTGACACATGGTATATTTAGATGGCTCGAAATTCGTTACACAACATGATGTGTTTTATTTTATGATATGGGAAATGCTTAAAACCTAGGAGATTATTTGGAAAACCCTTTGTTTCTCTGCTTTTATGTTTTTCAATTGTTTCGTCCATGTATAGTTTCATTAAGTATGCTTAGCAAATAAATATCTCGAGTTTAGGTTTAAAATATTGTACGTCATACTTTTAAATTCATTTTAGGTTTTTTAAATATTGTATGTGTTATTTTCAAATGCAATTTCTTATCTTGAAAAGGAATTTAACAAAAAAATTAGAGATATTATTTTTTTCCTATGTGTTTATTTTTAAATGGCATAATTTTTATTTCACACATAGTTAAAAATGTTTATAAATATTTCTGGCTTCTAATTTATTTAATTTTTTTTTAAAGGTTGTAATTATATTAATTTTTTTCAATTTTTTTTTTAAATTAATTTTTTAAGTAAAATTTTAAAAGCCATATTATAGTTTATTAAGATGTTTATATTCTCAAATTTCTATTTAAAAAAAAATATAACTAGAAATTCTCAAGATGTTGAACTTTGTGAATTCAAATTTATATGATGTAACAAACTAGTGGACATAGACAAGAATACTTAGAGATTACACCTTTTTCTTCATGTTAAAGATTAGGCCCAATTTATTGAGCCAAAAAACTCATTTTACAATCCAATATAGAAGAGAAACGTAAATAAATTGGAAAACAGAATTAAATTTTAGCGAATGTATAATAAGATAAAAAAAATAAAAATCTTAATAATATAAAAATTTAAATATTCTCTATTTAAATAAAAATTTAAATAACCAATAACGATATAAGTAAATAAATAATTATGAGAAAACCGATTGATTTTATTGATTAAATAACAAAAACTAATTGATTTTGTTCATTCAATCTTCTTCCAATAAACTATATTCGTTTTCCTTCTCCGTTGCTTTGGTTCTCATTCCCTAAATTTGTGCTCTATAGAAAGTTATCCATAACGTGGTTGCTCTTTGGTTTGCTTTAGTCGGTGTTGCATCCTCATACTATTGGGGTAAAGTTGACTTTGTTGAGTGGTTACTCAAAGAGTTGAAGATGTTTAAACTCCAAAATTGAAATTTTAAATGTTTTTACTATGTATTGTTTCTGTCCAAGTTGAATTAATTTGTCATTATATCATAAATTAATTTATAATCATTATATTAGAAAAGAATAGACTTAAATTTTAATATGGGGAGAGTGTAAGTTTGTTAAAGACAAAATAAAAAACTAAAAAAGTAAAAAAATAAAATTTAAACCAGCCTAGATCCGTATCTATCAAGCGCCGAGAGGATCAAATCTCTGGAGGTGAAAACCTCGTTTTTGAGTGCAAAACTTGAGGAAAGGTTTTCACCTCGACAGATTTGATCCCTCTCAGCGCTTGATAGATCTGGAGTTAAGATGGATCTAGGCTGGTTTAAGTCGTGTGCGACCAAGGAAAATCTATCGATAATATGAGGAACATATGCTTAATTTTATCAATAATATGTAAATACATCAAGAAACTTTGAATAATAAGGATGTAGTCAATTACGAATAGTCTTCATTGTGATCGATTTCAAACTATTTTCTTCTACTATTCTTATTTTCACCCATGTTAGTTTTGAAATATTTTAATATTGATTATTTGAAAAGGACAGTTAGAATCGTAAACCATTTAAATATTTAGCTCGAGCTGTTGTAGTAAACATCATACCTTGTCTCTCTTCCTCTCTAATATTAATAGGTTGAATTACTATAACACAAAAATTAATGTACATTGTCAATAATTTTTTGTGCTGACACTGAAATCATTGCACACACACTATTAATCCAATGAATTTAAAATTAATGTAACATCATACATCCAATTACATCAAATTAGAAATCAACATATACACTGAAATCAATGCAACTAATGAAAGAAATCAAATAATAATAGAAAACAACATCTACACTAAAATCAATGCATCTAATGCAAGTAATGAAATATGATTAGAAATCAACATGTACACTCAAATAAATGAGTCTAGTGCAAGTAGGAAAATAGGATTTCAAGCCAACATTTACACTGAAATCAATGCATCTAGTGCATGCAATCAAATAGGATTAGAAATCACAATCTTCACTGAAATAAATGCATTTAGTGCAAGGAATCAAATAGGATTATAAATCATCTACATTTAAATCAATGCATTTAGTTAAATCATCTACATTTAAATCAATGCATTTAGTGCAAGCAATCAAATATAAGTATAAATCAACATCTACATTGAAATTAATGCATCTAGTTTAAGCAATCAAATAAGATTAGAAATCACCATCTACACTGAAATTAATGCATTTAGTAAAAGCAATCAAATAGGATTAGAAATCACCATCTACATTGGAATCAATCCATTTAGTGCAAGCAATCAAATAGGATTAAAAATAATCTACATTGAAATAAATTCATCTAGTGAAAGAAATCAAATATAACCAAAAATCAAAATCTACATTAAAATTAATGCATCGAGTGAAATCAATCAAATAGGATTAGAAATTATCATCTACATTGAAATTAATGCGTTTAGTGCAAGCAATCAAATAGGATTAGAAATCATCTACATAAAAATCAATCCATTAGTGTAAGTAATCAAATATCATTAGAAATCAACATCTACACCAAAATAAATTCATCTATTGCAAGAAATCAAATAGGATTAGAAATCACCATCTACACTGAAATCAATGCATGTACTACAAGAAACCTTCTTCACATAGATATTTTCGAATCAAATCCATCTTAACTCTGGATCTATCAAGAGGGATCTAGGATCTAGTGAAAATTAAGCATATTGAGGGATCCATCTAACTCGGGATCCGTCATATGGAGGGATCCATCTACACTGAAATCAATCCATCTACTGTAGGAAACCTTCATCCCTCTCTCTCCCATATATATCTATATATCCATCCATCTCTCCTTCTTTTTATCTTTATCTCACCCCACCATACACACACACTCTCTCACTCCATATCTATCAATCTCCTTGTCCCTCCCTCCTTCTCTCCATCTATATTTTTTTTCTCTTCACCTTACATCTATATCTATATCTCACTCTACCTCTCTATATCAACTCCAAAACATAAAATCTCTTTCTCCAATCTATCTATCCATATATCACTCCCTCCTCCTCCTCCTCCTCTCTCTCTCTCTCTCTTTCGCTTCTATCTCTCTTCCTTCCTGCTACCCTTTTTCCCTCTCTCTCCATCTTCTTTATCAATCCCTCTCTCTCTCTATATCCACCTTTCACCCTCTATGTCTTTATTCTTACCTCCCCCTCTCTCCCTCTCCATATTCATATCTCTTTCCCTACCTCTCTTCACTCTCTCCCTTTCTCTCCCCACCGTATCTCTCTCTATCTTCACCTTCCAACTTTGTTACCATATGCCTCTCTTTCTCCTTCTCTCCCCCTTTTTCTCCATATCTCCTTATTTGTCTCTTTATCTCACCCCAAAACATACGCACTCCCTCTTCATCTCTCCCTTGTCACTCCCCCTCTCTCTCCACTACTCACTCTCTATGTATTTATTCTTGCCTCCCTCTCTCCTCATCCAGCTCCATCTCTCAATCCCTCCCTCTCCCCCCCTCCAAATCCATATTTGTATCCCTCCCTCTCTCCTCCTCTCTTTCAAGTCCCCTCTCCTTTCCTTCCTCTCTCTCCCTTTCTCTCCTACCTCCCTTTCTCTTTCCCCATCTCTCTCTCTCTCCATCTCTCAATCCCTCCCTCTCTCCCCCTCCAAATCCATATTTCTATCCCTCCCTCTATCCTCCTCTCTTTCAAGTCCCCTCCCTTTTCCTTCCTCTCTCTCCCTTTATCTCCTACCTCCCTTTATCTTCCCCCATCTCTATCTCTCTCTCTCTCCTACAATCCTTTCTTCCCCCATCACTCTCTTCCTCTCTCTCATCATTCCTCTCTCACCTCCTTCTATTTGACCCCCCATCTCTCTTTCTTTCTCTCTCTCTCTCTCTCTGTCCTCCAATCCTCTCTCTTCCCCATCACTCTATCTCACTCTCCAACTATATTACTATTTCTATCCCTTTATCCTTCTCTCCCCCCTTGTCTCCATCACTCCTCCTTTCTCCTTCTCCCCCCCTCGTCTCCATCACTCCTATGTATCTTTATCCCACCCATAAGCATACACACTCTCTCTCCATCTCTCCCTTGTCACTCCCTCTCTATGTATTTCTTCTTCCTTTCCTCACTCCGCCTCCAACTCCATCTCTCTACCCCTCCTTTTCTCCTCCACCTCTCATCCTTTCTCTCTCTCCCTTTATCTCCCACCTCCCTCTCCCTTCCCCCTTCTTTCTCTCTCTCTCACTCTCTACCCTCCAATCCTCTCTCCTTCTCCCTCCCTCTCTCCTTATCTCTGTCCCACCTCCATCTCTATGTCTTCCTCTCCCTCTCAATTGATCAATGAATATAGCTAAAATTACTTCTAGAATGATTTACATGACTGACTTGTTGAATTTTGTGATTTTTTCCATTATAAATCATTTTGACCGGAACTAGCTGCAGAATGCAGACATTCCGTAGCTAACCGGCGATTCTGCAGCTGCCTTCATGTTTGAGTATGTTCCAGCTGGCCTCTTGAGAAAAACCGCATATGGGCATGATCCACGTCATGTCTACATGGTTCGTTGCTCATCATGGAGGAAGAAACGAATTCTGGGTATGGTTTTGAACGTGGGGAACACATTTATGAAGGAAGACTTCTATTAGGACTGTCTCAGTCCAGATGTCTTTTCCTCTTCACGCAGCCACTTCAAAGAGTCCTAACGTGATTCCGATAAGGAAAGACAGTGTTCCTAAATTGTTGTAATTATTGTTATGTGCATTTGCTTTATAAACTCTTGGGAGACCGAGAGCTATGTTAGAGATTTTATGTTAGATTTGCTGCTAGATTTTGTTTAAACTCTGTGTTACGTTCCTGAAGACGCAGAGTGTTATGTTCAAACTATTTCATCTTTAATGGATCAGACAAATTTATTTTGAAGGCGTGATTTAATTTGGAGTTGAATGCCGTCAAGTGGTAGAGGGCCCCTGCCTCTTGCACGGATTTATTTTGCGTAAACTAGATAAGTTTCCTAGCTGCCTTTATGTTTTGCATTTGAATTTGTAGTTGTTTTTTTAAATTAGCTACTGTAGTCGTATCCATTCTAACTCTTCCACAAGAAGACACTCTTCCAACAGATTATAATGATGAATGTTGAATGCCTATAGTATTGTAGGATTAGGAGTTAAATTTATAGTTGTTTTAACTAGCTACTGTAGTTATATTCATTCCAGCTCTTCCACAAGAAGACACTCTTCCAACAGATTATAATGATGAATGATGAATAGCTATGGTGCTGTAGGATTTAGTTGTAGTTTTTGCTGATTCACTATCACAGTTACACTTGTTCTAATCACTCTTCCACAAGAAGAAACTCTTCCAAGAAATTCTTAAGAAGTTCAAGACATGACCGTGAAAATGAATGATTTAGTTGTGTGTTTGTACTAAGTATCATCTCTGTTCTTGCTCTTAAACGCTTGCCCAAGACATCATAATGACGAGTAGGATATGGATATGATATCTTAGTTTTTCATTTGCTTTCAGTCTATTTGCTTACAATTGCACCCAATTACACAGTCAGAATTGTTCTATCTCTTCCAAAAGAAGGAACTCTTCCAAAATATCACTAATTATGAACAAACAGATTGTGTAACTTCATAGAATAATGCATGTTAGCATAGTTAGAACGCTCCGGAGTTTCATTGCATTTAACTCATGTTCAGTTACTTTGTTTCAAGTTTGATGATGACTTATAGTTCAACATTGTTCTAGATTAGTGGCATCTTAGGTTCATTCTTAGATTAACTCATTGCACTTGCACTTCATATTCAAAATGTCATCCATTGCACAATAGATTATTTCAGTTATTAGGATTAACAAAACAACCTTCATTATTCACAAACATCTTTTTGTTCTAAAATCTACAAATGATCCATGGCCAAATGAACAGAGGACAACATCACTATAAGGTCTGAAGTATCTCTGCAATTTCCTCATCATTTTATAAACAAAGCTCTTCCTCAAAAGAACTACTTTGAAAAAGAAACCAATAACTCTTTGAGTAAAGGTTCTGTGACATTCAATTAAATTGCAGAATAGAACTAGGAATTAGTCATAGAATAGAAGAGCTTAGAACAAAATGTTGCATCATTAATGTTTAACTGTTTAGTTAGAGGATTTGCATATTTAGTGATCATTTCTCAAGTTTAGTTTGTGTCATTTGCCTAAAAAGTCATTATCAAGCTTTTGCTTTTATTTAGTCATAGTTTAGATTCTGCTTCAGTGTTTCCAATTGCATTTGCCATTCCATACATTAGGCTTAACTCTATTTTGACCACCAACTCCTTTCCATTAGTTTTCTAGACATTTCCATTGTAAACATATAAAAATCACCAAAAGACCAAAAACATCATAAATCATCACAAAAGACCAAAAACATCACAAAACACTACACACAACGCATTAGGAAACAAGCACCTAGGTACATATGGTACACTTCACTTCAGCAGTTTACAAATCTTGGTTGACAATTAAATGAGCTCAGTTTAGGAGACTAGATTGAGACCCAACATTTTGGCGCCGTTGCCGGGGAAGTGAAAACTAGGTAACCTTTGTTTCTTAGCATCAAAAAACAATTTTATGCGTAGGGAGAGAGATTCAAGGGGAAGATTTATAAGCAGCAGAGGCAGAAGTTTGATTTCTAGAACACCACTTGTTTCATCTAGATCCAGAGCTAGTATACCTTCAACTCAAACCCATCTTCCATCCTTTACTGATCCTGGACTTCTAGAAGATCTAAGGTCACCTATTCCATTAGAGAAACCTTCCACTTCATCCACTGAACCTGCCATAGAAGAAGATCCAAAAACTCTTGTTGGGGATACAAACCTTTCTACTTCCACAGGAGAGTCAACCATGGCAGAAGAAGGAGGGGGAGGAGTTTTTAATGGAGAACACACATTATTTGGAGGAGGAGGTAGAGGTAGAGGTAGAGGAGAAGGAGGAAGAGGAGAAGGAGGTAGAGGTGCAGATGGAGGAAGAGGTAGAATAGGAAGCTCTTTTGGGTTTCCTATACTTGATGAAGAAACCAATACAACCATGAAAAACATTTCACCTTCTGTCCTTCCGAACTTCTATGGACTTAAAACTGAAGATCCTGAAACTTTCTTATTCGAATTTGAAGTGCTGTGTAGGACTTATGACTACTTACAAGATGCTCAAAAACTGAAATTATTTCCTTCAACTTTGAAGGGAGCAACATTGAAGTGGTTTATGAGTTTAAACAGTAGTTCTATTAGAACATGGGAAGACATGAAACAAGCATTTCTAGAGAGATACTTGGATTATTGTATGCGGGTTAATCATAAGGAAGAAGTGTTCAAGATGTTACAAAAAGAAGATGAAAACTTAGAAGATTTGTTGGAAAGATTTAAATACAACATAAAAAGGGCACAAATGGAAAACCTAGATCAAGACACTTTAAAAGCTCTTTTGTTGAAAACAATTAGAGATGAATGGTTGGATATTCTTAACATGATGGGAAAAGGGGATATATCACAACTTACATTACCTGAAATATCTGAGTTATGTATCAACCTTTCCAGAGGGAAATCTAAAACTGTCAAAGGTCCAAGAGATCCTGCTCTTATGAGAACCGTAAATGCAGCACGGGTCGTAAGATCGAAATAGGACACATGCTTGATGATTTTAAATCTGACATCTTAGGGAGTCTTAGTGAACAAATAGACACCCTTAAGATACAAAACAAACGAAATTTCGAATACGATGCCTTGGCAATCTTTTGTCCCAAATGTAGGAAGAAACATGCCTTGAGAGAGTGTCCTCTAGATGCTGTAAAGTTGTAGAAACATGGTGTCATTTGTTCTGAAAAACATGAGACCAAGAATTGTCCTTCTCTTCCTGGTCTCAAAGCTGTCTTTCAGGAAGAAACTCCTACAGACTCCACAGAATCTCTTAACTTTGTGTCTAGAAGACCTTGGCAGGGACCTCAGACACAAGGATTCCATGATCAAATGTATAATCAACCTCCACCTTGGAATTCTTGGTAGCAACCTTGGCCCCAATTTCAAAATCAATCTCAAGCTTGGGCACAAGGATCACAAAGTCCCTATGGAAGATACTCTCCATATTATCAGTATCCACCATCCTATCCACCATATCCACATTTTTATCCTCAAAATCCTCAACAAAATTTCCCTCAAAATCTTCAACAAAATTTTCAACAAAATCCTCAACAACATCATCAGAACCAACCACATCCAAATCAACCACTTCCATTACCATTCCCTCAAAAATCCAATCAATTTCCAGCTCAGCCCATACCAAACCCCAATAATAAGAACCCTCAGAATACATACATGATAGAAGGTCAACAATTTCCAACTTATTTAATTACTCCTCTAGACCTTAGTGATGTTCAACTTAGGTCTGGAAGGATACTTGAGAAGAGGAAACCTTCTGTGATCATACAAGAACAAGATAATTTTGAGGAAGACTCCCTATGGGTTAATAAAAGTCTTGAGGAAGACACATCCTTTCAAGACCAAAACATTGAAAAACTAAAACAAAAAGATCCAATAAATCCAACTCCAGTATTAGAGCAACCATCCACATCTACTTCTATACCTCCCTTTCCGGAAAGACTACAAATTGATAAAGGTGTAGAAAAACAAATAATGGTGCCTAATTATGATTTCTTGGATGAATTGAGAAATGTTTGCATTAAAATTCCATTATTGCAAGCCATCGAGGAAATCCCAATTTTAGCCAAAACAATAAAGGAGTTGAGTATGAAGACAACAAGAAAAAGAATAAGAGAAACCAAGAAAATTCAACTGGTAGGACAAATAGCGGACATTATGATGGGTAAGATTACTATTCCAAAGTACCTTGACCCAGGAAATCCAGTTGTCAAAATTCACATCAATGGAATTGAAATTCAAAACACACTCATTGACTTAGGAGCAGCAATAAATATCATGAGTAGACAAATCATGGACAAACCGAAACTTCCTAATCTTCTCTTTACACCCACACTATTACAATTAGCAGATAGATCTGTGATCAGACCAGATGGGGTAATAGAAGACATTCCAGTGTCCCTAGACTCTTGGGAGTACCCTGTGGATTTCATGATCCTAAAACCCAAGAATAATCTAGGAGGCCATCCGGTTATACTAGGAAGACCTTGGTTGGCTACAGCTGATGCCTTTATTAGTTGTAGGTCCGGTGATATGTATATTTCTGATGGTAGTTCAACAAAGAAATTCACTTTATATCCTCTAGCTAGGACAATTACAGATCTATATGACACTCAATGGATAGAGGATGAAGAATATTTACAACCACTCTTCACAATTTCAGAAATTAGTGAAGATAATCAAATTCTGAATACTCTAGAAAACTTTGAATCCTCTCCAGAACACAAACATGAATCATTTCAAGAGGGATCCAATATTGATTTTTTGTCATCAAGGCAGATGTCTCTTCATTCTATGGACAAATTTGGCAGCTCTACAAGTGAGATTTTTCCAGGCAAAACTTTGAACATAAACAAGAACCTAGAAAAATCTCAACAAGAAAAGTTAGTCAAAGTATTACAGAGACATTCTTCTGCATATGCATGGGAATACACTGACATGAAAGGGATAAGTCCCAAGACTTGTACTCATCACATCTATATAGAGGCAAATTGCAAACCAATCACACAGCCTCAAAGACGGATGAATCCAAATCTTAGGGAAATTGTCAAGGAAGAATTACAAAAATTGCTAAATGTTAATTTTATCTATCCTATTTCAGATAGTCAGTGGGTTTCTCCTTTAGTGATTGTGCCTAAGAAAAATGGAAAATGGAGGGTGTGTGTTGACGACCGAGAACTGAATAAAGCTACTCTTAAAGACCATTTTCCCTTACCTTTCATAGATCAAGTATTAGATACATTAGCAGGTAAAAAGTACTTTTCATTCCTAGATGGGTTTAGTGGTTACAATCAAATCCAAGTAACACTTGAAGACCAAGATAAAACCACATTTACTTGTCCTTGGGGTACCTATGCCTACCAAGTATTGCCATTTGGGTTATGCAATGCACCTGCAACATTCCAAAGGGCAGTATTAGGAATTTTTTCTGATCTGATACATGACTGTGTAGAGGTGTACATGGATCATTTTACAGTTTATGGGGATACATTTGAAGAGGCTTTAGAAAACTTGGAAAAGGTCTTAAAAAGATGTCAAGAAGCAAACCTTTCTCTTAGTCATGAAAAATGTTTTATGATGTTTACTGAAGGTATTGTTTTAGGGCACCACATTTCAGGGGATGGGATTAGAGTTGATGAAGCGAAAGTTGAAGTTGTTTCTAACCTATCCATTCCAAGTTGTCAAAGAGATGTAAGAAGTTTTCTAGGATTTACGGGGTACTATCGGAGATTTATAGAAAACTTCACCAAAATAGCATCTCCTCTTTTCAAATTACTCACCAAAGATTGTGAATTTAAGTGGATTTCTGATTGCCAGTTAGCTTTTGAAACCCTGAAAACCAAAATTTCTGAAGCACCTATATTAAGGGGACCTAACTGGAAGTTACCTTTTCATATCTCGACGGATGCTTCCGATACAGCTCTAGGAGCAGTATTGGGACAGAAAGATTTGATTCCCTATGCCATCTATTATATCAGTAAAAATTTGACTCCTGCAGAGTTAAACTATACTGTAACTGAAAAAGAGTTTTTAGCTGTTGTTCATGCCATTAACAAGTTTAGACACTATATAACAGGCTATGAAACTTTTGTTCACACTGATCATTCTGCAATTAGATACTTAATGAATAAATCAATCACTAATGGCAGAGTTATAATATGGTTGTTACTATTGCAAGAATTCAACATTACTATTCTAGATAGGCCTGGAAAACAAAACATTGTGGCTGATTTCCTGTCTAGAATCCAAAATATCAAAGATGACACTCCGGTTGAAGATCAATTTCCTGATGAATATCTTTTTGCAATCTCTACTCAAACTCCATGGTTTTCTGATATTGCTAATTATTTAGTTTCAGGAAAATTTCCTTCAATTATGAATGCAAGGGATAAAAGAAAAATCATTAATGATAGTGCAAGATATTCATGGGTAGCTAATGAGTTGTACAAGACAGGTCCAGATTTGATCATTAGAAGGTGTGTTCGTGAAGATGAGATGCCTGAAATTCTCAAGGCATGTCATGATGAACCTTGTGGCGGACACTTTGCAGATAAGAGGACAACCTATAAGATCCTTAATTTAGGATATTATTGGCCATCTTTGTTCAAAGATGCAAGGGAGTATGTCAAAAGGTGTGACAGTTGCCAAAGGGTAGGGAAACCTTCTCCTTCAGGTGAGATGCCATTACAACCTCAGGTACACATTGAACCTTTTGAAAAATGGGTTTTGGATTTTGTAGGACCTATTAGTCCTCCATCAAGACAAAAGAAATATATATTAGTTTGCACTGATTATGTTACTAAGTGGGTAGAAGCTAAACCATTACTTGTTGCTAATGAATCATCTGCAGTTACTTTTCTTTTTGAGGATATTTTTACTCGTTTTGGTGTCCCAAGGGAAATTGTTACAGATCAAGGAGCTCAATTTACATCAAGGCTAGTGGAGCAAATGATGGAGAAGTACAAAATCGGACATAGAACATCTACTCCTTATCATCCACAAGCAAATGGTCAAGTGGAATCCACTAATAAAGTCATTGAAGGAATCCTAACAAAGACTGTTCATCTACATAGAAGAGATTGGGTAGATAGGCTTCATGAAGCCTTGTGGGCCTATAGAACTACATGGAGAAACACAACAGGCCATACTCCTTATGAGCTTGTTTATGGAAAGCAAGTTTTGTTTCCCATAGAGTTCCAAATTCAAACCTTCAAGATGGAAGTTCAGCTAGGACTTGATTTAACGAAGGCACAAAAGCATCGATTGGAGCAAATTAATGAATTGGATGAGATCAGACAAGATGCAGTTCAGAAAACAAGTCTAGTCCAACAGCAAAGGGCTAGATGGCATGACAAGTACATCAAAGAGAAGAAATTTAAAGAGGGTGATTGGGGTCTCTTGTTTGATTCAAAATTCAAGGATTTTCAAGGGAAATTTCAGACACATTGGCTTGGGCCATATGAAATTGTTCGAATTTTTGATAATGGGGCAGTAAAAATCATAACTATAGATGAAGAAGAGGTCACTTTTCTTGTGAATGGTCATAGACTGAAGCTATACCACAAGCCACTCTCAAGAGAAGAGTTTGTAAAGAAGTTCCAAGAAGACAATGATGTGAAGTTAATGAAGAGGAGTCTCTCTTCTTCATCAACTTGATTAAATTTTCTGAAGCATTTCTCTTTTGAAAAAAAAATAAAAAAATAAAAATAAAGGTATAAACATGAAAACCAATCATTGATTGGCATGTTTATACAGAAAAGATAGGGTGAAAATCAGAGTCTCTCTGACACTCTAACTTTTCCCATTTCTGTTTTTATAAGCGGCTGTTATAAAAATCATAAGTTCAGTTCCATAGTGCTTATGATTCATTTCATTTCACTCCATCCACTTATTCACCCATACTCCATTTAATTCCATCATTCATATTTCACTCCATGTTGTGTAACCAGCTCCAAAAATAGAAGAAAAGAGATATCCACACCTTAGAAATAAGCCACTTTGAGGGGGCAACCTCCAATACATTACATAAATGAACAATTCTTGGATGATACAATTTACAAAACCTCCTTTCTATATATAGGAGTCCATGGGGCTACAATATAATCCTAGTGGGGTCACAATGTAATCATAGCCGACCTAAAAATAATAATGTAAGGGCACAATAATAACAATATGGGGGTTACAGGGGTACAATAATAACAATAAGGGGGGCTACACTAACATAATAAGGGACTAAACTAGTAATATAGGGACCTAACATGCCCCTCTCCTTCAAAAAAGTGTTGTCCTCAACGCTTGAGTAGCTCTGGGTGCTTCTGTATAAAACTCTCATCCTCCCATGTAGAATATTCAGTGGGTAAGTTCTTCCACTTGATGAGATACTCTGAAATTGATCGATTCTAGAGTTGTCGAGTTCTTGTTTAATAACCAATGCTTCATAACTTCTTTCGATATGATGTTGATCTTCACCATTTCATTAGATTAACAAAGTTGGGTTATCCTTTGAGAGTTGGAGAACTTGTTGTTGATGCTAAGAGTATTGATATTCCACTAATTTATCATTCATGTTGCTATTTAGTCCTTGAAAACCATCCAACAGCCTCCATTTACGCTTTTTATTCCATCTGTTCATCTTCAATTGCTCTTCGTGAGATTGAAGCTTTGCACTTGGTCTGTGTTTTGATATCTCATCTTTAACTCATCTCCTCTTCATGCGTCATAGTACTATCATTTGAGGAGTTAATGGTTATTTAATTATTTTAGGGGCCATTTTAAAATCCAATATTGATATTTATTCTACAAGTTTCCCTTGGAATCAATTCAACTTGATTCTTCAAACAAGACTTATGCAATTCGGAAAAAAAATACACACCTTTTACTAGCTTTTAGGAGATCGATATTGAAATTGAATTATCTCTGTAATTGAAAATCTTCGATATCTAAAATTCAGACCTGTAGTATCCCCTTGAGGCTTCTTTCAAATGCCACAGGTCTGACCTGATTTTGATTCTCCAATACAAAGTTGTGTCCAATCTCCCACAATGACCTAATTCTGGACTGGTTCAGTAGAGCAAACTTGTACGACTTGCCACCTGTCACTGTTTTGTCCTTTGTTTCTGAAATTGATAGCAAAGAAACTACAGGCCGTTTACTTGTGACTACTTTTGACGGCACTCCAATCCAATCTTCAGAGAGAGAGTTAGTGGAAATTTTCCCACGATCACCTCTTTGAGATGAAATTCAGGAGCCTGAAAAAGCACTACCTTCCACAGATCATATCTCCAAAAATATTGTGAACCAAGCTCTGAAATTTTTTGATGAATTTCCTCAGGATTTCAGCTGCGCACCATATGAATTTCAGATTTTGAACCTTGGTAGAAAAAGTTTTATAGCGCAAATGCCACGATGACCTGTTTAGGAGCCTGAAAAAATACCTGACTTCCACAGATCATATCTCCGAACTTATTGCGAACCAAACTCTGAAATTTTTATACGAGCTCCCTCAGGATTTTTTCTTTGCACCCTAAAAATTTCCGCTTCTGAAACTTCGTAGAAAAAAAGTTATAGCGACAATGCCACGATGACCTGTTTGGAGCAGCGAAACCCTAGAATCCAAAGCTCTGATACCAAATGTTGTGTAACCAGCTCCAAAAATAGAAGAAATGAGATATCAACGCCTTAGAAATAAGCCACTTCGACGGGGAAACCTCCAATACATTACATGAATGAACAATTCTTGGATGATACAATTCACAAAACCTCATTTCTATATATAGGAGTCCATGGGGCCATAATGTAATCCTAGTGGGCCACAATGTAATCCTAGCCGACCTAACAATAATAATTTAAGGGCACAATAATAACAATATGGGGGTTACAGGGGTACAATAATAACAATAAGGGGGGCTACACTAACATAATAAGGGGCTACACTATTAATATAGGGACTTAACACTCCATTCCACATTTCATTCATCCATCTCATTTTCATGTCAAAATACAAAATTTGATATCTTGCTGTAAGTGAATAAAACATGTCATGAATTGCAGTGCAGTCCTTATGTTCTTTCACTCCATTTCATGAACTGAATCCATTCCATTTCATTATCCACTTCATACATATCATAATCCATCATCCATTTTCATTCATACCATTTAACATTTCACCCATACTCCAAAAACATTCCATTTTCATGATTAAAAGTGCTCTACAGGAACATTCTGCAGCTCAGTGGACATTCTGCAGCTGATCAGCCTTTCTGCAGCCCGATAGTCTTTCTACAGCTACAAACCCTGAAGGCATCAACCAGCAGACATCAGAATTGCAATAAAGTGACCCAGTGTATCCATGAATCAAAAGTATCAAGAAAATTATGAAGACTCCTCCAAAGGTGAACAAGAAGACAAAGGCTACAAAAATCAAATGAAAGGCAGAGGTAACAAGTTTAAATTATAATGGAATTTCATAAAAGTTTAGCATAGTTTAGTTATGGATTGTTCGAAAAGGTTGTTTTAATTGTTTTTATTGATCAACACCAACAAACCCTCTACAGAGTTTGGATTAAAATATTCCATTTCAAATTTCATATCCGATATCATTTAAGCGGTTAAAAATGGCCGAGGTATTTGAATTCTCCACATCTCTTAACCAAATCATTCAATGATGATTTCCTCTGCCGTCGTAAAATCCTCCGCCGTCTCTTCAATCATTAATACATTCCCTCCACCTCACTCCACCACTCCATTCCGTGACCACTGCCATAACTTCATTCTGTAGCCGGCATTCCATTCTGAAGACGGAGATATTATTATCACCGAGAGCAGAGCCAAAGGATATCAGTTTGAATAGCATTGAGCATTGTAAACGCGGAGCAGAGAAGAAGGGTAAATTTGGAAGTATAACAGTGTGAGGACTTGAAGCCACTTGATCACTGTGGGCAGATAAAATATCACTGTGGACGGAGTTTGAAGCATTTTCACTATAAACACAGAATTGTTGCAGTGTTGAGTTTGAAGTCTTTTGTTACCAAAAGACAGAGGTGTTAAAATTGAAACCATTTGCTACCAGAGACAGAGGTGTTGCAGTGTTGATTTTGAAGTCTTTTGTTACCAAAAGACAGAGGTATTGCAGTGTTAAAATCGAAACCATTTGCTACCAAGAGCCAGAGGTATTGCACAAAAGAAATTTGAAGCCATTTTCCACTGTCTATCAGAGACATATCAGCTCGAAATTTGAAACTGCTTTCATTATCAAACAGAGGCATATCACTCCAAAGTTCAATTGTCAACAGAATCATATCAGTCCGAGGTTTTGAAGGCATTTGTCATTATCAATCAGAGGTATGTCATTATGAAGTTTGGAGCTATTTTCATTTAGAACTTGAAGTCCTTTCAATTCAAAGGTGAAAAGTCATTGTTTTTGTGGGTAGAAGAGTGTTTATTTGAACATTGAAGAATCAATAATGGGTTTAATTGTAAGAACTGAACCAGTGGGTTCAAAATATTTAGAAGGCTACCCACAATGCAAAGAAATGTTACAACAAATAGGATGGCTTCAATTTTTGGAAAAATTTAATGGCTTCCATAAGGAAGTCACTAAAACATTTGCAAGATCATTTCAAGGAACCGAAGTTGAAGTGGGGGATGTCAAGTTTACTGTCACTAAATTTTTTATTGCAGAGGCTACAGGGTTGCTCAGAACTGGGGAGAGATGGTTTAAAAATAGAGAATTCCACAATGACTCCTGGAGACAAATTTTAAAATCACCAAATATGGATGTCAGTGTATTCAAGAAAGGAATTCCCAGTTCTGCATTGAAAAACAAATGGAGAAACATACTACTTCTTTTGCAAAAATTTATTACATGTGTGGGTAGATATGGGACATTTTATGTCTACCACATTAGACTAATGATGCATTTTCTGGGAGAAGACTTAAACCTACCATATTTCTTACTTCAAAGTCTGAAAAAGATGGCTGCCTGTGTTCAAAGAAGAGTTCAATTTTTAGAGACAACCCTGTATCATCATGGTTTGGTCAAAATCTTGATTGAACATCATCTAGCTAAAACAAATGATACATGGGATGATTTCTTAATAAGAAATCATTTTGAAGAAGCAAAAGAACCATCAACTGAACCACAGCCTACAAGAAGAAGTAGGAAATGGAGGGCTTCAGAAGTTGAAATTGATGAAACAGTCCAAGAAAGCAGTGAGGAAATCATTTTAGAGAAGTTGACTCAAATCAAGAGGCAACTTAAGGAGGAAAAGGTAATCAGGAAATCTGCCATGGAGAAAGGAGAGGGATATTCTCAGCCTAGAATAAGCCACAGATTAAAGGGGAAACTGAAGAAAACACTAATCAAGCAAACAGGGGTAATCAATATAGAAGATGAAGAAACATCCATTGAAGAGGATGTTGAAGAAGATTTTTATGAGGGAACCCCTGAAGTTGACCCTGCTCAACAGGAAATTTATGACTATGTGGAAACTTTGGAAAGGAGAGCTTCAGAAAGCAGAGAGAGAACCCCCAGTCCTCCACTGTCTGAAATAGATATATTAAGGAGGGATAGGTATGAGTTGGAATTACTGAATAGACACATCAAAAATGATAATGAAATTCTCAAAGATCAAATCAAGCTCAAAACTGATATGAACTCAACCTTATCCCTGCATATAGACAAAGTGGAGAAGACCAATGAGAAGTTGAAGACAAGGAACAAAAAGCTAATCAGGGCACTCATCAACCTCAGGTTCAAACTTGTTATCAAGAAACCCAGAAGACCTCTAGCTTCCAGAAAAAGGAGAAGAAGGGGATTAGATGTCCTTGCAGAAGCCTCTGAATTCATAGGATAATTTGCATGAGGACATGCAAAGACACAGCAGTGGGGGTATGTTGAGCCTCAAATTTGTGCTTTCCTTCACCTCATTTTACCTCATTTTCCCTTGTCCATTTCTATCTTAGACCCAATTGATCAATGAATATAGTTAAAATTACTTCTAGAATGATTTACATGATTGACTTGTTGAATTTTGTGATTTTTTCCATTGTAAAGCATTTTGACCGGAACTAGCTGCAGAATGCAGACATTCCGTAGCTAACCGGCGATTCTGCAGCTGCCTTCATGTTTGAGTATGTTCCAGGTGGCCTCTTGAGAAAAACCGCATATGGGCATGATCCACGTCATGTCTACATGGTTCGTTTCTCATCATGGAGGAAGAAATGAATTCTGGGTATGGTTTTGAACGTGGGGAACACATTTATGAAGGAAGACTTCTATTAGGACTGTCTCAGTCCAGATGTCTTTTCTCCTTCACGTAGCCACCTCAAAGAGTCCTAACATGATTCGGATAAGGAAAGACATTATTCCTAAATTGTTGTAATTATTTTTACGTGCATTTGCTTTATAAACTCTTGGGGAGACCGAGAGCTGTGTTAGAGATTTTATGTTAGATTTGCTGCTAGATTTTGTTTAAACTCTGTGATACATTCCTGAAAACACAAAGTGTTATGTTCAAACTATTGCATCGTTAATGGAGCAGACAAAGTTATTTTGAAGGCGTGATTTAATTTGGAGTTGAATGTCGTCAAGTGGTAGAGGGCCCCTGCCTCTTGCACGGATTTATTTTGCGTAAATTAGATAAGTTTCCTAGCTGCCTTTACGTTTTGCATTTGAATTTGTAGTTGTTTTTTTTTTTTAATTAGCTACTGTAGTCGTATTCATTCTAACTCTTCCACAAGAAGACACTCTTCCAACAGATTATAATGATGAATGTTGAATGACTATAGTATTGTAGGAATAGGAGTTAAATTTATAGTTGTTTTAACTAGCTACTGTAGTTATATTCATTCCAGCTCTTCCACAAGAAGACACTCTTCCAACAGATTATAATGATGAATGATGAATAGCTATGGTACTATAGGATTTAGTTGTAGTTTTTGTTGTTCACTATCACAGTTACACTTGTTCTAATCACTCTTCCACAAGAAGAAACTCTTCCAAGAAATTCTTAAGAAGTTCAAGACATGGCCGTGATAATGAATGATTTAGTTGTGTGTTTGTACTAAGTATCATCTCTGTTCTTGCTCTTAAACGCTTGCCCAAGACATCATAATGACGAGTAGGGTATGGATATGATAACTTAGTTTTTCATTTTCTTTCAGTCTATTTGCTTACAATTGCACTCAATTACACAGTCAGAATTGTTCTACCTCTTCCAAAAGAAGGAAATCTTCCAAAATATCACTAATGATGAACAAACAGATTGTGTAACTTCATAGAATAATGCATGTTAGCATAGTTAGAATGCTCCGGAGTTTCATTGCATTTAACTCATGTTCAGTTACTTTGTTTCAAGTTTCATGATGACTTATAGTTCAACATTGTTCTAGATTAGCGGCATCTTAGGTTCATTCTTAGATTAACTCATTGCACTTGCACTTCATATTCAAATTGTCATCCATTGCACAATAGATTATTTCAGTTATTAGGATTAACAAAACAGCCTTCATTATTCACAAACATCTTTTTGTTCTAAAATCTACAAATGATCCATAGCCATATGAACAGAAGACAACATCACTATAAGGTCTGAAGTATCTCTGAAATTTCCTCATCATTTTATAAACAGAGCTCTTCCTCAAAAGAACTACTTTGAAAAAGAAACCAATAACTCTTTGAGTAAAGGTTCTGTGACATTCAATTAAATTGCAGAATAGAACTAGGAATTAGTCATAGAATAGAAGAGCTTAGAACAAAATGTTGCATCATTAGTGTTTAACTGTTTAGTTAGAAGATTTGCATATTTAGTGATCATTTCTCAAGTTTAGTTTGTGTCATTTGCCTAAAAATTCATTATCAAGCTTTTGCTTTTCTTTAGTCATAGTTTAGATTCTGCTTCAGTGTTTCCAATTGCATTTGCCATTCCATACATTAGGCTTAACTCTGTTTTTGACCACCAACTCCTTTCCATTAGTTTTCTAGACATTTCCATTGTGAACATAAAAATCACCAAAAGACCAAAAACATCATAAATCATCACAAAAGACCAAAAACATCACAAAACACCACACACAACGCATTAGGAAACAAGCACCTAGGTACATATGGTACACTTCACTTCAGCAGTTTACAAATCCTGGTTGACAATTAAATGAGCTCAGTTTAGGAGACTATATTGAGACCCAACACTTACCCTTCTCTAACTCTCTCACTCTTCTCACTCTCTCTCTCTTCATTCCTCTTCCACCTTCTCCTTCAATTTATCTCCATATCTCCCTTGTCACTCCCCCTATTTCTCCACCTCTATCATATATCATGATATATTAATATATATTACAATATAATAAATTTAATATTCTATAAATCTAAACATATTAAATTTAATAATATTAATATTTTAATATTAATGTTAGGGTTAATAATGTTTTTTTTTGCATGGTATTAATAATAATTTGGTCCATGGTATTTGACCCTTATAATTCATATATAATTATATCTTGATTTCTAATCGTATTTGATATATTTTTATTTATTTACCTTACCTCTTTATATCTATTTTATATTTACTTATTTACCATACCTGTTGTATAAATATATTATTTGGCCCATGCTATTTTCCCATGGTATTATTAATAATTTGTCCCATGGTATTAATAATAATTTGTCCCATAAGCTTCACCTAAATAAAACCTTTTTTTGAGTCTTTGTAAATATAAAGTGGTTTATTGAGTAAATATAAAAAATGGTTTTATTTATTTACCATACCTCTAGTTTATTTATATTTATATTTATTTACCATACCTATGGTTTATTTATATTTTTACGTATTTACCATATTTTATTTATTTACCATATCTTTTTTGAGTGTTTGTAAACTCTTCAGATTTTAAGTTTATATCTTTAAATTTATTTTTAATAAATTTTTAGTTGTTCATTTATATGTTTATGTAAGCTATTGTTCAAGCCGACATTTTTTTTTGGCCTCCGACATACTTACACATCGGGGTCATACTGGGCTGTAGAATGCGCCTCTCGGCCAAATATCATATTTATAATAAAGGTATGATAAATAAATAAATATAAAAGAGGTATAAAGAGGTAAGTTAAATAAATAAAAATATATCAAATAGTATTACAAATTAACATATACCAAGCTTATAGGCCAAAACCCATGGACCAAGTTATTATTAATATGATGCAAAAAAAAAATATTATTAACCCTAACATTAATATCAAAATATTATTATTATTATTATTATTATTATTAATATATTATGATATCATATTATTAAATTTAATAATTTCAGATTAACACAATATTAAGTTTGTTAGGTTATAATATATATTAATATATCATGATATACATATTAAATCTAGATTGGCATGCGAAGGAAGAACAAATACATATGATAGAGGCAGAGAAATAGGGAAAGTGAAAAGTGACAGATGGAGATAAATTGAAGGAGAGGGGAGAGGATGCTTAAAGAGAGAGAAAGGGAGAGGAGTCAAAGAAGTAGATAAAGGTGAGAGAGGGAGAGAGAGACATGAAGATGGACGTGGGAGACACATGAGGAGAGAGGGAGTGACATATAGAGATTATTTTAGGGTAGAGAGAGAGAGAGAGAGAGAGATAAAGAAGGTGGAAGAGAGAGGGAGGTAGGAGAGAAAGGGAGAGAGAGGAAGGATGAGAGGAGGAGGATATAGGGAGGGATAGAGAGATGGAGTTTGGGGGAAGAGAGAGGGAGGTAGGAGAGAAAGGGAGAGAGAGGAAGGATGACAGGAGGAGGATATAGGGAGGGATAGAGAGATGGAGTTGGAGCGGGAGAGAGGGAGGGAAGAAGAAAGATATAAGGAGTGAGAAGTGGAGAGAGAGGGAGTGGAAAGGGAGAGATGGGGAGAGAGTTTGTATTTCTAGGGGTGACATGAAGAGACATAGAAGGAGAAATTGAGACAAGAGAGAGTGAAGGAGAAAGGGAGGGATATAGTAACATAGTTGAAGAGAGAGATAGAGTGACAAGGGGAGAGAGGGAATTGGAGGGAAAAGAGAGATAGAGGGCGGGGTGAGGATTGAATGAGAGAGAGAGAGAGAGAGAGAGAGAGAGAGAGATAAGGGAGGGAGATAGAGGGAGGCACAAGAGAAAGGGGAGAGAGAGGAAGAGAGTGATGGGGGAATAGAGAGAATTGTAGGGGAGATAGAGAGTGATATGGGAGAAGAGAGAGGGAGTTCACAGAGAAAGGGAGAGAGAGGAAGGAAAAGATAGGGGACTTGAGAGATAGAAGGAGAGAGGGAGGGATAAAGAGACGGAGTTGGAGGGGCATATATGGGGAGAGAGTGTGTATCTTGTTCAAAAGTTTAACTAGGTCGGTCTTCATGTTGATTATGTAATTATGTACTTATGAAAAGAAGAAGTCAAAATAATAATACATATTTTTGTTGTACTTGCTTCATGGGCTCAATGAGAAAAATTTATTAAGTCGATGTACTTCTTGTTGTTGTCTATTAGGTTTGACTTAAATTTGACATACATGAAGGATCTAATCTAGAATATATGCTCCAAGACCTTGTGGGAGAAGCTTACAAAAACCCTCAAACAACGATGAAAGACAAGCTTTAAATGAAGTGAAGAAGTGCCTCATCAACAATGGAATAAACTTACTCTATGGTCATCCTATTTAAAGGATCGTGCCCTATATATATACACAGGTCATGTGGTCATTTTGGACAGGAGACAATGTTGATCTCTGTGAACAACAATGTGGATTTAAGAGGAAGAAAAGTATGGGATATCTACAACATACAGTGCAAATAATACACATCATATAGTGCATAAAAGATACAGTGCATTCAACACAATACATCATATATAGTGTGGTCAACATAGTGACACTTTGCAGATAATCTTAGGGAGCTTCACTACGAATTTTGAAAATATTGTTCTGCGTAAAGTTTGAAGAATATCTGGACTATATATTAGATATATGATGGTGATACTGTAAATAGGAAGTGCGGATATATAAGGTACAACCACTGTTGATTCCAGAGATTCAAGAAGAAAAGATATATAAATAGGAAGTGTGGATACCTAAGGTACAACCACTATTGATTCCAAAGATTCAAGAAGTGTGGATATCTAAGCCTATAGTTCGGATACTAGAGAAGGAATAAGGTGCAGATATAATAATGTTGTTTCATGTTACAACATCGTGAAGTATATATAAAGTTTAAGGACACTTACATTGAAGGATACGGTTTCGTACGGTAAAAAGGTGACAATAAAGAAAAGGCCTTCTTAAAGGAGAACAAGAGTAAGGAAGGTAAATATGTGATTAACCTTCCTAACTACAATACAATAAGAGAATCTTGGAGATAGCGTTCTGTAGTGTAGAATAGAGAAAAGAATCAAATTTTAAAAGGCAGTGACAAGATCTTGGAGACATTCCTAAGTCTAGGGTCTGAGTCTGAGTCATAGTACTTGTCATTTGAAGATCTATAAGAAGAATTCCTTGTGGGTTTTCCTCTCCAAGAGGGAGAGGTTTTTCCTTGCCTTTAGGAGCCTAATCTTGTGTCTGGTGCATTTTGATAATTGACTTGATGAAAAACTAACGAAACTAAATAAAGAAAGTCATAATTAACTAAAGCAAGTTCACAAGTAATTATGAGCAACAGAATTTATATTAATCTCCAGCCCTCCAAATTCTCAACATGGTATCAAAGCTAAGGTGTTGAACTCAAGGGATGCTTGACAAAAGAGACACACCAGGAATAAAATATCAAAAAGTTTGGGTTGGAAAGATCAAATCAGTTTAGAAAGGGAAACTCTATAGCCACTTCTAAAGATATTATTTATCAAGGATCCAAGATCTCCTTCATTGAATATTCCTATCTTAAAGGAAACCATTCACTTCGTCTTCAAACATTTTTAAGGAAGATGCAAGCCACTTTACTCAAGTAAGTATCTATGACCCTACTTAAATCTTCCAAAATAACTTATTGTAAGGAAAGCAACAAGCTAGTTGGGTCAACAAACTTTAGTGCATCGAAGAAGAGGACAGATTTGAGTTTGATTGAAGACAAATTTATGGAATATATCGAAGGTTATACAGTCCAACCTCATAAAGAAGATGCTCCAACTTATGCCAAGTACATGAAGGGATAAATTAGAGCCGAGAGGATTCTCATAGAATCAATTAAGGACTCACTCATTCCTTATGTATCAAAACTAAAGTCTGCAAAATAAATATATAATAAATTGGTGGAGCTATTTTCTGTGAGTACTGCAGGAGAAGAAATATCTCTCAGACAATAACTATAAAAAATTAAATTATTAAGGGAAGAAGGAATAACTCCATACTTTATGAGGATTTATGAAATAAGAGATCAAGTGTAGGAACTGCGAGAAGTAATGTCTAACACTGAGATGACTACAATGGTGCTGAATGCTCTACTAGAGGAATGGGGAAACTTCACTTCTAGTTTATATGGGAAGAAAGAAGCCACCCCATTCCATGATTTATGGTCTCTATGTAAAATAGAGGAAACAATACTAAAATACAAAGCTAATACAGGACCAAGTGAAGAGAATCATGCCTTTACAGCCATATAAAGGAAGAAGGGAAGATTCAAAAAATTTGGTCATCAGAATAAAAGGAGGAGTATGGATAATGTACGATGCTTTGGATGTAATGAACTTGGGCATTATAAAAGATATCCTCCTAAATCTGACAAGGACAAGATAAAAGCGAAGAATCCCATCTCTCAGATGTGAAGGAAGGACTTGATCCAAAGAAATCTAAGAAAGATGAAGCAAGGGATCTATAATATGATTGAGATCATCTTCTCCTTTAAGTGATTTATGTTGGTTGTAAAATAGTATGATAGAAAGAAATGTATATTACAACATCATGATAAAATATTTGTAAGAGATCTTGGTGTAGAAACTCCGGGGAAAACCTCTCTGATTAAAGAATGGATGGAAGACACTCATCAAGATCAAATATCACCATGGAAACATAATTCTGGGATGTGATGACATATGAATGGCACAAGTCAAGGGAATTAAGCTCTTCATTCTAGTAAAACTTTTACAGGATGAATTAAATGATAAAGGTATGAGGTACGTATATATTTATATGATAACATTGGATGTTGTGAATTCATGTGATATTGTTGCACGTAATAGACTTCCATATTTAGAAGTATGATCTATGCAAGAGGATCTCTCAGTGCACTGATAGATGAAATCAACATAATATGTCATCGTGGAATATAAGGTGGTTGTACATAAATGAGAAAACATAAACAAGAAATTGGAAAATTTGTAAGATCTTGGGAATGGAGAATGTGCAGGGGGGAAGAGATCGTGAAATGCAGCCATTTCAAGAGGCAGTTATCATTTGGAGGCCAAGAAGATGCGACTAGGAGATCTCCTGGGAAGATATGTAGACTCTGACGAAATTTCGGTAAAGAAGAAGACCCTTGGAAAAACATATCGTTAGGAGAAATGTCAATCTATATGAAGGATTATGATTCCTACATGAAGATGTCATGGTGAAAGATCATCACTGAGGTAAATTTTATTTTAAAGTTTCATATTTATATGTTTATCTGGATGAATTTTCGCAGGGCTGCTAATCATGAGAAAGGATGTATGATCCTTGGAGATGATTTTAAGGAAAGGAGCATGGCGTAATGGTGGACCAGGTGAGAAAGACTTGTGAATCACTTACTGATAGTGGACATGACTCGTGACTCAAAGTGATGGATGACCTGTGCCCTATGAGGCCAGAAGTTGAAGATTCCTCAATATTGAAATCCATGACATCAAGTGGAGGAATTCTTCATGAGTAGTTGGATTACTGCTGCAGGACCCTGGTTGATAGGGAACTTGGTGGTAAGTTTCCTACTTGGAAGAAACTTGAAGTATGTCCTTCATGTGTTGAGAGGGAGTGACATATATGATTCTCTATTACATGTGTCATGCACTAGACCAGGACTAAGAGTCGTAAGTCTTAGTAAGGCCATTTGAAGAGAATGTATAGACACATCATTCTGGTCTTCACCTGGAAGACAAAATGGAAAATTGGGTAATCATCTGGCATTCGATACTCTTTGAGAGTGAGATAGGGAATTCAAGATAAGAGTAGTAGAGGACCGATATTATTTGAGGGCTTGCTACCCAAGAGAACAATAGTCCAAGAAGGTCATATTTTGGGAACACTTGGGTGGAGTATGTACCTTGGAGAGATAATGACTAGGGTTTCTATTAGCCATGTGTCTCACTAGAATTGAATCCCATTGTCTCATTGAGAGATGGGGCTATTAGTCAAAGCTTTGCACTAGGACAATGATGGTCGATATGTTGCTATACAAATGTGATTTCCAATCCGATTCTTCTTATGAGATTATTCAATTTGAAAGTGACCATGTACCTGTATGAATACCTCCCTAGTTAAGAGGGAGTGTTGAAAAGTGTAACTAGGTTGGTCTTCATGTTGACTATGTAATTATGTACTTATGAAAAGAAGAGGTCAAAATAATAATATATATTTTTGTTTTACTTGATTCATGGGTTTCATGAGAAAGATTTATTAAGTAGATGGAATTATTCTTGATGTGTATTAGGTTTGAGTTAAGTGTCACATACATGAAGGATCTAGTCTACAATATATGCTCCAAGACCTTGTGGAAGAAGCTGAAAACAACCCTCAAACAACGATGAAAGACAAGCTTTAAATGCAATGAAGAAGTGCCTCAAAAACACTGGAATAAACTTACTCTTGTCGGCCTATTTGACCATGGAGAAGTCGGCCTAATCCATAATTGTATGGTTGTCCTATTTAAAGGACCGTGCCCTATATATATATACACAGTTCATGCGGTGATCTTGGATGGGAGACAATGCAGATCTCTTTGAACCACAGTGAAAATTTAAGAGGAAGAAAATTACAGGATCTCTGCAACATACAATGTAGATGATACACATCATACAGTGTGGTCAAAAAAGTGTGGTCAACACAATACATCATATACAGTGTGGTCAACATAGTGACAATTTGCAGATAGTCTAAAGGAGCTTTAGTGCAAATTTTGGAAATATTGTTCTGCATAAAGTTTGAGGAATTTTCAGACTATCTATTAGATATATGATGGTGATGTTGTAAATAGGAAGTGTGGATATATAAGGTACAACCACTGTGGATTCCAAAGATTCAAGAAGTGCGGATATCTAAGCCTATAGTTCAGATACTAGAGCAGGAAGAAGCTGCAAATATAAGATTGTTGTTTGATGTTACAAGATCCTGAAGTATATATACATTTTGAGGACAGATTGATTGAAGGATATGGTTTAGTATAGTGAAGATGGCGAATATAAAGAAAAGGCATTCTTAAAGGAGAATAAGATTAAGGAAGGTAAACCTGTGATTTACCTTCCTAACTACAATACAGTAAGAGAATCTTGGAGACCGAGTTCTCTAGTGCAAAACGGAGCAGATCGTTGAACAAGAGAAGAATCAAATTTGAAAGGATAGTGACAAGATCTTCGAGACATTCCTAAGTCTAGGGTCTGATTCTAGGTCATGATACTTGCCATTTAAATATCTATAAGAAGAATTCTTTGCAGTTTTTCCTCTCCAAGAGGGAGAGGTGTTTCCCTAGCTCTAGGAGCCTAATCTTATGTCTCATGAATTTTGATAATTGACTTGATGAAAGACTAACTAAACTAATGAAAGGAATTCATAATTAAATCAAGCAAGTTGACAAGTAATTATCAACAAGAGAATTTGTATTAATCTCTAGCCCTTCAAATTCTCAACATATCTTTAGGGGTGATATAAGGAGACATAGAAGGAGTGATGGAGACAAAGGGGAGAGAAGGAGAGAGAAGGATAAATGGAGGGATATAGTAACATATTTGGAGAGAGAGATAGAGTGACAAAGGAAGGTAGAGGATTGGAGAGAGAGAGAGAGAGAGAGAGAGAGAGAGAGAGAGAGAGAGAGAGAGAGCAAGGGGGAAGATATAGGGAGGTCAGAGAAAAAGGGAGAGAGAGGAAGGACGAGAGAGAGGACTTTAGAGAGAGGAATATAGTGATAGTGGAAGAGAGGGGATTATGGGGGGGGGGGGGGAGAGAGAGAGAGAGAGAGAGAGAGAGAGAGAGAGATGGGGGAAGAGAGAGGGAGGTTGGAAAGAAAGGGATAGATGAAGGAAAAGAGAGGGACTTGAGAGAGAGGAGGGGAGAGGGAGGGATATAGGAGGGGAGACATAGGGATAGAGAGATGGAGTTGGAGGGGATGAAAGGGAAGGATAGAGATATCGAGCTGGACGGGGAGAAAGGGACATAATAAGAAGGACATAGGGAGTGAGAAGTGGACAGAGACAGGGAGTGACAAGGGAGAGATGGAGAGAGAGAGTGTATGTTTTTGGGTGCGATAAAGATACAAGGATGGAGAGATGAAGAGGAGGAAAGAAGGAGAGAGAGAGAGAGAGAGAGAGAGTCACATAGTAGAAAAGTTAGATGATAAATATATATATATATATATATATATATAGAGAGAGAGAGAGAGAGAGAGAGAGAGGTGGGAGAGAAAGGAAGAGAGGGAGTGGAGAGAGGTGGGGAAAGAGAGATGGAGATGGAGGGGGGGAGAGAGGGAGGTAAGAAGATAGAAATAGAGAGTGAAATGCAGATAGAGAGAGATAGGGAGTGATAAGGAAGATGAAGAGAGAGGGAAAGTGGATAGAAGAATGGAAGAGAGATGGGAGCGAGGGAGAGGGAGGTAAGGGGAAGAGAGAGAGAGAGAGAGAGAGAGGGAGAGATAGAGACGAGGAGGGTGTGATAGATAGATAGAGATATAGATGGAAGGTGTAGAGAAATAAGAGATAGATGGAGACATGGAGGGAGGGACAAAGATATCTATCGATATGGAGTGGGAGAGCATATGTGTTTGGGGGGGTGACATAAAGAGATAAATGAGATATGGAGGTTGATATAGATAGAGATGGAGGGGAAGAGAGGGAAGATGATTTCTTGCACTAGATGGATTTATTTCAGTGTAGATTATGATTTATAATCAAATTTTATTGCTTACACTAGATGCATTTATTTTAGTGTAGATGTTGATTTCTAACGATATTTGACTAATAACACTAGATTCATTGATTTAAATGTAGATGATTCCTAAAACTATTTTATTTCCTGCACTAAATTCATTGATTTCAGTATAGATGGTGATTTCTAATCCTATTTGATTGCTTGCATTAGATTCATTAATTTCAATGTAGATGTTGATTTCTAATTAAATTTTTTTTATTGCACTAGATGCATTGATTTCAATATATATGATTTCTAATCCTATTTAATTTCTTCCACTAAACGCATTTATTTTAGTGTAGATGGTGATTTCTAATCCTATTTTATTGCTTGCACTAGATGCATTGATTCCATTGTAGATGTTGGTTTGTAATACTATTTTCTTACTTGCACTAGATGCATTCGTTTGAGTGTATATGTTGATTTCTAATCCTATTTTATTACTTGCATTAGATGCATTGATTTCAGTGTAGATGTTGTTTTCTAATCAAATTTGATTTCTCGCATTTGATTAATTGATTTCAATGTATATGTTGATTTCTGATTTGAGGTAATTGGATGTGTGATGGTACATTAATTTTAAAGTCATTAGATCAATAGTGTGCATTGATTTAAGTGTAAGCACAAAGAATTATTGACAATGTATATTAATTTTTGTGTTATATTAATTAAAGGCATTAATATTAGAGAGCAAGGGAGACAATGTATGATGTTTATTACAACATCTCGAGCTAAATATTTAAATGGTTCATGATTTCAACTTTCCTTTTCATATAATGGATATGAAAAGATGAAAATGTTGGCATTATGATGCATGTGTTTTCCTTGATGGAAACACACTTGTAAAATACCAAGTATATGACAACTGGACGAGTTCAGAGGTGACAAAGTGATGGAACAGAATGATAGAAACTTGGGACAAGGTTTGCATATCAGAACGGAAATATGGATAAAGATAAATAATTGAAGATATGTGCGTGGCTTAGTGAAGACAAAGTTTCATATACACATGAGTACAAAGAATGAAAGTCGCTTATGAGTTGGCACAATAATTTAATAATACCAAGGGTCTTGAACTTGGTATTATCACACAATATTGAGCATAGTAATGGTTATTTGACCCCGTCCAAGAATACCATAGATACGTGTATGGTTTTGGCTCATAGTATTGGGCAAGGATATAAATATATAAGGAGAAGATCAAAGTGAAAAGGGTGTGCATATGAATTTGTTTTTGATGAACTCTTCAATCTAAAGTATATCTACATTGTATGGGAAATAGTTAACATATAGATTCGAAATAGTTATTTGAAAATGAATACAATGATGGATTGAGATCTGTATAACTAAACTGACTATGTATTTTCATGATTTGTTTATGAGATGTTTATATATGTGGTATGGCGCACTTCTTTTCAGTGCAGGGTATGATTTGAGTAATTTTGAAGTTATGAAGAATTGCACAGTCCTAAATTATTTACAAATCTATATGCGAGTTTTACACGAGGAAGATGCATATACATGCAAATTTGGTTATGCATAGGCATGTATATATTCAGTAAAAATATTGAGATCTATAAGCAAGTTGGTTTCGGGATATGCATGTACATACGCGAATAACTACTAGAAGTAGCGTATGCAAGTTAGGGTTTTTGTTGAAGAATGATGAAGAAAATGTCTGGTCATATTTTCTATGTTTATCTTGTCTGTAAATTATGTCTTCATATAGATATGGGTTGTTTAAGTATTGATTATGCTACTAGTTGATTGTGATTAAAGATAAGTGATTGGTTTGTTAAAAATTGATTGATGTTACTAACTATATGAGGGTTCTATAAGCTAAAAAAATATTTTAGAATATCTTTGGTCAATTCTATGACTGAGTCAAAACTCAAAATTTGGGTATATTTAGATATATATGCAAGTTGTGCCACATAAAACTGTGTATGCATGCACATTTCCTTAGCAATGGTAGCTTGTATATTTTTCCATAAAAATGGTCAGGGTTGTATTTTATTATGTGTGATGATGTAATATTATGTGTTTAGTTTTGTGGTCTTGTTACAATTATCTCATTGTTATGTTTGAATTGGGTTAATGTTGACTTTAGTTTATTTACAAATTCTGATGTGTTAAATCTGTTGGATCCAGTGTGAAAACTTATGAAACGTGGTCCATGGTGGTACTAAGGGTTGGAAACATCAGTGAGGAAGTTGAAGCTTCCTGCCAACAAGAGCTGATGATCAGATTAAGGGGTTGTAGCTCCCTTTCAAATGAGGGGTTTGGAGCTCCATTCCAGTAGCAATTTGAGAACGAATGAAGTTTGTAGCCTTCTGCAGGTCAGTGCCTACGTGTTGGTATGAGTCTGTGTCAGTACAAGATTGTAAGAATTTTTCTATATAATAAATATTGAAGATAGAGATGAAAAAAATGGTGGCTTTGTCCCATATTGGGTTTCCACCTTAAATCCTGGTTTTCATGTGTGTTTCTTATGTGTGATGGTTTATTATGTTATTATTTCTCATGTTTACTTCTTATTAAATGTCTAATGAATCATTAATGCACTGGTCTAAGTAAAGTTACTGAATATTTATCTTAATTATAAATTATCTATGCATACACTATTTTCTTTAATGAAATTCATGTACATACGCTTGTTGGCTTAAGTAAATTCATGTACATAATTCAGTAAAGAAAAGTAAAATTTTGTGCGAGTTTTAAATATCGATTCACCCCCGCCATAATTTTTCCCAACAATTGGTAATAGAGCAGGTCCTTCAGAAGAAGCTTGATAGTTTGAAGGAAGATATACCAACATGAGCAATCAATATGTAACAATATCTATCATACCACCACTCTTTAATGAAAATAATATAATCTTCTAGAAGTCAAGAACAAGATTCTATCTTAAGTCTCTTGGAGTACATGTTTGGGAAATTGTTGAAAGAGGTTACCAATATCCAGCTGCATTTCCCACAGATCCAACAACAAAGAAGACATATGAAACCAGTGCATAATGATGAATGTATTTCTAGTTTCTTTCTGCATCTAGATGAGATTGAAAATTGTCTGATAATTCTGTGTGAAGAAACAAAAGACACAACTTTACTAGATAAAATTTTAAGATCTTTAGCTCCTAAATTCGAGTCAAAAGTGTTAGCCATTGAAGAAAAGAAGGATATGTAGACTCTTACTATTATTCAAATTCATGGGATCCTAGATGCTTTTGAAATGAGAGAAGGAGGTCCCTCAGAAGTCAGAGAAGCTGAATTTAAAGCAAGTGCAAAAGGAAAGGAAATGGAAGAACAAAAAGAATCGGGGTATGTATTAGAATAATATGAGGTAAACCTTGTAAATAATATTCAGCTTGGCACTGGAAGGTTCAGAGGAAAGCTTCCATTCAAATTTTTTTCTTATGGTAGAGTGGGTCATTATGCTGCTAAATGTCCTAATAAAGATAATCATGACAAGGGGAAGGATATTGCAAAAGGTAATAGGAGACGATTTGACAATAGAAAAATTTATTATACTCATGAGGATAGTGATGGATTTTCAAATAGTGAATAATGAGAATCTAATCAACATCTTAAATTAATCATGGCATTTGAGAAAGACATTAATGCATATAATGATAACTTTAGGGATTCTTTAGAATAAAATGATTTCTTTGATGAAATTACTCAACTTAAAAAATGGTTGGAAGAAAAAAAAGTAGCCATAGATACTCTAAAGAATGAACTCATAGAAAAGGAGAAGCATAATGAGAAGTTAGAATGTGAAATAGTGTTACACTGAAATTTGTCACCATGACATTGAGCTGTCTATATGGGTTCGTCATGGCCTATTTATTTCTTCCTTAGAAGTCCAAAAACATAAAGTTCACCAAATCAAGTATTGGAACTGGAAGAAGCTCTTAAAATTACTAAAAATCCTACTCCCACATTTTTCCTAGTCATTCCCTGCGGTACCATAGATGATTGTTGTAAAAAATGCGGTACATCCCACATGTAAAGCTCATTAAAATTGTGGATCCCCGTAAAAGGTAAAAAAAGAGAAAATTAAGTTCTAGAAGCCTAGCTGGTCGAATATTCTCCCAGCTGGGGCCTTCTAGAAGCATTATCTGGTTGAGCTTCACCCCTTCCATTCATGAACCATTATCCTTTCATGAATGGAGTAATCCCTTGGTTTTTGGAGCTAAAATCCCATGATGAGAGGGAATTATCCCTTCCTTTTTGGAGTTGAAACTACCTTGCTTCTGCTATAAATTGAGGCCAAGCTTCAGTCTCAAGGGTAGATTATAGGTTTTATTTTGTACTAAATTCTTGCTTCTTGCTTTGGAGATAGTACATAGAACTCATAGTTTTGAGAGGAAATACTGAGTGAACATACTCTTCATATTCTACATCATTTACATGAGAGAGATTACAAACTCATGGTCGTAGCTTTATGACGATAAAGAGAGTTGGAGTCTTTTCAAACTGAGGAAAAAGGTTGTTCAAGACCTCGAAAGAACATGTACGAACTTCAATGCATCATAGTTGTAAGGTTTCTTCTTTTTTTCAAAGTTAATATAAATGGATTCTATTTTCTCATTAAGTTGTTCATGTATCTTTTGATAATTTAATTCTTGGATTCCTTGATCACTAAGATAGATTTATATTTTTTAATTATTATAACTCATAGATGCTTTTGATCTCGTTTTCCTACATTTGATTGCAGATCTTATGTGTTGGATCGATAACTTCTGGAGTGACTGGATTGAAGATAAAACAAAGTGTTGGAATTCAGGTAGGAGCATCTTCCTATAGTTAATTAATAATTCATAAGTAAATAGTCTAGAGAAAATGGTCTACATTTGTCTATTTGTTCCTAGATATCCTTAGGATACTAGGGATTCCGCTCTTGTCTGCAAGAGGGATTAGTCCATATAACAAATATCCTCATACCTGATTCCTATTTCAACCTTGTTAAAAAATGAAATAGACCCTCATGAGGAGAATTCCTTTAACTGCGTCAAACTTATTAAAAAATGAAACAAGTCACCATGAGGAGAGTTCCTTTTACTGTGTCAACCTCGTTAAAAAATGAAACATGTCTTTGAGGATAGTTCTTTTCCTGTGCCAACATCGTTAAAAAATGAAACAGGTTCTCATGAAGATAGTTCTTTTACTGTGTCAACCTCATTAAAAATGAAACAGGTCCCTATGAGGATAGTTCTTTTACTGTGTCAACCTCGTTAAAAAATTAAACAAGTCCCTATGAGGATAGTTCTTTTACTGAGTCAACCTTGTTAAAAAATGAATCACGTATGAGGATAGTGCTCTTACTGTGTCAACCTTGTTAAAAAATGAAATAGGTCACTATGAGGATAGTTCTTTTACTATGTCAACCTCGTTAAAAAATGAAACAGGTCACCATGAGGAGAGTTCCTTTTACTGTGTCAACCTCGTGAAAAAATGAAACATGTCTTTGAGGATAGTTCCTTTTATTTTGTCAGCCTCATTAAAAAATGATCAGTTGGTATGAGGATAGTTCTTTTCCTGTGTCAACCTCTTAAAAAATGAATCAGTGAGTTAAGAGGAGAATTCCTTTTAATGTGTCAACCTCTATAAAAAATGAATTAGTGAGTTAAAAGGAAATTTCCTTTTACTGTGTCAACCTCATTAAAAAATAAATTAGTGGGTTATGTAGGTATATTGTAGGGAGTAGATTGATAGATTAGAGATAGTAGTTTCTGAGGATGGTTCTTGTTACTGATTCAACCTCGTTAAATAATGAATCAAGTATGAGGATAGTTCCCTTTACTGTGTCAACCTTGTTAAAAAATGAAACATGTCTTTTAGCATAGTTCTTTTCCTGTGTTAAGCTCATTAAAAAATGAAACAAATCCTCTCATAATTGAGTTGAGTCTTTGATTAGATCTTGTAAGTGTCAAGTCGAGGCTTTCATCTAATCTCATAAATGAACCTTCATTCCATCCAGATATTAGTAACAAGTATTCTACTTAGATGAATAAAATGAAGCTTTGGGGGGCATATGCTCTTTCATGTTATGCTTGCGGGGCATTGAAACCAATTGCAAGCACAATTTTCCTACGTTTCAAGCTTGCGTAAAAATGAAACCACTCTCAAGCATAGTTTTTCTTTGTTTCAAGCTTGTGTAAAAATGAAATAAACCAATTGCAAGCATAGTTTTCTCTCTGTTTCAAGGTTGTGTAAAAATGAAACTACTTTCAAGCATAGTTTTCCTACGTTTCAAGCTTGTGGAAAAGTGAAACTACTTTCAAGCATAGTTTTCGTATGTTTCAAGCTGGTGTAAAAATGAAACTACTCTCAAGCATAATTTTTCCTATGTTTCAATCTTGTATAAAAATGAACCCTATCTCAAGTCCATCTCGGTTGTTATTTTCAAGACTCATTAAACTCATGAAAATCCTGAGCTAATTTTGCTATCTTTCATTCTCATAAAACACATGAAAATGTCGAGTTCTTTCCGTCTTTTCCTGCTTGTAAATAAAATTTAAAGTCGGCCATATGAGTACATTTTTTATCACTTTTTTGAACTCGTTAAAACTTATGAAAAAGTGAAGCCATATAAGTACACATTTTGTCACTTTTCGAACTCATCAAAACTTATGAAAAAGAGACACCATTGAGTATAATTTTTATCACTTTTTCAAACTCATTAAAAATTATGAAAAAGCGAAACCCTGGAGTTCTCTTTTAAGCCCTTTTCAGACTCTCTAAACATGAAAATATCGCCGAGTACTTGACTATTTGAACTCGTTAAAGAAAATGAACAGTCATCCCTTCAGTATAAGTTTACCCCTTTTCCAGACTGAAATGGACTATTTACGAAAAAGGTATACGTTGACTAATCATAGTTAATAAAGTTCTCTGTTGCATTATTTTATCCCTTTTTGGGCTTGAGGGACTAAATTTACGAAAAATTACACCCACGGAGTTTTCTTAAGTTTTTCTTCTGACTCCCTAAAATTGAAAAACACGGAGTTTCACCTATACTGGACTCGTTAAAACTTAACAGTAAAGGACCTGTCAATTATAAACAGAAACGAACCAATCCTTCTTAGAGATCAATTTTAATACTAAGTTGGACTTATCCGAAGGATGAGCTTACATTACAACGAAATGTTGTCCTCCTCAATCTTGTCAAAAATAAAGAGGTACTTGCTCGAAACGGTGGAGGAAAAGAGAGAAAATGAATCCAATTGTCACACTTTGTTTCAAAAATTTCTATACCACTCTTGAACACGACACTTTTGTCACATTCATGTCTGGGTTGGGAAAATCATTTGACCAACAATTAATCAAACCACATTGAAAGTCTTCAGCCAGTTTCTAGGTATTAGCTTTAGGTCAATCATCACCAAGCCATCTACAATGTCTTTATCTGTTCAAGAGATCATTTTAATAAACCATTCATTGCAAAAATTTGTCTCCATTCGCGTTGACCATCCCTGAGTCAGTCCTTGCTATATATTTCTTTAAAACTTGATCTAATGGTTTCACGTTGTGGCATTTCCTACGAAAAATTACTTTCTATCAATGAAAACTCATCATCTAGAGAGTTGATCTAGAATCCTATCAGTACCTTGGGATCTATATGCTTTAATGGTAGGTTTCTCGCCTTCGACGATAGGTTGCATCATTGACCTTCGATCGAATGATTCTGTGAAATTTTCAACTTCAGATCAAAAATTCACATTTCATAGATTGTACTAAGTACTTTGAGAGCCATAGTCATTATTGGTGGTTTCTCTCACACTTGTTAATAGTTCACATCATTGACTGGTAATCAAGTGGTTTCTACCATGTTCGACTTCGACACAATCAATCGCATGGATAGAATCATACTAGTTCGAGAAGTGGAAATCAAGACTCTGGATCTAGTTTCCACCATCCAGGCTATGAAGAGTTTTAATATTTATTATATAGTAGACTATTCATAACATATGGCTGCATCCATACTGTCTCTACTACTTCATGTAATTCTAAAATCTTTTCCATATCAGAACATGTAGTTAGTTTTGATCTGAGTATGGGAATTCCTACCTCAGTGATGATATACATATATATATGCTTGCATTGAATGTTTTTTCAGGTTTCGACCAATGTGCCAACAGCCCAATCCTCAGAATGATAAAGCACTTCACTCTTTAGAATTCTTCAAAAAACTCTTTAGACTTCGCACTTTGGGGGGCAATCTGTTACACTAAAATTTGTCACCATGACATTGAGCTGTCTATATGGGTTCATCATTACCTGTTTATTACTTCCTTAGAAGTATATAAACATAAAGTTCCCCAAATCAAGTATTGGAACTAGAAGAAGCTCTTAAAAGCCCTAAAAAACCTACTCTCGCACTTTTCCTAGTCATTCCCTGTGGTACTGCAACTGATTGTTGTAAAAAATGTGGTACATCCTACACGTAAAGCTCATTAAAACTGTGGACCCACGTAAAAGGTAAAAAAAGAGAAAAGTAAGTTCTAGAAGCCCAGTTGGTCAAATATTCTCCTAGCTGGGGACTTCTAGAAGCATTATCTAGTTGAGCTTTGCCCCTTCCATTCATGAACCATTATCCCTTCATGAATGGAGTAATCCCTTGGTTTTTGGAGCTAAAATCCCATGATGACAGGGCTTTATCCCTTCCTTTTTGGAGCTGAAACTACCTCCCTTCTGCTATAAACTCAAGCTAAGCTTTAGTCTCAAGGGTAGATTATAGGTTGTATTTTGTACTAAGTGCTTTCTTCTTGCTTTGGAGAGAGTACTTAGAACTCATAGTTTTGAGAGGAATTGCTGAGTGAACATACTCTCCATATTCCGCATCATTAGCATGAGAGAGATTACAAACTCATGGCCATATCTTTATGATGATAAAGAGAGTCAGAGTATTTTCAAACTAAGGAAAATGGTTTTTCAGGACCCTGGAAGAACCTGTAAAAACATCAAGGCATCACGGTTGTAAAGTTTCTTCTTTTGTTCAAATTTAATACAAATGGATTCTATTTTCTCATTAAGTTGTTCATGTATCTTTTGGATAATTTAATTCTTGGATTCCTTGATCACTAAGATATATTTATACTTTTGAATTATTATATCTCGCAGATGCTTTTGATCCCATTTTCCTGTCTTTTATTGCAGATATTATGTGTTGGATCGATAAATTCTGGAGCGACTGGATTGAAGACCAAACAAAGTGTTGGACTTCAGGTAGGAGCATCTTCTTATAGTTAATTAATAATTTGTAAGTAAATATTCTTGAGAAAATGGTCTACATCTGTCTGTTTGTTTCTAGATATCCTTAGGATACTAGGGAGATCGCTCTTGTCCATCAGAGGGATTAGTCCATATAACGAAGAGTAAGTCTAAGAAAGGAACTTGAGAAAATAAAAACTCTAAATATTAGATTTTCTAAAGGAACTGAAACCTTAGATGAAACTATTAAGGTTTAATGCTCTCCTCTTATGAAGAGAGGTCTTGGATACATTTGTGAACCATAAGAGCCAGAAAAATCGTCAGCTACTACAAGAAGTTATCTAAATGAAGAAAAATCCAGTGAGCAAGGTTTCAACCTTTAGCAGAAGAACAAAGACACGTTCTAGATTAATCATGTTCACTTTAATGCAAGGATTTACAATAAGATAATCATCAGTCAAAAGCTAAAAAACACTATAAGGTTCTATTATTACATAAATTTCTTCTTCAATGGAAAATTTTTCTATTGAAGCCCCTAAAATCCTAGCTTCAACATTGGGCAAAACCATCTGGTCCAAACCTTAGTACAACTCCTTTTTTGTTTGAGATGGTGGCTCCAACTAGATAATATGGGATCAGTTTCCCAATGATATATGGGTTGATGATTGGTTGTTTGTATAATACGTAATGGAAATTTAATTAATCTAATCTATAACTTAATAAATACAAATAACTCTGCTCAACCCAAGTATCCTATGATAAATGTGATTTTGGATTTGTTCCAATTAGATGAATAGTCATATAGATGGCTTATTCGTCCAAAAGAAAGGTGCATTGACATATAATAATTACTTTGTTTAAGAAATTAAACAAAGTAATGATGACAACATATCGCATTCATTTATATCGCTTACAATTATTTTGAAAGATAACAATTCTAAGTTTTCAGAAATTAAATAACAAAGGATTGTTTCATGAGCATACATATATAAAAAATAGCACTTGTCAAACAGAATGTTTCATTGCATAAGAAAAATTAAACAACAAGATAACGATAGAAATACCAGATACATTTGTAACCTTCTGATGTAAATAACACTCTGATCCCTCTTTCTTATTTAGAACAACTTCCAGGAAAAACAAAAGTGCAAATTCTTTAAAATAATTTCCTCATAAAATTGCAGAATCTTGATCCGCCATTAATAAAAATAATATATTCGGAAGTACAGAAGTGTAGCTTCCCAAGTCAAAAATTAATACAAATTGAGGACCCCTTTCTAAATACATGAAAGGGGTTTAAATAGAAATAAAACTAAACCAAACTATCTAAAACATCACTTGAATGCTGTTGGAACTGCCAAAACATAAAAATTGGTTATCCAATTTCATAAAAATAGAATTGTGATCTCCACTAGAATAGGTTCATTGCATCTCTTTCATGTCTTATATGTGCAGCTAGCAAATCGATAGCATTTCTTTCACTTCGGGAAGATGACTCAATCGGGAATGTAGCTGGCTAGTATATGTGGCATCTGAAAGTTTTGTAATCATATAACTGATGGCATGGGAGAGAAATTTTTTAATCATCTGCTAGATGTTTGGTTTAACCAAATAAAACTAGAATGCGTCCCATGTGAGTCCTTGCATTGCACCGATCTATTGGTCCTTGCTGGCTAAATCCTACTTACATTGTTTCTCTAATTCTTTGAATTTTGGGAGTTTCCTTGGGATTCAATCAAAAATCAAGTTGGTCGTATACAAATTGTCATTGATTAATTCCATTAAACTATTCATTACAGATCTTTCCCTGGAGGTAGCCCGTTCTTCCTTAATTAACTGTGTTTCCCATTCTGCAAACATAATTTCCTTATGTGATTCTTGGATCTTGAGAATGTTGGCAGCTATGCCTTGGTCTGTGTCTTTCAATGTGAGGAACCCTGAAATTTTCTCATCGACATCATCGAATTCAAGCGTTGTGTTTATTGCCTTTTCTACGAGCGATGTAGCTATTACAAATAGAGGGTTAGCCAGTGATATTTTATGACATAAAATATCAAGTTGTCATTACAATGCTTTACTTGATTCGAGAGCCTCCATTTTAAACTGATCAATCTTAGGATACTCCTTAAATTTTTGTATATGTGCTTGTAACATGAGCCTCTGTTCTTCTTTGGCCATCTTCTCCTATTGAAGCATCACCTACAATTTGTTCAGCTCTTGAGACAGTTGTTGTTGCCTGTGTAGAGCTTGCTGGTCAAGCTTTTGTTTCTCAAGATTCAACTGCTCTTTAAGCTGCTCAATCTGTTGCCTTTCTTCAACTAGCTGTTGTTCTAGCTGTGTTGTTTTTTTATGGTCCACTGTTGCTTTTTCTTCCAGCAGCGTTCTTTTTTTATCTTTTTCTTTTATTAATTGGCTGACTTTGAACACTTTTTCGATTTTTGTTGTTGTATAAGCCCCTGCATATTGAGACAATTTAGTTAAATCCTCTAAAGGATTAACTTCAGAGTATTTCTAGACAACATTCATTAATTCGACTTGAGGAGATGAAAATAAACCTTGATTGATTTTCCTTTCATTCCTTTGTTTTCTAACTACAACTCTATGCATTGGACTGTAGAAGACATCTAAGGGTGATATATCTTGAACCTTCAATACAATTTCCTCAGAAGGATTTTCTGGGATGATCTCAATATCTTGGGTATTAGCATGACCGACTGTTCCTTAGACTGTAACATTGGTTTCCATGGGAAGTTGTGTCGCGGGCGATTGCGTTGTAGCCACATTCTGGGAATCGTTCTTGCCCTTTATTTTTTGATCAAACTTCTCCCACTTCTTCAATAGATTTGAGTTAATATGCATATCGATGTCGGAGGAATCACTAGCCCGTTTACCTGTCTTTTCTTGTTTTGGTTGAGTATCGGCCTTTTTACCTATGTCCTCCTTATCGGTTTGAGAGTCGGCCTTATTTCCTATATTCTTCTTGTCCTACTCTTTTTTGGTGCTCTATTCTTCACTGTGTTATTCCTGTTGCAGTATGGGAGTAGTTCTTAACTGATCAAGAGGTATTGTTAGTAGTCTCTTGGTCCTAAACTGTATGAACTTTTCCATGTCATTTGCTTCAAGTTTTAAATTTTCCAGATGTTTAACCTGTGAAAATACCTCAGCCGAGGTGAATAGATTGTTGAAATCAACATCTTCGTGTTCGAATTTAGAGACCTATACCATAGATGTAAAGTTATAGGAAATTTTTTTTGGATCATATTGTCTTTTGGGGATGGATGCTAATCTGAGCTCTTTTATTTTTTTCGCTTCTTTCTCTGCATGTTTAAAATCATGTAGAGAAAAAGATCCACACCGAAGGGGAAATGTAGGCCACATCTTCTTCTTTGAATTTTTCAGGTTTCTAGACATCCCTTTCTCTGTTATTTGATAGGCTATTTCTTGGGCTGACAATTTATTGTGAATTTACAGGGGTAGAACATGGGGATCAGTGATGCTTCTGAATAGCCTGATATAAGTGAATTTTTCTTCTCCAAACCAACTTCCGATTGAGGTTAGGTCAATGTTGGCCTCATCGGATAACCTTGGAGCGGGTTTGTTTAATATAGCTCAGTGAACTGGCAAGATAATCCATGACAAACTATGTATATATGGTCTTTGTAATAGGCCTTCCACAGATATTTGTGGTAAATGTGGATAAGAGTCGGGTTTTGAGCAGTCCACTTCTAGCCTGAAATAGGGAATTCAGAGTTGAAACATATGGTGTCAATAATATAAGCACTCATGTAAAATGGGGGTATTACACGGGTAGACACATATCTATTTCTCCTATAATCGAGGATTTTGTTTGCCATTGTATCAGATAAAATGGTTGGTCAATCCATGATGTAGGAGTTAACAACAAGTTCAATTAAAGGTGCCATCTCAATAGAAAATTTAGCCAAGTTTACGGCTCCAAACAATCTACACATCATAGCTACAGAATAGCAATAAGGAGACACCATACATTCTATAGAGCACATACTCGAAGATTTTTTCTTACGATTTTCTGGAAAATGCCTCCATTCTTTGATAGGATCTGACTCCACTTCATTTTATTTGGTGAATTCTTCCAAAAACGCTTTATTTTAGATTTTATGGAGGTCCGGTAGGTGATACAACTTATTAATGTATTTTTCTTTGAAAGACCCGAACATCCTTCCACCTGACGTGAAGAACGTTGTGTCTGTTATATTTATACTTTCTATCACCCATCTCACCAAGTCATTATATGGGAACACATTTGCGCGAGCTGCTATTTTATGAAGATAAGAGCTCGCCAATTCCTTCAGAGTACTTTCTAATTTTTTATTTGAATCTGTTGTTGCTCTTCCTTCTTGAATTATAGTTGGACCTTCTGCCTCTAGTACATTGTAAACTCCTTCCGATGAAGTTTTACCGAGACCCAAAAAAGAAGTATCGGTTACTAATGCCAATTTAGCCAGTTTCTCTTTTGGAATGACGGGGACCTTCGCTTTCCTAGATTTCTTAGACATTTTCCTGATTGGTAGTTGTTTCTCAAGTCTACACAATGAAACAAATGAGAAAAATTATGGACAAATTATGTTAAGAACAAATACAAGGCAGAGAGGAGAAATGCCATTTAATCATAATAAAGATGATATTTTAAAGAAATATTATACCATCCTAGATGAAATCTGTGAAGGATTTCAACCATCACTATCTTTTAATGATTTACTCATAATCCATAATGTGAGACTTTAATTCCATTATGGGATGTCTTGTCGCACATTCATAATGGTCCTTTTTAGAGTTAATACCATAACTTTTCAGATCTTTGATCAACGATGATCGCATATCGGAGATCAGAAGTCTCAAAGTTTAGGCTTAAGTATTTCCATTTCATATCTACGATTGTGATTATTGTTGAGCTAGCATGGAAGGCATGGTTCTTTTAAATCATATCAAATCATTGAGATTTCCTTTATAAATGATCTATTTGATTTAACATGTGTATGTTTAATACTTCATGTTTTTATTTACAGGAAGCACACTTTTGTAATAATCATATCGCATCGCAAGGTTTTAGAGGAGCGTCTTTGGATATGAGTCATGATTTTTAGCAATGAGTGATCACTTTTTGATTTATCACATCAGGGAACTTTAAAAAGGGCGCATAAGGATGTAGTATGACTTAACCGATTTGCGATTGCGATCGGGTTTATCACGTCGGAGTTTTGAAAATGGAAAGGTTTTGGACTTTTTCTCATGTGATCTGCGATTTTGTGATTTCTTTATCGCATCAGGCTTGAATAATAATACATTTGATTTTTTTCTTTTATACTTTTGAATATGTGAAATGCGATAAAGGCCTTCATGTTTTTCATTTTTTGTTAATAAATCATTTTTCGTTGGGGTTTGATTCTAGTTTATGATGGATTGGATTTCCTTAAAACATTTTCATGAGTGCAAAAGGATTTCTTGATCTGAGATAAGCGATGCTAAGGAAATTTTTATATATCCTTTTATAAAAATTTCTTTTTTCAAGACATTTTATCGATTCTATAACTATTCAAAGAAAAGGGGACCCATTTCTTATTTAGAAATTAATACAAAAATTTGAAATGGGGAGGGTTGTTTATACAACACAACAATTGGCAATGCACTTGGAGAAACAATCATCTCTAAAAAATAAAATGATAACTAAATCTTTTGTAAGTAGAAAGATTTGAGGACAAACAAAACTATCCCAAAATAATTAGATAAAATCTAACTCAGAATAAAATAAGAATTACTTTCAATTTCTTTTTAATCCCTTTAAAAATAGAAATATTTTTGGTTTCATAAAGCTTTTATTGGTTGATAAAGATAAAGTATGGGGCTTCTCCAACTTAGCTTTGAAATTTACTCTTTTATCACAGGTAGTGCCTCTGCTGCTAGAAAAAGTTTATAGTCTCGACAGGGTTACCTTTTAACCATTAGTCATCCATTATCCCATCCATCTAAGAGTATAACTTTTAAAAGATATATATCTTTTATTTTTTATTCTTTTAAATTTTTAAGATAAAATCCATTGTCCTGGTTTGGGAGCCAGTTGATAACAATGCCATTCACCGGTTGTAATTAAACTAAACAAGTTGGCTCATGATGAGACCCCTTGTCTTATGATTATAAGCCATTACATTGTTTTGATATGCAGTATTGGTAATGTCAGTTTAGTTACTTCCCTATGATCATGGTAAGTAGGCTCATGATGAGACCTCTTATCTTTTATATCATACATATTCTTAGAATTACACTCTAAAAAATCATAAACTTAGTGGATGGGGTGAATGATTCTCTCCTCAAGATTTAATGGATGACCTTTTAGTGTTTTAGATGCCAAGTTCGAAAAAAGTATTTAATCTTTATAAAAAACCTCTCTCTACTTTATAAACATAAAATTCTTTACAATATTTTCAAGGTTTTGGAAGATTTTACAAACTTTTAAATAAGTTTTCAAAGTTTCATATTTTATTTAAATTTCCAGTAAAAAGAAGGGTTTGCTCCATATACCAATAGACAAGACAAGAACAATTTTTGAAAGAATTTTTGTATTAAGGGAACCTCGGAGGAAAACAAGAAGGCGTATCCAATTCTCCTCAATGGGATGGGTTCTTGGAAGTCCTCAGCACTTCAGATCTAAAATCTCTCTCTTGTTGGTGTAGAAAACCCACACAAAGAATAGAACTCAAAGGGAGCTCACACAGCAAATAGTGAAAAAATGTGACCAAGTGTATAGATCCAGAGTGATCTAATAGGCAAGAAAAGGTGAAGAATGGTAGGAAACTCTCCTATTTATAACAAAATAGTGAGTTAGTCTAGATATAGGTGCATATTAAAATATTATTAACCAAATCTAGATCCAACTTTTATAGAATATTTTATTAAATTTGCTAGAGGGAAAAATAATTTGAATTTGGTCAAATCCCTTTATTTGTAAATAATAAATAAATAATTCATTTATTATTTTAAGGATGTGGTTGAGTAATAATTAAACAAATAATGATTTATTCAATTATTTATAAATGATTTAGTCAAATTTAACTAGGAATATTATTTAAATAAGGTTTAAATAATTATTCCTAGAAATAATAAGATAAATAATTATTTATTTAATTAAATTTCCTATTTTGGGTTAAATATGACCAGGAATATTAATTAAATTGTTGTTTAACTAATTATTCCTTGAGGCACCATGAAATAGGTTTGTTTATTTCCTTTTGAAGCCTTATTTGTATCATAAACAACCTAATAAATGTGGTTTATTAAGTTATTCAGACAGGTACCTATCAGGTAAAATTGGTCTTACATGAGGTACTTGGGTCCATCTAACATTAAGAGGTTAGATGACCAATTATAAGGGTAACATTGCCTGCACGAGTGTGTGGAGCAAATCGTATGACCGAAGTACGCAAGAGCTCAATCACCAGACATCAAGAGGGAAGTCATAGAGAGAAATGTGAGGCAGAGGAGGCTGGAACTAGACCTCGAGGAGACGAGACCTCCAGCAACAAGTCTCTTTAATGAGAGTGGCACCGTGCTAAAGGCGGTGGGGGAGGCATACCTATGCCCGCCGAGACAAAGTAAAAAAGAATAGTGTGTCCCAAGAACAAGGACCCCCAACTATAAAGTACAACCGGCATAAACATGAGCCGTATAATACAAATGTCGAGAACTTCCACACATGTTGTGCCTGGGATAACAGCCAGGACTTATACAATAATATCCGAGTACACGAGATACAAATACAACCCAAATTCCCCCTATAAATGGGGAAGGGCTCACAAAATCTGACTGATACATGAAAATCAAAGAGGCGCTGCAAGCGGCTAAGGCCGACATCATCAAATATATGGAGCTACATCAAGGGATGCAATGAAGAGGTCATCCGGGCATGTGGGGGCTACCTGCAGGGCCAACCCCTCATGAGGGCTGAGACATCTCACAGATCGGAATCACCAATAGTCGCTTTCCTCGTATCATCGGACCGCGATCAAGAATACGGATCTCATCACAAGTTGAAAGGAGATGGAGTGGAGAACAACCAATTCAAAGGTGATGAGAGATCCTTTTCCACTGATTCCAGGTAACTCCAACTAGAGGGAAGTCGGAACCAAGGTACACCGCCCTCTAGACTTGGTTTCTATGAATGAGCCGATGTCGGCTGAAGGAGGTCCAGGATAGGTGAGGCAATGCGAGATCCCTTTCTAACTACGCGATAGAAAACAGGAGCGAATTAATAATGACATCAACAGATGATGGTGTTTGGGGACCCGAGTAGCGAATGGACGACTTCCTCAAAGAAGCAAGAATGACAAGGTGGACTCGACACAATATCATAAGGGTAGGGGGACAAGGACCGAAGGCTGCGTGAAGGTAACACACAAGAGAGGACCAAGCAATGAAGGATGGAGGGATAAAGCGAGGTATCAAGGGACTCGGGATAGACTCCATGAATGGAATGATGACTCAACTCGGATGCTCTAAACAAGGGCGACGCGATGGTGGTGCCACACAGGAAAGGCCCAATGGGGGACCATGAAAACATGAGTACAAGATGGTAACTCACGACGCAAATCGACACGAACAAAGACAAGTAAGGAGGCAAAATGGTGCCCCAAGTACAAATGTCGTAAGTGAAGAAATGCGATTTTAAGGAGAGGTGAAGTGACCCTTCGGGGACAAAATGTGTCCTAGTGAGGTATCAAACCACCAAAAACTAACAGATACCCATTTGAGGGCTCAGTGAGAGCTTTCCAACGGTGCAGACGGTTTGTCAAACGGGGCTACGGTATGGTCGCAGCAGGCAAAAGAAAACAAGGGTGCTCTTTTAATAAGGCAGTTTTCCCTCCCAATTCACTCATTTGCCAGTTTTGTTGCAGAATGAGGAGGAGAGAAGGCCGCAAATCTTGCGTTTAGTGTGTTAGCATGAACGACCATTGGAATCGAGATCCGTCAACAAGGTAAGAGGCCTAACATTACTCTTCATTTTCGATGGAGACTAAAATTTTGTCAGGGTCCCAAAATTCAAAGACCGCACCCTCCTTCATCTCACGGCCGGTCACACTTTTCGTCAAAAGTGCGACCGAAGTCTGGAAACGTGGGTATACACCGTTCAGTGTCGGCGTAAACTGCGACCGGGGAGATGAGGAGGTTTTAGTTTTGGTGTCGTTTTTTGGCCGAGAGCAGGTTTTTCTCGTTTGGTTATGGTATCTCCCGATCCGTATGCTAACAACATGATTTTTTTGCATGACATAGATATACGGGTTAATTGGAGAGAGAGAGACCTGGGTACATTACGGGCGGAGATCCAGGCAGATGAGGGTGTCCGTCGTGTGTTGGCCAGGTTTGGGGTTCTAAAGTTTTTGGAGAACCATTTCATGAGAGCTGGAGAGCCCTTATTGGCTCGGATTACTCGCTTATTGGGATCAAGATCATGAGGTCTTTGTAGTGCAAAGGCACAGGATCGAATTGACAGTCCAGGATATTTATTTCCTGACTGGTCTCCCGCCACTTGGGATGGTGGGAAATACGCAGCCAGTATTACCGCGGGGGAGGAACATCATGGAGTTTGTGGAGCGACATTGTCGATCGAGTTTCCAAGTCAAAGGGACTCGGATACAGATTGGGGACCTAGAGAGATTAGAGACTCGTGCAGTGGCCGCAGTGGTGCTACGGATCTTGGGAAACCAGGCGCTCCATCACATCACAGGGGGGCAGATGATGATTGTGGAGAGTGTGTTGAGTGGGACCTACTATGGGTGGGCCCAAATGATGTGCTTGTGTCGCTAAAACGACAGTTTTCACTCTGCAAGTGTCAGGTGAACCACGATTGCTCATATGGGACTTTATTGTGCGCCTTCTTCTTTGAGAAGATCCCTACCTTGCGGCCTCGTATACAGCTCCCAGATGGGGGCCCGAGAGAGCCCAGGATGCGCCGGTGGGGGCGGTTACTATGCCGAGGAGGAGGAGGGGCGGTTGGGCGAGTGTTTCTACCTGATTTATTTTCCCATTGGGATCAGATGCCGTTATACATAGACGACTATCCCTATAGTGGGATGAGTTATTGTGGGGATCCAAACCTACCACTTCCACCTGGTCGAGTATGGGGGCCCGATGGTAAGTGATAAGTAACTATTCTTGTATGGGCATGTTAAAGTTATTGAATAGTAGATATGGTACTGATTCATGTACTTTTGGTATGCAGATATAGCTCCGGTAAAACCGGCCGGATATATGGGACGCCCGGCAGCCTCTGGAGCTGTAGGGCCGAGTGGGTCGAGAGTAGCGCGCAATGAGGATGCGGCCGCCCTTCTGGAGGACATCCGCCATAGATGCGAGATGTTGCTGACTGGAGTTTCAAAGCGCGGATGGCAAGACTTAGACGAACAATACGTGGAGGCATGCATTGGTCTTCCCTCGGAATGACGAGGTGTCATGTGGCGCATGGCGATGGCCAGTCAAGGCATACGTGATCTACGGACTGCAGGGGCAGAGCCATTGGCTCGGAATCTGCCAGATAGTGAGTAGGTGTGGGGCATGTGGTGCCCCCTAGTGTGTATGTAGGGGCAAGTGGTGCCCCCAGTTTTGAGTTTTTTTTGTAACATGCTATGGGCATGTCATATGTATCAAAGTAGATGGACTCTAAACACATGTTTTGCGACACATATTATGGATATGCATCGGTTTTAATGATTATGAATGTTATTTTCTTGAATGAAATGAGTGTGATAAATGCTAATCTAGAACATGGTTTGCAATACTATCTACATAGTGATTTTGTTCTCGAGGTACATGGTTGAAAGTTATGGTTTCAAATTCACGTGTCAAGAGTTTCACTCATAAATATCGTCTAAATAGCACAGGGTTATGCACATGATAAACACCATTTAGTTGCATGACAAGAAGTAGGGAATCCAAACGAACATGCAGATGGAGGATGCGATGAAAGAGGGCATCAGCTAAGAGTCCACGCATTGCATCATATTCAGCCTGATTGTTGGTGGAAGTACCAATGTAGACCCCGTCAGAGAGGACAAGGGTATGCAAGAGGGTGAAGATGGCCCAACCTGCCGAGGCTAGATTCCAGGAGTAACGACTTGCACCATCGGCGTAACCGATAAAGGGTGGGGACGGGAGGTCCTGTAGAATGGTGTCACTAGACAACAAATGGGGGGAGGAGATATAATGACGGCAGCGTGAGTGGATAGAAGACATCGATCGACAACTGCGGGAGGGCATGCAAGGAGAAAGATGACTATGACTCATATACAAACTAGAGGGAGGTATATGAGGGCTATCGGAAGTGTGGCGAGGACTCGGGCTGCGGAGGTCAACAGAGATACAGGTGGAGTGATCTCGCGTATGGGTAGAAGAGAGGGGGTCAGGTGAAACAACAGAGGAGGATGGAGGGGGACTGGGCTCCAAGGGTCACACAGAGGAGGATAGGTAAAGAATGGTCGTAGTAGACTCCGTCATCTGAACATCAGGGGGGGGAATGTCGATGGGAGTGGGGGAATCCTCAGGCTGGCCCGAAGCATACTGCGCGAGGATGGGAGAGGCGGATTTATTTTTTTCAACCTCATACTCTCAGACTACCTCTAAAGAGGCATGGTAATGCGTCAGGTGAGGACAATGGTGGGATTAATGGCCATGGATACCGCACAACGCACAGGGTTTGTTGGTGCGGAGAGTCTTGGGGTTCTTGGTTACGGATGAAGAAGGAATGGAGGCTTCAGGGACCGTAGACTCGGGGAACGCGACTTTAACCATGGGTTGAATACGGGGCAATTCAGGACAAGCATGAGTGGTGTGACCGACGACATCACACAAGGCGCAGGGCTTTGCAGGTGGAGGAGGGGTCGGGTCAGTCGAGGTGGTCTTGTCTTTGGGTGCCCCCTTGCGAGTTTTACCTTTCTTCCCGGGAGCCATCACGACGGGAGAAGGGTCCTGAGGAGGTGCTGGGGGCCCAGTGGTAACGGAGGAAGCAAGGGGAACCGGTTGAACTGGGGTCAAAGCCATGTAGGGTTTGGGATGACCAGGAGGGGTAGCGGCCGGAGGGTCGAGGTACCAGACGGGTATGCCCAAGGTCAGGTTAGGGAGAGAGAGGGTGGCCATGACGGGGACATAATAGACTCCGAGAGGGGGAGCCAGGAAAGGTATCTGACCAGTAGGGTAATGACCAGGAGGGACGGCTCCGAGATGGTTAAGGCCTGGGGGAACCGATCCAGGAGATAAAGGGGTCGGCGGATACCGGTCGTAGGAGAAGGGCCGGGCGGGAGGAGGTCCGGCCGGCTGAATTGAATGGCTAGGAGCAAGCTTTTGCGAAGGGCGAGGTTGAGGTTATCGACTAGTCGAAGGTGTCGCTTGAGGGTAGCTCCCATTCATTGCATCATGCAAACATTTGATAAGTCAGATCAAAGGATAGGAGGAGGGGAGGAGGGAGACCAGAAAAGTTCCATGTGGAGGAATCTTTATAAACGTCGGGGGAGACACTGGTCAAGGAATCGATGGTTTGCTTGTTGGCTACGTAAGAGATGGTCGTCTCGGAGGAGGTCGGAGACGGCGGCTCATGATAAGATAGCTGGTCAATGGTGACTATCTTCCCATTATGTGGAAAAGACATCTTGCGGAAGACCGCGGATTCGACATCAGACATGGCATAGGTGTAGCTTCGCCCTAATAGAATGTTGTAGTCTAGAGAGGCGTCAATGACTTCGACATCAACGCAAACAGTCTTACCGGCGAGGGTGATGGGACAGTTACGAAACAGGCCAATAGGCTGGGAGGCATGACCGTCCCACGCTCGAAGGGTGATCGTGGAAGGGGCCAGCTCAGGGGATCCGAGTTGCTTCCAAACCGAAGAGGACATCACACAGGTGGATGCCCCCTCATCAATTATACACCGGGATACAGTGGCGTTCCGGATTTTGACTGGGATTTGAGTTGGAAGGAAGTAAAAGCAGAAGAGCAGATGGCTTGGATTGATGGGCGTCAAACACAATCATTTGGTCATCAGCAAGATCCACAGCGCCCACGGCAGATAGTAGAGCCTTCTTTTGGGAAGGGCACGATTGGAGGAGTTACAATGTGGAAATGGTAGCAGGAGACAACGCCAAATCATCTACTATGCTATATGAATGAGCAGCTCGACCAGGAGCAGCATTTCGACGTAATGGTCCTTTAGGAATCTTGGTATGAACCTCAAATTTGGGTTGAGGGATATGTAAGGGACCACTGTTGTCGAAAGAGGCTCAGAGAACCGAAGAAGGGGACTTGAGGGCAGATCGAGCGGGGAGGCTTGGGGTACCGGGCGAGACCGAGTTTCGATGGTGAAGGTCGACGGTGGGGGAAGGATCAGAGTGCATCATAAGGATCTGGTAATCAGAGGAACCAGAAAGGAAAGGTGGAGTGGTGACCTGGCTGTCAAACAATTGGGTAGCCACGAATCCTTGCTGAGGGAAGGGATCAGTAAACACAGCTGTTTGGGTAGTGGCCACATTAGGAGGAGCATGGGGGGAGGCGTGTTGTCTGCGCAATGTGGCTTGAGACTCCCACATCTGCTGCATCTGGGGTAAGAGGGGACAATCATGGGTGCAATGACCATAAACACCGCAACACGAACAAGGATTATTTGTGCGAAGCGGCCTGTCCGGCTTGGGCTGAGTGCCTTGTTGCTGGTTGGAAGTTTTAGGGTAAACACCTAGATTGGGTCCACGGGTACCAGGGGCAGATTGGTTTGGATTGCCTCTCCACCTTCTTTGAGAAGAAGGGGGATTATTCATGCCCTGCTGTGCAAATACTTGCCTTGGAGGGGGCTGTAAGTGCTGTTGCGAGTTTGGAGGAGGCAAGGGAGATGGAAGCGCATATGCTGGGGGAGATGGCGCACCAAGCTGCGGATAAAGGTAAGGGTTAGGTTGGGAAACATTGAGGTAAGCATGAGGTTGGGCAAAAGGAGGAGGCATGTCGTATCCTGGATACATGCTACCGGGAGGGGGAAGAGTGCTAGAGGTGCTGGCCCCTCCTTGAGGGAGACCATAGCCCATGGGAGGTCGTAGCCGCAGGATGGGAAAGGGCTCCAACGATACCGTCGACGTAATGATATGCCCAAAAGTATTAGCGCCGCCGGGCCTGGGGAGGTCAGGAAGAACGGTATAAACATAACCAGATTGAGCGTAGATCAGGTCATATTTCAAGGCTATTTGGAGGGCGGCTTCTTCGGTTTGAGGAAAGTGGAAGGCGACATCTTTGCCGATAGGAGCTAAGAGGGTGCGAAGGAACCAGTCCATGTAAACCCGATCTTCGAAGGGGGGGCTCGACATAAGCTCCGTCTTCGTCGCCATTCCTGGACATGGGCGGAAAGGCGGGTTGAAGAGGTTTGCTTGAAGGAAGTCAAGAGCTCCGTGCCAGTATCGTATCGGAGAGGGAGCTGGAAATAAGATAAAAAGGATTGGGAAAGGGTCGCAAAGGTTGTATGGGAAGAGGTGGCTTGGTCAACATACCATTTAGAAGCTTCGTCGGTAAGCGTGCATTGGAACAATCGAAGACGGATGGAGTCATCGGTAATGGAATTGGAGGAACACTACATGTGGAAAGATCGGACATGATTGGTTGGATCTTCTCTGCCATCGTCTCGAACTTAGGTACCTTGTGAGGGAGCTTCGTTTGCATGCAGCCAACCGCATTGTGGCCAGACAGGGTCGTCGATCAACTAATTGAAATCGGGGAGGCTGAGGCCTGCGATGTACGGCAACAAGGGTATGGCCGAGGTAGTTCCTGTGGCGGTTCCGCTAGTGGTAGTTCCGGCATTAGGGCCGGGAGCACCGCTAGCGTTAGGCCCTGGACCAGACATAGTGAAGGTGAAAGGGGGAGAACCAGAAGGAGAAGGAGAACCTAATGAATCAGAAGAGGAGTCGGAGTGCGGACTCGGAGGAGGACTGGCTCGACGACGGCGGGACGGAGCAGTTCGATCGACCGGAAACTGAGGGTGAAGGCCAAGAATTCTCCGGGAAGTGCGCCTTGGGGGCGCAATGATGACAGGAAGAAGGAAACCGACAAGGGTAGAAAGGGATAGAATCAAGTGAGGTCAAGGGCAGACAAAGTGCAGTGACAATTGATTTTAGAGTCTTTTCCAAGCGGTGTTAACCAGGCGCTTCTTCACTTAGGGTCAGTGTGTGGTGTGCGCTAATTTTAATTTTTAAACCCTTTTCGTTTTGAGAGAAAAAAAAATTGTGCTGCGTAACTGAAAAGAAATCTGCAGAGAACAGTATATAATGCTGAAATAATAGAACATTTAACAGCTAACCATGCATCAATCTAACCCAAAAAGGTGGGTCTCTCAAAAATACTCTAAAAGAGGGTAAAAATCTAGTCAAAACACACTTAAAAAGAGGCCAATAGATCTAGGGTCAAAAGGGACAGGGATCTAAAGGATAAAGCTGCTGAAAAGAGGTGCAGATCACAGCCAAGAGACAGAGGCAAGGTGGCTGGAAAATGGAGGAAATCAGAAAAAAGGAAGGCAAAGAGGAGGTCTCAAGAGTAGATTCAAACAAATCTTCGTGAGGTGATTTGAGAGGTGAGGAGTCGGAATAAAAGGGATCCGAAAAGGAGGTACGTATCTAGAAAAGGAAGTCCGAAACTCAAAAATAGATGGCTGGAAATGTGCCTAAAAACACTTCCAAAAAAGGTGGAGGGGTACCAAGCCCCAGGGGCTATGTTCCCACTTATTCGAGCTTAAACAGAGTGTAACTGTGTCAAACAGGTCGAAATGTAGGTCGGAAAGGTGCGACGAAGTCACAGTAACCTTAAAAATTGCAGAAAAATAGTTAAAAAAAATGCAGCTTTCCACCGTTTTCGAAGGCAGTGCCGGTAAAAGAGGTCGAAAGTGCACTCGGAGTGTCCAAGTTGCAAGCACGAAAAGTTCGACTCCCTCCTCTATTCCTATTCCTGCCGACGCATTTTCGGAAAATTTGTCGTCTCAATTGCGGCTGATGTCTGTCACCTGCGCAATAGGGCCAGAAACACATAGAAGTTAAAAATTTTAATGTTTTAGGGTTTTTTGTGAGAAAAACACCATAAAAATAGGAAAAATAAATAGCTGACGAGAAACCCTAGGGTCTGAAGTAGCTGGATATGCAGGAATATGAAAAACGACAACGGTCGTAATTTAAAACCCGTGTGGATTCGCCATTTGTTAGTATGAATCATTTGTCGAAGTGTACGAAAAAGGACCACTTTAGCTACGCATAACTAATAGCCCTAAGAACAAATGTGGCTGCCAATATCTTCAGTTCTGCAGTTAGTTGTTCAAGAAAAGAGCTACAAAAAACCAGATCTATGCATAGAAAGACATTAAGCAGTAAAAAGAAGGGTTTGCTCCATATACCAATAGAAATATTATACCATCCTAGATGAAATCCATGAAGGATTTCAACCATGAATATCTTTTAATGATTTCCTCATAATCTATAATCTGAGACTTTAATGCCATTATGGGATGTCTGGTCTCACATTCATAACAGTCCTTTTTAGAGTTAATACCACAAATTTTCAGATCTCCGATCAATTATGATCGCATATTGGAGATCGAAAGTCTCAAAGTTTAGGCTTATGTATTTCCATTTCATATCTGTGATTGTGATTATTGCTGAGCTGGCATGGAGGGAGCAGTGCTTTTAAATCATATCAAATCAATGAGATTTCCTTTATAAATGATCTATTTGATTAAACATGTGTATGTTTAATACTTCATGTTTTTATTTACGGGAAGTGCGCTTTTGTAATAATGATATCGCATCGCAAGCTTTTAGAGGAGTGTATTTTGATATGAGTCATGTGTTTTAGTGATGAGCGATCACGTTTTGACTTATCGCATCGGGGAACTTTAAAAAGGGTGCATGAGGATGTAGTATGATTTCACCAATTTGCGATTGCGATCGGTTTTATCACGTCAGAGGTTTAAAAATGGAAAGGTTTTGGACTTTTTCTGATGTGATATGCGCTTTTGCGATTTCTTTATCGCATCGAGGTTGAATGATAACACATTTGAGTTTTTTATTTTATACTTTTGAATATGCGAAATGAAATAAAGAACTTCATGTTTTTCATTTTTTGTTAATAAATCATTTTTTGTTGGGGTTCGATTCTATTTTATGATGGATCGAATTTCCTTGAAAAAATTTCATGAGTGCAAAGGATTTCTTGATCTGCGATAAGCGATGCTAAGGAAATTTTTATATATCCTTTTATAAAAATTTCTTTTTTCAATTCTATAACTATTCAAAGAAAAGGGGACCCATTTCCTATTTAAAAATTAATACAAAAATTTCAAATGGGGAGGGTTGTTATTTGCAAGTTGGGCAATACAATTTTCAGCTTTCATGTCATAATTTTGGTCACAAAGCTGCTTAATGTGTTGCATACAAAACCATCATGACTAGAGAAGCAATAAAACAAAGGAATGAGCCAGGAATCAAGAAGAATACTTAACAATTTATCTCCTCATAAAGATGAAATTGAAAGCTTTTTTTGCAATAACTTTGGACATGAGGAATGTGAATGCAGGAGTAAATTACAACCAAAGGAGAAAATATCAACAAATTCTAAGGTGTGGAAAAAGAAGGACTTACAATCGGAAAGTTGCGGCATAACTTTATTTGCAGAAGGAGAAGGAAATCAATGGTACATTGATAACAGATTTTCAAAACACATGATAGGTGATAAATATCAACTCATTTCATACAATGCATTAGAAAAAGAAAAGAATGTCACTTTTGGAAATGACTCCCCTATTTTCATTAAGGGTAAAGGATCTATTTTTCTAAAATAAAAGTTTAAAGCTGGTAATGTTATGTGTGTTGATGGATTAAAGCATAACTTGTTGAGTGTTAGCCAAATGTGTGACCAAGGAAATGAGGTGGTCTTCTGATCAAAAGAATGTGTGGTTTGTGAACTTGACACAAGAAAGACCATAATAAAAGGAACAAGAACACTAATCAATCTATATATATTGAAAGGTGGCCAAGAACAATGTTACCTAGGAAAAGCTAAGAAAAATTGGTTATGGCACAGAAGGTTGGGACAACTAAGTTTTTCTCAAATAAGAAAATCAAGAAGGCTCAAAGTTGTTCGTGATCTACCCAACATGACCCTACTAGAAAGTACCATATGTAAGTCATGTCAATTCAGTAACAAAACCAGAGTTCAATTCATTGCAAAATAAGGATAAAAAAATAAGCCTTTCGAACTTATACATACTAATTTGTGTGGACCTGTAAATAAAAATTCACCTCATGGAGAACTATACTATATCTTATTCATTGATGAATTTTCTAGAATGTGTTGGATCGGTTTATTAAAAAACAAGGATCAATCATTCGATAAATTTAAGGTCTTAAAAGCATTAGTTGAAAATGAATTAGATCTAAAAATCAAATGTCTTAGATCTGACCCAGGAGTAGGATACATGTCAGATGAATTTTTTATTTTTGTGAATAACATGGCATAAAAATACAATTTTCTGTAGCCAGAACTCCTCAACAAAATGGCGTGACAGAATGATTGAATATAATAGTTTAGCAAATGTCTCATGTTATTCTTGATGATTCTGGAACTCATGACACCTTCTGGGGTGAAGCTGCACATACCACTATAAATATTCCCAACAAGGCCCATGTTCATGTGAATAGTGATAAAACTTCTTAGAAACTCTGGTATGGTAAGCCTCCCACTGTGAAGCACTTTATATTTTTTGGAAGCAAATGTTTCATCAAAAATAATGATGAAAAACTTGGTAAGTTTGAATCTAGAGCAGATGAAGGAATAACTATTGGTTACTCTTTTAGAAGTAAAGGATACAAATGCTACAATAAGGGACTTCAAAAAATTGTTGAATGTATTGATGTTGTGAATTATGAACCATGCACAACTCCCAAAAGGGTAACAGCAACAAAAGAGAATGATGCCGATGAATTATTTCCCACATCAAATGGCAATGATATAGAAGAAGAAACTAATGAAGCATCAGAAGAAGAAACATTAGATAAATAAAAGGCTCTATCTAGATATGTTCAAAAGAATCATCCAAAAACTCAAATTCTAGGAGAAAAGGAATTTCGGGTACAAACAAGAAGGACCGTTGTGGCATCTCCTAGTTATATAGCATTATTATCCACCATTGAACCACAAAATTGAAATTAAGCTAGTAAAGATTAATGTTGGTTTAAGGCCATGGATGAAGAACTTGATAAAATTGAAAAGAATAATACTTGGGAATTGGTTCCAAGGTCTCATGATAAAAATGTTTTTGGGACAAAATGGATATTCAAAAATAATTTAAATGAAAATGGAGAAGTAATTAGAAATAAATCTAGACTTGTTTGTAAAGGATATGCTCAACAAGAAGGTATATAATTTTAAGAAACATTTTCATGGGTAGCGAGACTTGAAGCCATAAGAATTTCTCTTACATTTTCAAGTTTTCAAGATTTCAAAATTTATCAAATGGATGCAAAATCGACTTTCCTTAAGGGAGATGTAGAAGAAGAATTATATATAGAACAACCATAAGGCTTCATTTTTGGTAATGATGAAAACCTTGTATGCAAACTCAAAAATGATCTATATGGGCTAAAACAAACTCCACGGGCATGGTATTATTGTATTGAAAAATATGTTAAACAACAACATTTCACAAAAGGACATGCACACGGTAACATGTACAAAAAATTAAGGATGATAAAATGTTAATTATTTTTGTTTATGTTGATGAAATCATTTTTGGGAGTAATGAAGAATATATGAGTAAAAAAATTTCTTCTCCTATGGAGCAATAATTTGAAATGTATTTACTTGGGGAACTAACATATTTTCTTGGTTTACAATTGCAACAAGAAAAATATGGAATCTTTGTCTCACAAACAAAATATCTCAAGCAGATTCTGAAGAAGTATGGGATGGAAGACTACAAACCTGTGTTTACACCAATGATGACACGATGTAGCCCCGGTTCTAATTATGATTCCACTGTAGTAAACCGAGTACAATACAGGTCTATGATTGGAAGTATGATTTATCTAACAAGAACTAGATAAGATATCATGCATGAAGTTGGGATTGTTGGATGATTTCAAGCCAATCCAAAGGAAACACATCTCCAAGCAGTAAATAGAATATTCAAAAATATTCAAGAAATGCAAGACTTTGGATTATGGTATCCTAAAAATGAAAACCTTACCCTTCATGCATACACAGATGAAGATTGGGCTAGAAATTTTGATGACTAGAAAAGCATTAGTGGAGGTGCATTCTCCATGGAGCCCCGACTGGTATCTTGGTTCAGCTAGAAATAAAGTTCCATAGATTTATCCATAGAAGAAGCATAATATGTATATTTTGCATATTGTTGCACACAACTTCTCTGGATGATGCAGAAATTACAATATATTCAAATCAAATTTTCTTCACCAATTTCCATCCTATGTGATAATACAAGTGCTATTAGTATTTAGAAGAATATTTTTATGCACTCTAAAACCAAGAGAATTCCAATTAAGTATCACTTTATATGAGAACATGTGGTTGAGAAAAAGGTTAAGTTGGAGTATGTTCCCTTCGAAGAAGAAGTTTCCAATATATTTACTAAACCTCTTCACAGATAAGAATTTGAATATCTCTGACAGAAACTGGGAGTTGTCTCTTCCTCATTATGTTGTTAAACTTATCTGCTATGTCTTCAGATGAAATTTCATAAGGTTGATTTTGGTATGCAGGTTCCTTGAAGCATAGTCACGTGTATACATGAGTCTCTTTGGAGACAATCACATATGTCTCTCTCTGACATGAAATCAGTCGCTCAGCCTTCAGAACAAACTCTGGCACGCTGCTGTCAGTCATGATTTGGTTCTTGGGTACAGTCTGCTGATATGGTTTTTGAGTTATATGTTCCTCTTTGATATTTATATTCTTCATGAAGATTATTTGATGAATTAGTTCTTAAAAATTTTCAGGTAGCACAAGTTCAGGGGGAGAATTAGCCTTAAAAAGTATAATGCATTGCTGGTGTTATCACTCGGATTGAACCTCAAGCTGAAAAAGACAATTCCGAGGTAAGAAAAAACCATGCTTAGCCGAGTAACTAGCCCTACCAGGCAAGGAGAGGGATCTCTCCATATATATCACAACCAATATGACTGAGAAAATAAGATATTAGGCTAGGTATAGTAGCTCAGGGTTTTGATTGTTTTGATTTGGTTGTGCTGGATCAGAAGGTGTCAAACAGTTAGGACAAGGAAATTAGGTCAAAATTTTCAAGTTGTTCTATGGGGAAAGGTACATATAGTGATTTATAACTTTAGGCTTTCAATGGGTGGGATGATCAAGACAGGTCAGGAGCTAGAAAGATAATTGTGAAAATCATGTTTTCTTTCTAAACTGAAGAAAATTACAAACTATGAATGTCTACCCAAAACAGAGCGTATGAGAATGGATTATTCTTATCTAACTTACATACCTCACTTAGAAGTTATAAACTTATTAATAAACTCAAAACTAGATTTCAATACATGAAAAAAAAATGAGAAACAAAAATAAACACTATACCATAGAGATCCCATAAAAATAGCTTAAAATTTGATTACTATTCCTACTGAAAACTGATACAAAGTAAGTCTATTCAAAATCCAAGCATCCAACTGATTCCAACCCTTTGGCCAAATTTCTGTGTTGAAAATTGCAAAAAAATACTGAAATGAAAATAAGTGCAAAAATGTGCCAAAATTATGAGGGTAATTTCTCATTGAGTGATTGATCCATGGAGTGAAACCTCATAAAGTATGTCTAACTTCTCTTTCTTCTTTTTATTAGTCAAAGTTTAAATTTTTCCATGGGCCCGTTTGAGCTTGGCCTTTGCAATTTTGTTCGTCATGGCATAGTGCTTTTCCATTTTCCTCTAAATTTTATTATACTTTTGAGCCTTGGCCAAGTGCTGCTCCAAGTGTTGGTTAACCCTCTCAAGCCATGCTTCTTTTCCTTTAAGAACTACATTGGTTATATTTTCTGCATCTTCCTCACCTAGGTCAATCAATTGAAATTCATGCTCTATCTCATGTTTTCCCTCCTCATCATCAATGTTTGGCTCCATTACCCTTCCCTTACCTTTTTCTACCTTCTTTGTTGATGAAGAAGGTATGGCCCCTTTCACTCCATGTGAAGCAAACACATGCCTATAGCCTTTCTGGTAGGTTTTGGGAAAAGGCTGAATCCTCAACCAATCTAGCCCATGTTGCCTCAATATCTTACTCACTGATTGATGTCTCTAAATCATGTTTTGAGAATGATGTAGGGTTATAGAACGGTGAAGAAGAAAGATCAATATTAGGTGAATGAGGTGAATGAAGGTGAGTTGGTAGTGATGTGTGAACAATGGGCTGTGATGGAGGAATTGATGTGGGAGGATGAGATGATGAAGGAGTGCTTAGGTCATGCTGACTAGGTGGGGTAGTAAAAATATCATTTGATATGAAGGAATTCCATGGAAGTTTATTTTTCTCAAGTTGATGCATGATTATCATTTTGATGAGGGAGAGGTGGAATTTTCTCCTCTTCAACCATATTGAATTTGAAATTTGAAACCCTAGGGTGAATGGAATGAGTTGTAGGGAATGTAAAGTGAAAGGAAATTCTTTGTGAAATGGAGGGAATGAGAATGGTAATGGGAACCTAGGTTTGTGTAAACCCTAGGATTTAGTGGTATTAGGAATAGTATGTGACTTAGGGAATATGGGTATGGGAAATAGGAAAATGTTTATAGGAATGTGAGGGGAAATGTATAATAGTTTAGGGATTAGGTTTCAATAAGAATTAGGGTTTCTTGCCTTAGAAATGAGTTGGAATGACTATGAAGCAGAACAATACATCAATGAGATGATGGCTGAGCTACTTACTGATAAATGGAGCTTTGAAGAACCATTTTGTAGAGATTTGGCATGAAATGATGGAGTGGCAAGCTGTGAGAAGGTTTTCTATCCTTCTGAGAAAATGCAAAGCATCTAGAGAAAACGTGCAGCAACCCTTGCAAATGCGCAACGACCCCTCTCAAACGTGCAGCGTCCCTACAACACCTTTTTGAATACCATATTTGGAGGCCTTCCTGGTGTCCAAATTAGGCGTATGATAGCTCGTTTGAAATATTATCCTATCTACTTTCTAAATATACCTCTTTTTTTCTGTTCAGTGTTAATTTCCATTGTCAAAAATTGATTTTCCCAAGACTGGTCAAAAAGTGTTGAATGAGGGCGCGTAAATGCAAAATGTTGGTGCAGGAAACATTTGGAGGCCTTCCTCAACTCCAAATTGAGGTCATGATAGCGCATTGGAAATATCTCTCTATATAGTTATCGTTTGACTCATCGAGAAAGTCATATAGACACCCCAACTAGTAGAAAACTTGATTTTCTCAATGTAACTCATTAAGTGTAGCAACTCTCCCATGGCACCTGTGTTTTTTACACTTCTCTAAAACCATGACACTTGTGTAAAATATGAATATGTTTTTTTTTTTTTTTTGGACTATAATGGATGGAAACCTCTCTCACATTTGTCGAAATTCGTCTCTCTTTGGTCAGAAACATAGTTTCAATTAAAACTGGCCCTATGAGTGGAAAATGACTTGACTCTTGGAATTATTTCTTAAAAAATGATGGAGACATGATCTTATGAGTTGGAATGGCCTCATACTTACTGATATGAGCTACCTTATGCTTCCTCTACTCATATCCCTTTTTTTCATAGCAAACCCCAGCTCAGTGGGAGAGGAAATTAGGGTTTAGTGCTTGTGAACAATGATGACTTGGGCACTCTTGGGAAAAATGGTTAAAAAAAAAAGTGATGTCAATGATAATGATGGAGATGAGGTGAAAGGGCAAGATGGGAAGGATGCAAATAGCAGTGCTAACATTTGGCATTATTTGTATTATGGTTTTTGAATATTGTTAGATAATATCTCTCTTAAGGTCATTTGGTCTTTGTTATAAAAGTCATATCTGTAAATTGATGTAAAGTTCATGTTGAGACCTATGATGTAATAATTGTCATATGCAGTCATGTATGGAATTTGAGGCCATCCCACATGGTTGGGTGGTTGTGTCAAATATGTAATCCCGCTTGGTTGGCTGGTTGTTTCACAAATGTAACCCCACTTGGTTGGGTGACTGATGTAAGTATGAATCCTTGGTGATAGGAAATGTCATACTCAGTTGAGTTATAGGTCCATGTATTTCATTGAAAAAATATCTGAAGATTCAACATGTGTTCATTGGGAGCATGGTTAGAAGAGTGCAGATCAGATCTATAGAGCTCATGTATCTACAATCAAAGAGAAACATTGTTTCAGCATTGGTCTACTCTTTTCCCTTGATGTCAAAGGGGGAGGGTAACTTGGTGTTTGAAAAATGCTTATGTTGATGTGGCTAATAGGTATCTATATGTTGTGGTGATAGGTTGTGATGATAAAACACCAACATGGTTTCCATCAAGCTGAAAGGAGGAGATTGTTGCATTATGATGCATGTGTTGTCCTTGATGTAAACCCACATGTAAAATATCAAGTATACGAGAAATGGATGGTTTCATAGGTGACAAAGTGATGGAACAGAATGACTAAAATTTGGGACAGAGGTTTTTAAATTAGAATCAAAATATGGATAAATATAAATAATTGAAGATATATACGAGGGTTAGTCAAGGAAAAGTTGTGTATACACATGGGTATAAAGAATAAAAGTCATGTATGAGCTACCACACTAATTTAATAATACCAGAGGTCTTCACCATCCTATCAACCCACAATATTGAACGCAGTAATGGTTTTTTGACACCATCCAAGAATACCGTCACCACTTGTATGGTTTTGGCTCACGGTATTGGGTAAGGATCTAACTATAAAGGAGGAGAAGATCAAAGTACAAAGGGTGTGCATGTGAATGGGTTTTATATGAACACTTAAATCTGAAGCATATTTGAATTATATGGGCCATAGTTAACATATAGATCTGAAATAGTTACACACCAATGAATACAATGATGGATCGAGATCTCCAGACCTGAAATGGCTATGTATTTCCATGATCTCTCTATGATATTTTCAGATCTGTGTTTTGGCACGTGTTTGTTGCAGTGAAGGGTATGATATGAGTAATTTTGAAGTTATGAAGTATTGTGAAGTCCTGAATTGTTTACAAATATATATACATGGGTTTGACACAAGGAGGACACGTATAAATGCGGGTTTAGTTATTGAGAGGCACTTATATATTCATAAAAAATATTTAGATCTATACATGATTTCGTTTATAGATAAGCACGTACATATGCAAATAAGTCTACTAGAAGGGGCATATGCAATCTAGGGTTTTTCCTGAAGAACACGGAAGTAAATATCTGATCAATTTTGTTATGTTTTTGTTGTTTGTCAATGATATCCTCATATAGATCTGGGTTTTTTGACTATTGATTATGCTGCTAGTTGATTTTGATTAAAGATAAGGATATTGATGTTGCTAATTGTATGAAGATTATGTAAGATGACTGAATATTTTAGAATATCTCCAGTTAATTTTATGAGTGATTTAGAATTCAAACTTTTGGTATATCAAGATATATAAGTAGGTTGTGCCACATAAAAGTGTGTATTCACACAGGTTTCCTTAGCAATAGTAGCATATATATTTTTGCATAAAAATGGTTAGGGTTGCAGTTTATTTTCTATGATGATGCAGTTTTATGTATTAAGTTATGTGGTCCGGTTATAGTGATCTTACTATTCTGTTTGAATTGGGTTGATGTTTACTTCACTTGATCTATAAATTGTGATGCGTTAAAGCTGTTGCATCCAATGTGAAAATATATGAAATGTGGTTCATGGTGGTGCTTAGGGATGGAGCCTTCAATGAGAAAGTTGAAGCTTCTTGATAGTATGAGCTGGTGATCAGATCAGGTGGTTGTAGCTCCCTTCTAGAGGTGGTTGGTAAATGAGATCAGGGGGTTGGATCTCCCTACCAGTATCAGTTGGAGAACGAGTGAAGGTTGTAGCCTTCTGCAGGTGGCTTACTGTGTGCTAGTATGAGGTTGTGCCATTACAATATTGTAATCAATTTTCTATAAAATAAATATTAATGATAGAGATGAAAACAATGATGCTTTTCTCCCACATTGGATTTTCACCTTAAATCCTGGTGTTCATGTTTGTTTCTTATGTGTGATGGTTTATTATTTTGTTACTGCACATGTTTACTGCTTACTAAATTTATGATGAACCATCAATGCACTATTCCAAGTAAAGTTACTGAAGATTTATCTCAATTATAATTTCTCTGGGCATATGCTAGTTTCGTGAATGAAAGTCGTGTACATATTCTTGTTGGCTTAAGTAAATTTGTGTATATAATTCAGTAAAGAAATTTAAAAGTATGTGTGAGTTTTAAATACTGATTCACCCCCACCCTCGCTGTATTTTTCCCAACATAAAAAAGTAACAAGGTTGACAATAAGAATATTAGAAGAAAATAGTTTGGCATTGATCACAATGAAGACCATTTATAATTGACTACATTATTGTTATTCACATTTTATATCATTCAATATTATTACATTGTCACATTGTATTCAAAAAATTTATTTAATCGTTTTTCATCATTAAGGTTATTTTGACAATATTTATCATCTCAACAAACTAAGGAAACTAAACAACTTTAAAATTAAAATGACTCGATAAATCTCAGACCTATTTAGCATAATTAAAATATTATATTAATATTAGATGTATTGACATTTTATTGATAGAATTAATCATATGTTCCTCATATTATCGATATATTTTCCTTGGTTGCACATGACTGAAACCAGCCTAGATCGATCTTAGTTATGTATCTATCAAGCGTCGAGAGGGATCAAATCTCTCGAGGTGCAAACCTTTCCTTAAGTTTTTCACTAAAAAAATAGGTTTGCACCTCGAGAGATTTGATCTCTCTCGGTGCTTGATAGATCTAGAGTTAACATGGATCTAGGTTGGTAGTCAAATTTAGACAATGAGTTTTGATTTGGGATGAATGTGATCACCTCCCATTCCCAATTATTTTATAATTGGTAGGATTCTATCATAAACATACAAATTATTTCATTTTAACTTTGGCTGAATGAACCTAATTTTGGCTAGTCTAATGAAACTAAATTTGTGTAGTTAATAAATGATACATGGGTCCAATTTGATGACGTAGTGTTTTTTTTGTGAATTAAAGTATTTATGTTACTAAAAAATAATCATACATGGAATTACAAAAATGTACAGAATTGTCCAACAGGACTCCCAATTCCATGCCAAAACCTTGACATTTTACCTAGACACAGGAACCATGACTCACATAAATTACATGAAATTGATCACATACATTAGATAGCCATGGTCATGTTGAGAAATCATTAAGGCTATTATTTGGGCGATTTATCTTATACTTGATAACTACTTGTGATGTATTTTTACTTTCTTCTTGATTATTTTCTTATTCACTTATTATTATGTTGTTCTTATGATCAATTTGTTAGCCATCAGTATTTTTTTTTACATGTTAGTGATGACTATATCTACAGCTGAGTTTTCTAGAAACTGTTTTCCTTATGTCAATATGTCATCGAGAAAACCTTCCTAAAACTTTTTTCGCCCTTCTACTTTTCAGTCCGCCCATGTCGAAATCAAAACCTCATTATCACTATCCTACCTAGCTTCAGCCCTACTGGTCTGCCCATCAGCTTTAGAAGACAAATCCAAATCTGTTTCAAAAGTCTCCCCTATGTTAGGAAGTGGTGCTTTAAGACATTTTACCCTTGGCAATCATCAGAAGGCCAAAAAGCCTCCATCTGCTATAGACCAATCATGACTGACCTTCCCACTCTACAGACGAAATTGACAACAGCTCTAAGTCGCGCCACTTACACCCCTAGGTCTCAGCACTACACAAACCACAGTCTCAAGTTGACTATTAGGTGTTTCACAGTATTTTATGGATTTTACAAAGGCAGGAAATATAACTTCATCTCAGGAGGAAATGCTTGAATCTACAGTTAGAAGAACAACTGCTTCTAAATGTAACCTGAGCCTGAGATATGCCTGCAAAACAGAAAGCTACTCATCCAGACCTTGCATTCTCCTTCCAGCATGAAAGTCACAGTAAGAAAAGGACACCACTGTCTCAGCGAACTGGTAAATTGTCATGGCCCAGAACCTCCTTCATTTACAAGCAGAGGGTTAGGGCGCCTCCTTCATTTACAAACAGAGGGCGCTGGCTAGTATTGACTTAAATGAAATGTAGAAACCCAGGTTTTCCTTTACTGAATAGTGAAACAATAACTCTAGGTTTTCTGAATGTGAGTGATGATCATGACAGGGATAAAGTCTGGAGTATGCAAGTTCAAAGGAAAGCAGAGTTTGGTCTGATAAAGGAGGTCATTTGAGGTTTCAGATCATATGAATTGTTAAAATTTAGAAAGGCATATCATGAGTTAAAACAATTCTAATCATAGGCAGTTTGCTTTCCCCACAAGACCAAATTGAAAAGATGCTGACAGATCATGTCATCACACAGCAAAAGAAAAGTTGTTTGTCTTTCAAAGGTTGCTGACCTCCATAGTCACAGAGACTATCTTTCAAACAATTTGTCATAAGATGACCAAGCAATTAATGATATCTCAGTTCTCCTCAAAGCAGTACAGTGAGACAGCTACATTTTGGCTAGGGTTTTTTTCTGAAGCACAGTGATGATTGCAAGCAGAGGTGCCAGTCTTGATGTTTTTTAAGATGGTTTGCTTACCATCACATCCAGGGAAAATCTGTGTCAAACAGATTTGTCAAACAACCTTCAGATACTTTACCTGATGAAGAGCCTCCTCCATTTATGAGCAGATGGCCAAGGCATTGAGTGTTTTTGAAAACTGATTGGTCAAAAGGTGCAATGGAAGGATACAAAGGAAGAGAGTAAAAGTCTTTTACACAGGTAAAAGATGGTGTTTTTGTTTCAAAATGCATTACCCATAGGAAAATGTCTTTCAAAATATACATCATGATGGACAGGGAACATTATGAATATCTATGCCATTGATACCAAAAAAGGGGCAGTTTCCTTAAGGGAAAGGATCAAACAACAATCCACTGTCACATGCCAAAAGTCCAAAGGAGCGCTTTTCAAGAAAACAGAGAATTATGATATGAAGGGATGCAGCCAAAATATGGCATTTACAATCAAAGAAGGAGCTCATAAATCGCCTGGAAGCAGAAATTATCAAACAAATTAGAAGAAGACAGACCATCTCATTTTAAATGACAAATGGTTTTCAAAGCATTTCAAATGCTTTTGACACATTCTGAATGGTTTTTCCTTGTTAAAATAATCACCAAGAAGGTAAAACAGTGAACATAGTTGAGTTATGGAATGGTTCTATTACAAAAAGGGTCAATACACTGGTCAAAGAAAAATGGTAACTGTGTATCAAAGAACCCTGTTTTTCCTGTTTTACAAGCTTATCCTTTCAGATGGATATGGTGAATAGGTATACAATTTTATGAATAGGCAAAAGGAGTTTGTTTTGATAAACTGTCACTGTTTAAATGTCTTAAAACAAACACAGTTTTCATCATTACAAAGGAAATATATGGCGCAGATGATACACCTATAAGCAAGAAAGTGTGTTGAAAGGATAAGTTTTTCTTAAATCAAAGGTCCAAGAAGATTGAGGCAGCATTTCAAATTCTTCTGCAACTAGGGGTCCTACAAGTCAGTCTACAGGTTCATCAAGTACAGGAGTGATTTGGCCTATATTCAGTTTCTGGAGAAAGATTTTAAGACAAGTATAGGCATGTTCATCATAAAAGGAAAAGGGTACCATATCAGTGCATCTTGAGTAAAAAGAGGTATCAAATAAAAATTCCCTTTTCAAATATACAAAGGTGAATAGAGCATAAGCAAATACAGCTGCATTTTGTACCTCACAATCAGAAAATAGATTTAAAGGACACTTGGCATTTAAGCCAGTTTCAAGGAGAGGCCTTGTCACTTTTGAAGCAGCTAGAAAGGACACTTTGAAATTCAAAAATCAAAGAGGTTAAATATATCTTCTCACCAAGTGGCAGAGGCACTCCATAAACTCTTTGATATATTAGTAAGCAAATGTCACATTTTTAAAAGGGACACGAAAGGGTCGGCCTTAAACAGAAAGTCATTGTTCAAATTTATATACATATTCAAAATGACAAGGCCACAATTTAAAAACAAAACAGAGCTGAAAGCCAAGGTTATGTTTCAAAGTTTTAAGACCGTTGGAGAATTTGAAATAACATGTTAAGGGAGTAAGGTCGAGGGAAATCTTTTCGTTTTCAAAATTGCAGACAAAACTTCGTGCCTCCCTAGCATCAAAGTAAGACAATTCCGGTCGATTTGCAGATTTTTGCATTGTTAAAGGCCGAGCGACGTGCCTGGAAACCCGCGCGACGCGCCTGGGAGCAGTTTTGCACAGGCGGCCAGTGTTGGCGCGACGCGCCTGTACAGTTGCGCGACGCGCCTGTACAGGGCGCCCGACCGCCCGACAGCCCGACCCGACAGGCCACCCGGGTGGCGTTTTTTGCGCGACGTTCTATCCTGAAAGAGTGCCGCGCATACTCTGAAGACCTCCGGTGCTACTCCAGCCCTCCCCAAGGGCTGTTCATCAAATCTTGAGGTATTTTCACACATTTTTCTCCCTCAGTTCCAAAACAATTGCTAAGTAACATGGAAGTTTGAAATCGAAACTATGGTGTGAAGTGAAAGGGTTAGAGCAAAGCTGGTGAGTTAGAACTTGTTTATATATCAAACATATATGCTAAGAAAGCTGTCTAGCAAGGTCAAGATCAAATTAAAGGGTGGCTTGTACTAGTTTATTTGATATATCACCATACCTGGCAAATGATTGTACTATAAAAATGCCCTAGTTTGGAGTTGTGTTTATAGGATAAATTCACTGCTGGAAATACCTATAAAGAGATCAGTGTGCTGAACTACTACAGGTGTTTCGTATCAAAGCTTTCAAAACCTTCTAACCCTGTCACTATAGCTAAAAAACAGTGCTTTCTACACGGTGATATGAAGTGTTGAAATGTGATAAAAGGCTGGCTGTGTCATTCAAAAACACCTACAGAGATACTTGGTTTTGAAACTAAGAGCAGTATAATTTCACTTTAATTAATCAAAGGATCAGGGATCCTATACTTTCACAACATCAAAAGACAGAGGTGAGGTCCATAAACTACAGAAAGGGCGTTTTACTCCTGAGTTTCTCAACTCGACTGTTTTTGTTCATTCAAGCTTATTTCAACACAGGTTGGTATTCAGATAGGACAGAGGCTGTTTTTACAAAGAAACAGAGTTTACATATTTAACAGGAGCTTAAATTATGGAAATAAGTAAGCTACTACAACCCTTATTAAAACTATAAAGCTTGTTTCAAAGACTGTCACCATTGTTCCATAAACAGTGAGTTTGGATGTATGCACACACTGAAGGTTAAATTTGCCTGTGTATGATCCTGTTTGGTGGGGTAACACACATATAGATAACAGTGAGGTTTAATAGAGGAAAAGTTTCTTGATCAAGCAAAAGTTCACAAGTTGAAGCTCCGGAGGAAGTTTGTTCACACTACTCATAAAGAGACAGTATTCACTGTATTGTTGGTTGACTGCCTTGTGTTGTTCAAATCTTATTGACAAGTTGCTATCCATCCAAGCAGAGGTTTTTATAACATAACCAGAGGGTTACATTCATAAGGGGTTTTTTGACAAATTTGTTTTGAAAAAGAAAACTCATATAGCTTCTACCAAAAAGCTCTGTAGTCTTTTAAAGATCTGTCATCTTGGCTCAGGATTAGGTCAGTGACTGTTTAATAACACTAAGGGTTGATTTCACATATGCAAAATTTGTTGAAAGTTGGCACACTTATATAGGGCAGAGTTGTTAATGACTGAAAGTCTCCTTGAGCAATGAGTAAGGTGTATTGGTTGACATCTAAAGTTTCATGAACAGGGTGATTTTAGCACTTTCTCACAGCAAACTCCTTCTAGTAGTCTGCCCTTCTTTTCACTATATTATATCATTTTGAAGAGTTGTTGACTGTGATATTTTCAAAGTGGAAGACCATTTCTGAAGAGCAGGGTTTTAATGATTGAGTTTTGTCTTAAAGACACAAATACAGGTGTGTTGATTGGCCTCTAACAAATTCACGAGAAGAGTGATTTTTTAACACTGTATACAGGAAATTTACACAGCAGTTTGCTCTTCTCTTCACTATGTTATTTCCTACAGAGAAATATTTTTACAGAGATATTCTAAAGGTGAACAGGACTTTTTCTCAAGAGAACAGGAGGTTGTGTATTACAAAGACACTTGTTGCAAGCCATCCACCTCACATTGTCTCTCTGTCAAAGCAGTAAAGTGACACAGTTTGATTCCAGCAGGACATTTTACACACAGTGAAGGCAGTTTGTCTTTTCCAAAGCATATTCAGGTTAAAATTCCTCCAAGGCAAGATAGCAGGAGCGGTCCACATAAGAGATACGAGCCCATCTCTATAGAATAGATTAATGCTCATCCATCTGTGCTTTTCAACTTCCATGAAGTAGGCCGCCTTGATTTCTGCCAGAAGATAGAAGAAGTCAAGATTTTTTCGCCATTAACAAACTTGTGCGCCCTGAGATTCAAAGAAAAACACTTCCAAGTGGCAGGTCTTGATTTCAAAATTTCTCCAAGGTATGTGTCCAAGGCCACCAAGATCTCGTATCATGGCGAAAAGTGGTTTAAACAAGCTCATCTTGACTTAGAGGATTACAAACATTTCATCAAGCCTGAACATAGAGGGGCTATCACTGCTATCTTCCCTTTTTCATATCTCCTTGACAGCTATGCTCCACTGATGAAAGCCATAATGAAATATTTCACTTGTGAAGGGCGGTTTAATCGAATTTATGCCTACCATGTCCGCTTGGCTGATGCATTTGCAGTAGGCAACTAAACCTTACGCTTAATTTTTATCCAAACATAGAAAAATGCACATCTCCTGTCCAAAAGAGGCCCCACCTCAGCTCTCTTTGTCATCATTCTTTGATCAAGATTATCTTCCTATACCAGCTAGAGAAGAAAGAGGTTCCATGGGATTTATTCGTCAGCCATCCAGACTTCTCTACTGTCCCTCCTGTTCATGTGTCTCCCAGTCAGCCTATCCATCGCCCAGTACCTTTGTCTAGTAGGCCTACTCCTAGAAGGCTCAGAATGACTACTGGAAAGCCAAGTCAACAGGAGGAAGGAGAGGGCAGTAAACAACAGCAAGAGGAAAGGGATGAGGGACAGCAGCAGATAGATGATGAAGGACAACAGGTCCATGATGAGGAACATCAGCAAACAGAAAGTGAAGGTCAGCAGGTACAAATTGAGGGACAACAGCAGGTACAAATTGAGGAACAACAGTAGTTAGATGATGAGGAATAGCAGCAGGTGCAAGATGAAGAACAACAGGTTGGGCAGGAAATTGAGACACCTCTTGAGCCACAAATTGGACAAGACGACGATGACAAGCTAAGGCCACTGCCCTCAAACGTTGACAAAGTTGTTCCTAGCAAAGAGGAAATTGCCCAAGGACATCTAACATGCCAAGGAGAAAAGCGCTGTCTTGTAGCAGGACAAGGTAAAAGCAAAGTTGGAGAAAATACAAAGCATGGAGGTGCATTGGATGTCATCCCTATCCACAGCGATGACAGTGATAATGAGGCCCGCCTTCTCGAAAACCTCCTCATTCACAAAGAGGGGAAAATTGAGGCATTAGAGGAAGATCTTCAAAGGGCAAGGAATTTCATCCACTTCTTGGGGTTGAAAACAAACGGAATGAAGATCATGCGGCTATCCATGAGAACGCACGGGCAATCAAGTATAAGGCGGCTAAGCGCAGTAGGGACAGGAGAACTCGCGCGGTGAGTTTGATGGCCAAGGAGAAAGAGAAGATCAGCCTAGGCGGAAGAGGCCTAACACCATTTGAGCAAGAGCCTTGCCTGAGCGAGAGATCGGAAGAACAAGCCCATTTCCAAGCCTTGCCTCTCAACTTTGCACTCCTGATAGCGAGGAGATTGAAAGAAATCAAAGAAGCATGGCTTGAGAGAGCTAACAAGAATTTGGAAATTAAGCTTGAGAGGGAAAACAGAGATCTTGAGCTGCAAAGAAAGAGGACTCATCACTTTCAGAAGCTAAATCAGTTTGCCAGGCGAAAATTAAAGGCAGCCCAAGAGAAATTGAAGAAGGCAAAGGGGAAGCGCCCGGCACGAAAAGAGGGAAAAAGCATATCAGCCCTTGATATTTTGGCATCAGCTTCGGAGCATGTTGCTATGGACCCCTGAGGGTCATATACGCCAAATTTGAGCCCTTTTCGACAACTTTTTGTTTTTTGGCATTTTTTGGATTTTTAGTCGAAAACTCATAATTGCGCCATTTCAGTTTGAGGATTTGTCAAGGGAGAAGGATGATGCCAGTAGATGCCATAATTCTATGAGCAGGTCCCTATCGATTTTCAGGGCATTCGGAGATCATTCGCCCCCTCAAATTGGCGAAAAATGCCCTCTTTTTGCACATTCTGCCCGCCATATCAGCAGTCTGTTATTTCCTGGTTTTTTGCACACAGGTACAGTTTTGGCAAACTTCCAGGCATCAGATTGAGATGATTTCAGTTGCGCCAGAAAGTAGACACAGAGAGATTTCCAACGAGCTATCATGAGCCTCGTTGCAACACCAGGAAGGCTTCCAATTGCCTCCAGCAAGTCAGGGGACCTTTTTGAGACATAAATATGAAGTATTTTTGTAATTTTTGAACCTCAAAAATCTGCTTTTCCCAAATGTGCGTTTAGCTATTTTTATACTTGGGAAATGATGTAAAGTCAATATAATTTCCATTTTTAGTAGTTTTTTAGATATTTTATGGGATATTTTGTGCCTTGGGCCAAAGCCTCGGGGACAAGTTTAGATATTTGACTTGTGATAGGTAGCTAGTTGCTCCATGAGGTTTTCCTTCCTCAAGCCTATTTAATCCATGGGTTTCTTTGTAAAAAAGAGGCTGAACTTGAGAGAAAAATCAATATATTGGTCATATGAGCTTTGAAGAACATACTTGTGTTATGATTTTTGGACTGCCTCTTGGATGCTTTTGATGAATGATGAAGGATTGGTGACGGATTCTATGACATGGTAGAATGGTATAGTGTTTCTTGCTATGTTTTTGTCTTCTAGTTTTCATTCATAATACATGCTTCTTGCTGCTATAGATTAATAGAGATTGATTTTGAGATATGCCCATGGAGGCACCTCAAAATTCCTGAATCTTCATAGCTTGATGTTTTCTTCTTCCTTAGTTATGCTAAATAATTCTTAACTGCTCTTTAGTAACTTAAGGATACTGTTTGCTAGTTTTATTTACAAGTTATATGCATGTTGAGTAGGATGTATGGTGTGCCCTACCTACCTATAAGCTGTCCATAGTTCTGTCCATAAAAATTTCTCTTTGACTGATTAGTTGATCATCTTGTTGAACCAAGGAGGCCTAGTCCCGATCTAGCCCTTTGCCTAAAACTATGAAAGCTTGTTTGTCCAAGTGCCCAATAACTTAAAGACTGTGTTTAGGCGTTCCGGCATGGTTTTATGAGTTGTTAGTCCTTCTTATGTATTTTCCCCAAAGTCTGATAGCCATTTCCCAAAGTTAGAGGGTCTTATACTTCTATGTATGGCTGGAATGTTTGATTTCTGTGTATTAAATAGCTCATAGTTACACTTAGCATGATTAATGGCTTGCTATAACATGTTTATGTCTGATATCAACTAATTACACTTGAAATCCCTCGTCTTTCACAAGCTTGATGTCCATTTACTCCATTCTGCCCAAAGATCCCTTCTACCGTGAATCAAATCGGCCTACAGCAACCTTACATCATCATCTCATAGCTTCCTTGACCTGTTTGACCCCATAGCCCAATTGATCTGACTTCTTGTTATCCATTTTTATATCTTTGATCAGTTTTATCCCTCACAAACTTAAAAAACCAAAAATTAAAAAAACTCACTTCATAACTAGCCTAATATTAGAACACCATAAGCAAACACACCGACATCCTTTACATCTAATAGAGAGAGCCCTCTCTGAGTCCAGGAAGGCTAGGTCCTTGGGCTCCAAAGCTTGGTTTGATGTTACATCGTCATTTGGCTCGCCAATCGGCCAAATCACGAGGACCCTAACATAATGGCGCGATCACGGTGGGTGAGTCAAAACATCCTAGGTATCCCTTAGGAACTCTCAAAATCTCGATGTCGAACTTAGAAGAGTAGAATACGGTTGTCTCACCATCCTTGTAAAATGATGACTCGGTACATGAGACCTCTTCCAAACCTCAGGACTACATAAAAACTCAGAAAAACCCCAAAAAACTCCCTTAGATTGGTTTTTGTCAGTATTGGTGGTGGACCATACACATATACCTCAAAACAACTAAAAATCCACCTGGCGACTCCACTAGCCTCCAGTAGGCCTTACTACCTTGCTAAATTTTAGAATACCATCTGATTTTGCCACCTCATCGCCACACTAACATAATGGCGATCATGGTGGGACTTTGAGTTTGTGACAATCTAAGGGCACCTTAGAACTCTATAAGTCTCTTATTTTCAAGAATACCTACCAGTGAGCCACCTCATCGCCACCCTAACATAATGGCGATCACGGTGGGACTCTGAGTAACAAAAAACTTAGATTCCCTAGACCTTAAGAGACCTTAAAGAATACTATCTGATTGACTTATCCCACTGCTCACTAACATAGTGGCGATCACGGTGGGACTTATTTGAGTTAGTGACAATCTAAGTACACCTTAGTAACTCTTGAAGTCTCAATCAAGCTTAGTATATTTAGATATTGTCTGAAGAATAGAAAATAGCTCTTTCACCATCTTAGCAAAATGATGAGTCAGTTATAGAAAACTCTTCCAAACCTTGTAGGCACATAAAACTCAAAAAACCCAAAAATACTCCCTTAGATTGGTTTTTGTCAACATTGGTGGTGGACCATACAAGTATAGCTCAAAACAACTGATAATCCACCTGGCGACTCCACTAATTTCTAGTAGACCTTACTATTTTACCAAACTCTAGGTTGCTATCCGATAGACCTATCCCATCGCTCACTAACATAGCGGGAGATGGTGGGACACTGAGTACATAATAGTCTAGCAAACTCTTATAGAATTTTTGGTCATTTAGGTACCATAAACAAGCAAGCAGTCCATAGACCCATTTAGAGTAAACTCTTGTTTTACTCATCACCCTAGCAAAGTGTTGAAACAAGTCTAGGATACTTTACACCATAGGCTGCACATAAACTCAGAAAATCCAAAAACATTCTCAGATTAGTTACTGGTGGTGGAACATAGCTATCTTCACAAAAGCAACCCATTTCCACCTCGCGACTCCACTAATCCATCCCTTTTATGTTTGACCATCCTTCACCTTAGTAAAAGCTTTAGAAAAACCACTCATCCGGAACATTCACCAATACCATTCTCTCTAAACTCTGGATCTGAAATCTGGCTTCACGAAGAATCAACACCAGATCCCATCCAGACCCAAATCCCCCTATCATAGTAGATGACCCAGAGAAGATTCTATGGCAAGCTTCCGAAACTGACCATCTAGCTACTGGTAGATCCATCCGTAGAACAAGGTATGTACCTAAACATCGCACTATCCTACAAGATTCACCTTTGGAACTAGAGTCATCACAAACTCTTCCCAGGAGAAAATCATATAGTAAGATAAACTTTGACGATCTTGAACCCCTAAGCCCACCACAGAGTCCTATTAGAGAAGCTTCACCCACCACTCCTCCTGATTTCCAGCTTCTTTATCAATTTGGCTCCTATCATCCCAGATCTGCTCAAAACCAGATCACTAGTCCAAGTTCATCTGCCACACCTGGTCAAACCACCACTGTTCAAACCACTTCATTTCAGCCTACTAGTCCTCATCTTGTACATCATCCATTAGCTCCAGTCATGGCAGCCTAGTACGCACCTTTGGTGTTGCCACCGCCTTTGGCTCCTCTCCCAAATAAATATCAAGACAAAATCCCACACTTTACTGGAGAAGACACCACCACACCTCAACAGCATATAAGTAGGATGACTGATGCTTATGAATACCTAGAGGTACAAGACGAGACTGTCAGAATGAGAATATTTGCCCAAAGTCTTGGTGGTGAACCTAAAGCATGGTTTAAAAGCTTAACTCCAAACAGTATCCATGATATCCCAGAACTACATCAAGTTTTCAGAAATAGGTGGGAAATCCGAAGAAACCCCATTCAAATCCTGTCAGAATATAACAACCTAAAACGGGAAAATGGGGAAAGTGTTCAAGCTTACTGCACTAGGTTCAACAGTGTATATAACTCCCTACCACCTCATTTCAAACCCCCACTTGGTCTATCCTTGGCAAAATTCCCTGAGGGTTTCGATCCGGACATGACATATCATCTGAGAGACAAATATCCCCCTACCTTAGAGGAAATGCAACAAATAGCCATAAAAGCAGATGCCAACTTAGCAGAAAAAAGGGCCAGGACAAGATCAGAAAGAAAGGTCACATACAAGGATGAGGTCTCCACTTCATCACCTTCCCTAGATCCCAAAATAGATGACTTAGTCAAATCCATGGCCAAAATGTGGGAAAAGATAAATGAAAAGGCTCCTATTAGGGACAATCAGCCAAACCCTCCAAACAGAAACCGAAACCAAAACTTTAGGAGGGAACAGCCCCAAAACAGACCTAGGGAAAATGACCAACAGATTAGGCCACCCTTCAATGAAAACTTTGTGAAAGAGGATGACAGGGATACAAAACCTCTTGATGAACATCATTTAAACCTCATAGGATCTGATAATGAGAGTGAGGTGTACCTCACAGAAGAAGAACAAGCGTTCTTTTCTCCTAATCCAGATGAGACCAACTACGAAGATCTTGACGACCCTGCCATAGATTTTCAGAATGCCATTATAGAAGCTCACAGGAAATATGACCTTAGAAGAAAAAGAAACCAAGATAATGCCAAGAAAGGTAACTTAGATACTGCTAAAGTCCCTAATACCATCCTCAAGAAAGCAGTAGGCAATGACAAAATCAAGATTGAGAAGACTGACCAAAGCCAAGCCAAAGTTACCCAAACTAGTCCTCTCTCAGATACTCCTGGTACTTCTACAAAAGTCACCGAAACAACTATGGCAAACAAAATCCCTAAACAAGGTCAACAAACTCAGAACATAGACAAGGTCGTGACTGAAAAAGCTGAAACAAACATATCTAAAATTCAGTTGCCTTTTAGCTTTGAAGGTGAAATTTCCAAGATCAAGATCACCATGCCTCTTACTGAACTCATTGCCCAAAACTCTTATAAATCCCAAGTACTAAAAGTCTTAAATCTAGGGAATGATGCAAACACTGTTAATCTCACTGATGACGTTCCTGAAGTATTGTTTGGTCCAAAGGTAGAGGGAAAATTCCAAGAAGGAGCTACTCTTCCATTTTACATTAGCCTAAACATCCACGACCAAATCCTCCACAATGCCATGCTAGACTCCGGCGCCTCGCATAATCTTATGCCGAAGGTAGTAATGGAAAGATTAGGCTTGGAAATCACAAGACCATACAAAGACTTGTATTCATTTGATTCAAGTAGAGTCCAATGCCTGGGTTTGATCAAAGACCTTTATTTTAGTCTGGCCCAAATACCTGCGAAGCATCTAATCATGGATATAGTAGTAGCAGACATTCCTCCCAAGTACGGGATGCTTCTATCCAGATCTTGGGGAGCCAAACTCCAAGGGAATATCCAATTGGACATGTCATATGCCACCATTCCTGTGTTTGGTCAGACCAGAATACTCTACCGCGAATCGCACATGAAATATATGATTAGCAGTCAAGATAGGCCAGACAACATTCCAATGTGTTCCTTGCGTTCCGACCTGAACTCTTTCATATTGCATATTGATGAAAACATGGAGGAAGAGTCAGAAGAAACTGATGTAGACTTAGATCCACCACATCAGTTGTCCCTGGTGCCTTATGATGAACTAGACACTCAAAAATACCATGATCATGAACAACTGTGTCTTGAGGGAAGTCAGTTTTCCTTTTCTGAAGTAGGATTAGAACAAGAAGCGCAAACCCTTATGTACTATCAAGCAAATTGCTCTAGCTTTGGTCAAACACCAGCAGTAGCTTATGGAAATTTCTTCCGGGTAAAAGCTTTAGAAGATCTACACATCATAAACCTGTTTGGAATCCGGGAGCAAGGGAGTGTAATGTTTCTACCATATCTCAAAGATTTACCATCATGCGATCCTACTACTGCAAATAAAGCTTTAACTATAACCTCAGCAGCTCAAAATCTTGAGAAAATGCCAGATAAACTTATCATGAGTAAGAATGATAGTTGCAATCCCAGCATACCTGAACTACTGAAGTTGGCTCATATTCTGTCTTTTCATGAAGAACTTAGAAATGCTAAAATCAGAAATCTCATGCAGAATACTAATTTCTACAGAAAAAACAAGGGAAAACACCGTGTCACTCCCTTTTCCTCAAAGAACAACTTTAACAAGAGTAAACACAACAAACTGAAACAAACTGAAATGATCAGGAATAAAAATGGTGGCCATAGAATCTGCTTTGATTTTAGAAATAATACTGCATCTCCATATAACAAAAATCATGTTTTTTCTACCCAAGACCATGATTCACCAATTAAAAGTGCTTTTAATCATGTATTCTTGCAAGATGATGTTTCAGGTCATGGTCATAAGATTCCTTTGCAAAGTAGTTAGCTTAAAGATTTTTTCCAGTTTGTGGGAGGTAGATCTGATTTCAAGTTCAAAATTGCAAAACCACCCAATATCAGAAATCTGTTCATAAAGGCCATGTTCCCAGTTTTAAATTTCTGCGTTTTTGCATACCTTGATGATGTCATTATCTTTTTCAAGAATGACCAAGAGTACATGCATTACCTGAGGAAAGAATACAGTAGAGAAAGGAGTGGAAATAAGATATTCAGAGAGGTACAGAGGGAAGATACCGGGCTTTTCAGAGATTCTTGCATGAATCCCTATGTCATGTTAGAGAGAGAGAATTTCCCAAATTTTTCTTTTCAGGAGTTAAGTGGGCCAAGGGTGAGAGGAGATCCTTACGAGGATAAGATGCTTAAATTCCGTCATTTTCAAGATTTTTGAGTTTGAAACACTTTCAGTCATTGTACATACCATTGTTTGAAATATTGAAAAAATAGAAAAGTCAAAAATAGTAAAAGATAGGAAAGTCAAAAACAGTAAAAAGCAGAAAAGAGGGCAAGTGAAGATAGAACAAAGGCCCCATGTTCCAAAAAATAGTCTTTCGGAAAGCGAGCAAGTCTAAATGCCGCTACTAGTGCTTCAATGTCTTGTTCAACTATCTAGCCTAATCATAGCTGAGCATGTTTAAATTTATTTGCTGATAAGTTAGTGAGTGCAAAGATAGTCAACATTGTGTAAGATTGACTTATCACAGAGCTTAGATTAGGGAGAGATTCTGGTTCCACATGCCTAAAACAAAACCAAAGAGAGAAGAGAGGGATGAAAAACACATTGTACATCTTAGCCCCACTTGTCTAGTTTCCTTTTGTTGCAAAATAACATTTGTGTGCAGCTTGTCTTTTATGCCGCAAATGCATGACAAATCAGACTGCCTAATCCTGATTTGGTCATTTTTTGAATTTCATGTTGTAGATTAGAGAATGAAATCCTGTCAAACTGCTTAATCTTGACAGTTGATCTAGCATAGGTAGAGTAATGAAGGAGTTCATCAGTTTAATCTGAACTCCCGGCAGATATAAGAGTAGAAATAGATAGGTTCATTTTGCAAAAAGAAAAAATATACATTGTCAAAAGGCTGCTAGTTCAAATGCGCCAAAGAGAAGAAAAAATGTTAGGAAAGATAGTGGGGTAGGTAGAAGTATCATTGATGTTAACCATGCTGTCACTTTTTAGAAATAACATCAAAAGAAGGGTAAATTTTGCGCCAATGGATAAGGCACTGGTCTTCATAAGCCAAAGATCTGAATTCTGGACACCTCCTGACGAGGAGCTGCCCTCCCCAAATGGAGCCACTGTTAGCCATCATTATTTTTTTTTACATGCTAGTGATGACTATATCTACAGCTGAGTTTTCTAGAAACTGTTTTCCTTAAGTCAATATGTCATCGAGAAAACCCTCCTAAAACTTTTTTCGCCCTTCTACTTTTCAGTCCGCCCATGTCGAAATCAAAACCTCATTATCACTATCCTACCTAGCTTCAGCCCTACTGGTCTGCCCATCAGCGTTAAAAGACAAATCCAAATCTGTTTCAAAAGTCTCCCCTATGTTAGGAAGTGGCGCTTTAAGACATTTTACCCTTGGCAATCATCAAAAGGCCAAAAAGCCTCCATCTGCTACAGACCAATCATGACTGACCTTCCCACTCTACAAATGAAATTGACAACATCTCTAAGTCGCGCCACTTACACCCCTAGGTCTCAGCACTGCACAAACCACAGTCTCAAGCTGAATATTAGGTGTTTCACAGTATTTTATGGATTCTACAAAGGCAGGAAATATAACTTCATCTCAAGAGGAAATTCTTGAATCTACAGTTAGAAGAACAACTGCTTCTAAATGTAACCTGAGCCTGAGATATGCCTGCAAAACAGAAAGCTACTCATCCAGACCTTGCATTCTCCTTCCAGCATGAAAGTCACAGTAAGAAAAGGACACCACTGTCTCAGCAAACTGGTAAATTGTCATGGCCCAGAACCTCCTTCATTTACAAGCAGAGGGTTAGGGCACCTCCTTCATTTACAAACAGAGGGCGTTGGCTAGTATTGACTTAAAGGAAATGCAGAAACCCAGGTTTGCCTTTACTGAACAGTGAAACAATAACTCTAGGTTTTCTGAATGTGAGTGATGATCATGACAGGGATAAAGTCTGGAGTATGCAAGTTCAAAGGAAAGCAGATTTTGGTCTGATAAAGGAGGTCATTTGAGGTTTCAGATCATATGAATTGTTAAAATTTAGAAAGGCATATCATGAGTTAAAGAAAAGTTGTTTGTCTTTCAAAGGTTGCTGACCTCCATAGTCACAGAGACTATCTTTCAAACAATTTGTCATAACATGACCAAGCAATTAATGACATCTCAGTTCTCCTCAAAGCAGTAGAGTGAGACAGCTACATTTTGGCTAGGGTTTTTTCTGAAGCACAGTGATGATTGCAAGCAGAGGTGCCAGTCTTGATGTTTTTTAAAATGGTTTGCTTACCATCACATCCAGGGAAAATATGTGTCAAACAGATTTTTCAAACAACCTTCAGATACTTTACCTGATGAAGAGCCTCCTCCATTTATGAGCATATGGCCAAGGCATTGAGTGTTGTTGAAAACTGATTGGTCAAAAGGTGCAGTGGAAGGATACAAAGGAAGAGAGAAAAAGTCTTTTACACAGGTAAAAGATGGTGTTTTTGTTTCAAAATGCATTACCCATAGGAAAATGTCTTTCAAAATATACATCATGATGGACAGGGAACATTATGAATATGTATGCCATTGATACCAAAAAAGGGGCAGTTTCCTTAAGGGAAAGGATCAAACAACAATCCACTGTCACATGCCAAAAGTCCAAAGGAGCGCTTTTCAAGAGAACAAAGAATTATGATTTGAAGGGATGCAGCCAAAATATGGCACTTACAATAAAAGAAGGAGCTCATAAATCGCCTGGAAGCAGAAATTATCAAACAAATTAGAAGAAGACAGACCATCTCCTTTTAAATGACAAATGGTTTTCAAAGCTTTTCAAATGCTTTTGACACATTCTGAATGGTTTTTCCTTGTTAAAATAATCACCAAGAAGGTAAAACAGTGAACATAGTTGAGTTATGGAATGGTTCTATTACAAAAAGGGTCAATACACTGGTCAAAGAAAAATGGTAACTGTGTATCAAAGAACCCTGTTTTTCCTGTTTTACAAGCTTATCCTTTCAGATGGACATGGTGAATAGGTATAGCAATTTTATGAATAGGCAAAGAAGGGTTTGTTTTGATATTATCCTTTATTTAAATGTCTTAAAACAAACACATTTTTTATCATTCAAAAGACGGATATAACTAGAATGATACACACCTATAAGAAAAGAAAGTGTGTTGAAGAATGATTTTTCTTAAATCAAAGGTCCGAAAAGATTATTTCAATAGTTATTACCACCTTGTGGGGGTCCACAAAGTCGGTCTACGAGTATCAAGTACACGAGTGATTTGGCCTATTTTAGGTTGCAGAGAAAGATTTTTGAGCAGTATGAAAGCATATTCTAATCGCAAAAGGAAAGGTGCCATGTCGATTGCATCTTGAGTAAAAAGAGGTATCAAAGAAAAATTCCCTTTTCAAATATACAAAGGTGAATAGAGCATAAGCAAATACAACTGCATTTTGTACCGCACAGTCAGAAAATATATTTAAAGGACACTTGGCATTTAAGCCAGTTTCAAGGAGAGGCCTTGTCACTTTTGAAGCAGCTAGAAAGGACACTTTGAAATTCAAAAATCAAAGAGGTTAAATATATCTTCTCACCAAGTGGCAGAGGCACTCCATAAACTCTTTGATATATTAGTAAGCAAATGTAACATTTTTAAAAGGGACACGAAAGGGTCGGCCTTAAACAGAAAGTCATTGTTCAAATTTAGATACATATTCAAAATGACAAGGCCACAATTTAAAAACAAAACAGAGCTGAAAGCCAAGGTTACTTTTCAAAGTTTTAAGACCATTGGAGAATTTGAAATAACATGTTAAGGGAGTAAGGTCGAGGGAAATCTTTTCGTTTTCAAAATTGCAGACAAAACTCCGTGCCTCCTTAGCATCAAAGCAAGACAATTCGGGTCGATTTGCAGATTTTTGCATTGTTAAAGGCCGAGCGATGCGCCTGGAAACCCGCGCGACGCGCCTGGGAGCATTTTTGCACAGGAGGCCAGTGTTGGCGCGACGCGCCTGTACAGTTGCGCGATGCGCCTGTACAGGGCGCCCGACCGCCCGACAGCCCGACCCGACAGGCCACCCGGGTGGCGTTTTTTGCGCGACGTTCTATCCTGAAAGAGTGCCGCGCATACTCTGAACACCTCCGGTACTACTCCAGCCCTCCCCAAGGGTTGTTCATCAAATCTTGAGGTATTTTCACACATTTTTCTCCCTCGGTTCCAAAACAATTGCTAAGTAACATGGAAGTTTGAAATCGAAACTATGGTGTGAAGTGAAAGGGTTAGAGGAAAGCTGCTGAGTTAGAACTTGTTTATATATCAAACATATATGCTAAGAAAGCTGTCTAGCAAGGTCAAGATCAAATTAAAGGGTGGCTTGTACTATTTTATTTGATATATCACCATACCTGGCAAATGATTGTACTATAAAAATGCCCTAGTTTGGAGTTGTGTTTATAGGATAAATTCACTGCTGGAAATACCTATAAAGAGATCAATGTGCTGAACTACTACAGGTGTTTTGTATCAAAGCTTTCAAAACCTTCTAACCCTGTCACTATAGCTAAAAAACAGTGCTTTCTACACGGTGATCTGAAGTGTTGAAATGTGATAAAAGGCTGGCAGTGTCATTCAAAAACACCTACAGAGATACTTGGTTTTGAAACTAAGAGCAGTATAATTTCACTTTAATTAATCAAAGGATCAGGGATCCTATACTTTCACAGCATCAAAAAAACAGAGGTAAGGTCCATAAACTACAGAAAGGGCGTTTTACTCCTGAGTTTCTCAACTCGACTGTTTTTGTTCATTCAAGCTTATTTCAACACAGGTTGGTATTCAGATAGGACAGAGGTTGTTTTTACAAAGAAACAGAGTTTACATATTTAACAGGAGCTTAAATTATGGAAAGAAGTAAGCTGCTACAGCCCTTATTAAAACTATAAAGCTTGTTTCAAAGACTGTCACCATTGTTCCATAAACAGTGAGTTTGGATGTATGCACACATTGAAGGTTAAATTTTCCTGTGTATGATCCTGTTTGGTGGGGTAACACACATATAGAGAACAGTGAGGTTCAATAGAGGAAAGGGTTCTTGATCAAGCAGAAGTTCACAAGTTGAAGCTCCGGAGGAAGTTTGTTCACACTACTCATAAAGAGACAGTATTCACTGTATTGTTGGTTGACTGCCTTGTGTTGTTCAAAGCTTATTGACAAGTTGCTATCCATCCAAGCAGAAGTTTTTATAACATAACCAGAGGGTTACATTCATAAGGGGTTTTTTGACAAATTTGTTATGAAAAAGAAAACTCATATAGCTTCTACCAAAAAACTCTGTAGTCTTTTAAAGATCTGTCATCTTGGCTCAAGATTAGGTCAGTGACTGTTTAATAACACTAAGGGTTGATTTCACATATGCAAAATTTGTTGAAAGTTGTCACACTTATAGAGGGCAAATTTTTTAATGACTGAAAGTCTCCTTGAGCAAGGAGTAAGGTGTATTTGTTGACATATAAAGTTTCATGAACAGGGTGATTTTAGCACTTTCTCACAGCAAACTCCTTCTAGCAGTCTGCCCTTCTTTTCACTATATTATATCATTTTGAAGAGTTGTTGACTATGATATTTTCAAAGTGGAAGACCATTTCTGAAGAGCAGGGTTTTAATGATTGAGTTTTGTCTTAAAGACACAAATACAGGTGTGTTGATTGGCCTCTAACAAATTCACGTGAAGAGTGATTTTTTAACACTGTATATAGGAAATTTACACAGCAGTTTGCTCTTCTCTTCACTGTGTTATTTCCTACAGAGAAATCTGTTGACAGAGATATTCTAAAGGTGAACAGGACTTTTTCTCAAGAGAACAGGAGGTTGTGTATTACAAATACACTTGTTGCAAGCCATCCACCTCACATTGTCTCTCTGTCAAAGCAGTAAAGTGACACAGTTTGATTCCAGCAGGACATTTTACACACAGTGAAGGCAGTTTGTCTTTTCCAAAGCATATTCAGGTTAAAATGCCTCCAAGGCAAGACAACAGGAGCGGTCCACATAAGAGATACGAGCCCATCTCTACAGAAGAGATTAATGCTCATCCATCTGTGCTTTTCAACTTCCATGAAGTAGGCTGCCTTGATTTCTGCCAGAAGATAGAAGAAGTCAAGAGTTTTTCGCCATTAACACACTTGTGCGCCCTGAGATTCAAAGAAAAACACTTCCAAGTGGCGGGTCTTGATTTCAAAATTTCTCCAAGGTATGTGTCCAAGGCCACCAAGATCCCGTATCATGGCGAAAAGTGGTTTAAACAAGCTCATCTTGACTTAGAGGATTACAAACCTTTCATCAAGCCTGAACATAGAGGGGCTGTCACTGCTATCTTCCCTTTTTCATATCTCCTTGACAGCTATGCTCCACTGATGAAAGCCATAATGAAATATTTCACTTGTGAAGGGCGGTTTAATCGAATTTATGCCTACCATGTCCGCTTATTGATGCATTTTACCAGAAGCAGGAAACTAAACCTTCCTTACTTTTTGTCCAAGAGCATAGGGAAAATGGCATCTACTGTCCAAAAGAAGGCCCCACCTCAGCAAATCCCTTCTCTTTTTCATCATTCTTTGATCAAGATTATCTTCTTATACCAGCTAGAGAAGAAAGAGGTTCCATGGGACTTATTCATTAGCCATCCAGACTTCTCTACTGTTCCTCCTGTTCATGTGTCTCCCACTCAGCCTATCCATCACCCAGTACCTTTGTCTAGTAGGCCTACTCCTAGGAGGCTCAGAATGACTACTGGACAGCCAAGTCAACAGGAGGAAGGAGAGGGCAGTAAACAACAGCAAGAGGAAAGGGATGAGGGACAGCAACAGATAGGTGATGAAGGACAGCAGGTCCATGATGAGGAACAACAGATACAAATTAAGGGACAGCAGCAAATAGAAAGTGAAGGACAGCAGCAAATAGAAAGTGAAGGATAGCAGGTCCAAGATGAACAGCAACAAGTACACATTGATGAACAGCAGTTAGATGATGAGGAACAGCAGCAAGTGCAAGATGAAGAACAGAAAGTTGGGCAGGAAATTGAAACACCTCTTGGGCCAAAAATTGGACAAGACATTGATGAAGAACAACAAGCTAAGGCTGCCACTCAAACAGTGACAAAGGTTGTTCCTAGCAAGAGGAAATTGCCCAAAAGGACATCTTCTATCATGCCAAGGAGGAAAAGCGCCAGATTGGCTTTCAAAGGTAAAAGCAAAGTTGGAGAAAGTACCAAGCATGGAGGTGAATTAGTTGTCATCCCTATCCCAAGCGATGATAGTGATAATGAGGCCCGCCTCCTTGAAAACCTTCTCATTCACAAAGAGGGGCAAATTGAGGCATTAGAGGAAGATCTTCAAAGGGCAAGGAATTTCAACCACTTCTTGGAGGTTGAAAACAAACAGATGAAAGTTCATGCAGCTATCCATGAAACACGGGCAATCAAGTATAAAAAGGAGGCAGCTAAGGCGCAAGCGAGGATAGAAGAACTCCTTGGTGAGTTTGATGAGGAGGAAGAGGAAGATCAGCCTAGCCGGAAGAGGCCTAGGACCATCGGGCTTAAAAGAGCCTTGGAAAAGCAGAGAGTAGAAGAACAAGGCCATTTCCAAGCCTTTCCTCTCACTGCACTCCTTGAGCAGGAGATTGAAGAAAACAAAGAAGCGTGGCTTGAGAGAGCTAACAAGCATTTGGAAATGAAACTTGAGAGGGTGAACAGGGATCTTGAACTGCAAAGAAAGAGGACTCATCACTTTCAGAAGCTAAATCAGTTTGCCAGGCGAAAATTAAAGGTAGCTCAAGAGAAATTGAAGAAGGCAAAGGGAAAGCGCCAAGCACGAAAAGAAGGGAAAAGCATATCAGCCCTTGATATTTTGGCATCATCTTCGGAGCATGTTGCTATGGACCCTTGAGGGTCATGCATGCCAATTTTGGGCCTATTTCGGAAACTTTTTGTTTTTTGGCATTTTTTGGGTTTTTAGTCAAAAACTCATAATTGCGCCATTTCAGTTCGAGGATTTTTCAAGGGAGGAGGATGATACCGATGGATGCCATAATTCTATGAGCAGGTCCCCAGCGATTTTCAGGGCATTCGGAGATCATTCGCCCCCTCAAATTGGCGAAAAATGCCCTCTTTTTGCACATTCTGCCCGCCATATCAGCAGTCTGCTATTTCCTGGTTTTTTGGACACAGGTACAGTTTTGGGGAACTTCCAGAGATCAGATTGAGGTGATCTCAGTTGTGCCGGAAAGTAGACATAGAGAGCTTTCCAACGGGCCATCATGAGCCTCATTTCGACACCGGGAAGGCTGCCAATTGCCTCCAGCAAGTCAGGGGACCTTTTTCAGACATAAATATGAAGTATTTTTGTAATTTTTGAACCTCAAAAATCTGCTTTTCCCAAATGTGCGTTAAGCTATTTTGACACTTGGGAAATGATGTAAAGTCAATATAATTTCCATTTTTAGTAGTTTTTTAGATATTTTATGGGATATTTTGTGCCTTGGGCTTTGCAAAGCCTCAAGGACAAGTTTAGATATTTTGACTTGGCCAATGGGATAGCTAGTTGCTCCATGAGGTTTTCCTTCCTCAAGCCTATTTATTCTATGGGTTTCATTGTAAAACAGAGGCTGAACTTGAGAGAAGAGTCAATATATTGGTCATATGAGCTTTGAAGAACATACTTGTGTTATGATTTTTGGACTGCCTCTTGGATGCTTTTGATGAATGATGAAGGATTGGTGATGGATTCCATGACATGGTAGAATGGTATAGTGTTTCTTGCTATGTGTTTGTCTTCTAGTTTTCATTCATAATACATGATTCTTGCTGCTATAGATCAGTAGAGATTGATTTTGAGATATGCCCATGGAGGCACCTCAAAATTCCTGAATCTTCATAGCTTGATGTTTTCTTCTTCCTTAGTTATACTAAAGAATTCTTAACTGCTCTTTAGTAACTTAAGGTATTGTTTCCTAGTTTTATTTACAAATTCTATGCATGTTGAGTAGGATGTATGGTGTGCCCTGCCTACCTATAAAGATGTCCATAGTTCTGTCCATAAAACTTTCTCTTTGACTGATTAGTTGATCATCGTGTTGAACCAAGGAGGCCTAGTCCCGATCTAGCCCTTTGCCTAAAACTATGAAAGCTTGTTTGTCAAAGTGCCCAATGACTTAGAGACTGTGTTTAGGCGTTCCGGCATAGTTTTATGAGTTGTTAGTCCTTCTTATGTGTTTTTCCCAAAGTCTGATAGCCATTTCCCAAAGTTAGAGGGTCTTATACTTCTATGTATGGCTGGAATGTTTGATTTCTATGTATTAATTAGCTTATAGTTACATTTAGCATGATTAATGGCTTGTTATAACATGTTTATGTCTGCTATCAACTAGTTACACTTGAAATCCCTTGTCTTTCACAAACTTGATGTCCATTTACTCCATTCTGCCCAAAGATCCCTTCTACCGTGAATCAAATCGGCCCTACAACAACCTTGCATCATCATCTCATAGCTTCCTTGACCTGTTTGACCCCATAGATCTGACTTCTTGTTATCCATTTTTATATCTTTGATCAGTTTAATCCCTCACAAACTTAAAAAACCAAAAATCAAAAAACTCACTTCATAACTAGCCTAATATCAGAACACCACAAGCGAACACACCGATATCTTTTACATCTAATAGAGAGAGCCCTCTCTGAGTCCAGGAAGGCTAGGTCCTTGGGCTCCAAATCTTGGTTTGATGTTACATCGTCATTTGGCTCGCCAATCGGCCAAGGAAGGCTAGGTCCTTGGGATCCAAAGCTTGGTTTGATGTTACATCGTCATTTGGCTCGCCAATCGGCCAAATCACGGGACCCTAACATAATGGTGATCACGGTGGGACTTTGAGTCAAAACATCCTAGGTATCCCTTAGGAACTCTCAAAATATCAGTCAAACTTAGAAGAGTAGAATCTGGTTGTCTCACCATCCTAGCAAAATGATGACTCAGCTGTAGGACACTCTTCCAAACCTCAGGACTACATAAAACTCAGAAAAACCCCAAAAAACTCCCTCATATTGGTTTTTGTCAGTATTGGTGGTGGACCATACACATATACCTCAAAACAACTAAAAATCCACCTGGCAACTCCAATAGCCTCCAGTAGGCCTTACTACCTTGCTAAATTTTAGAATACCATCTGATTTTGCCACCTCATCGCCACACTAACATAATGGCGATCATGGTGGGACTTTGAGTTTGTGACAATCTAAGGACACCTTAGAACTCTATAAGTCCCTTATTTTCAAGAATACCTACCAGTGAGCCACCTCATCGCCACCCTAACATAATGGCGATCACGGTGGGACTCTGAGTATTAAACAAGCTTAGATTCCCTAGACCTTAAGAGACCTTTAGGAATACTATCTGATTGACTTATCCCACTGCTCACTAACATAGTGACACTCACAGTAGGACCTTCTGAGTTAGTGACAATCTAAGTACACCTTAGTAACTTTTGAAGTCTCAATCAAGCTTAGTATATCTAGGTATTGTCTGAAGAGTAGAAAATAGCTCTTTCACCATCTTAGCAAAATGATGAGTCAGTTATAGAAAAATCTTCCAAACCTTGTAGGCACATAAAACTCAAAAGACCCCAAAAATACTCCCTTAGATTGGTTTTTGTCAACATTGGTGGTGGACCATACAAATATATCTCAAAACAAGCTGATAATCCACCAGGCAACTCCACTAAACTCTAGTAAGCCTTACTATTTTACCAAGCTCCAGGCTACTATTCGATAGACCTATCCCATCGCTCACTAACATAGCGGGAGATGGTGGGACACTGAGTACATAATAGTCCAGCAAACTCTTATAGACTTTTTGGTCATTTAGGTACCATAAACAAGCAAGCAGTCCATAGACCCATTTAGAGTAAACTCTTGTTGTCCTCATCACCCTAGCAAAGTGTTGAAACAAGTCTAGGATACTTTAAACCATAGGCTGCACATAAACTCAGAAAATCCAAAAACATTCTCAGATTATTTACTGGTGGTGGACCATAGCTATCTTCACAAAAGCAACCCATTTCCACCTGGCGACTCCACTAATCCATCCCTTTTATGTTTGACCATCCTTCACCTTAGTAAAAGCTTTAGAAAAACCACTCATCCGGAACATTCACCAATACCATTCTCTCTAAACTCTGGATCTAAAATCTGGCTTCACGAAGAATCAACACGAGATCCCATCCAGACCCAAATCCCCCTATCATAGTGGATGACCTAGAGAAGATTCTATGGCAAGCTTCCGAAACTGACCATCTAGCTACTGGTAGATCCATCCGTAGAACAAGGTATGTACCTAAACATCGCACTATCCTACTAGATTCACCTTTGGAACTAGAGTCATCACAAACTCTTCCCAGGAGCAAATCATATAGTAAGATAAAATTTGACGATCTTGAACTCCTAAGCCCACCACAGAGTCCTATTAGAGAAGCTTCACCCACCACTCCTCCTGATTTCCAGCTTCTTTATCAATTTGGCTCCTATCATCCCAGATCTGCTCAAAACCAGATCACTAGTCCAAGTTCATCCGCCACACCTGGTCAAACCTCCACTGTTCAAACCACTTCATTTCAGCCTACTAGTCCTCATCTTGTACATCATCCATTAGCTCCAGTCATGGCAGCCTAGTACGCACCTTTGGTGTTGCCACCGCCCTTGGCTCCTCTCCCAAATAAATATCAAGACAAAATCCCACACTTTACTGGAGAAGACACCACCACACCTCAACAGCATATAAGTAGGATGACTGATGCTTATGAATACCTAGAGGTACAAGACGAGACTGTCAGAATGAGAATATTTGACCAAAGTCTTGGTGGTGAACCTAAAGCATGGTTTAAAAGCTTAACTCCAAACAGTATCCATGATATCCCAGAACTACATCAAGTTTTCAGAAATAGGTGGGAAATCTGAAGAAACCCCATTCAAATCCTGTCAAAATATAACAACCAAAAACGGGAAAATGGGGAAAGTGTTCAAGCTTACTGCACTAGGTTCAACAGTGTATATAACTCCCTACCACCTCATTTCAAACCCCCACTTGGTCTAGCCTTGGCAAAATTCCCTGAGGGTTTCGATCCAGACATGAAATATCATCTGAGAGACAAAGATCCCCCTACCTTAGAGGAAATGCAACAAATAGCCATAAAAGCATATGCCAACTTAGCATAAAAAAGGGCCAGGACTAGTTCAGAAAGAAAGGTCACATACAAGGATGAGGTCTCCACTTCATCACCTTCCCTAGATCCCAGAATAGATGACTTAGTCAAATCCATGGCCAAAATGTGGGAAAAGATAAATGAAAAGGCTCCTATTAGGGACAATCAGCCAAACCCTCCAAACAGAAACCGGAACCAAAACTTTAGGAGGGAACAACCCCAAAACAGACCTAGGGAAAATGACCAACAGATTAGGCCACCCTTCAATGAAAACTATGTGAGAGAGGATGACAGGGATACAGAACCTCTTGATGAACATCATTTAAAACTCATAGGATCTGATAATGAGAGTGAGGTGTACCTCACAAGAAGAAGAACAAGCGTTCTTTTCTCCTAATCCAGATGAGACCAACTACGAAGATCTTGACGACCCTGCCATAGATTTTCAGAATGCCATTATAGAAGCTCACAGGCAATATGACCTTAGAAGCAAAAGAAACCAAGATAATGCCAAGAAAGGTAACTCAGATACTGCTAAAGTCCCTAATACCATCCTCAAGAAAGTAGTAGGCAATGACAAAATCAAGATTGAGAAGACTGACCAAAGCCAAGCCAAAGTTACCCAAACTAGTCCTCTCTCAGATACTCCTGGTACTTCTACAAAAGTCACCGAAACAACTATGGCAAACAAAATCCCTAAACAAGGTCAACAAACTCAGAACATAGACAAGGTCGTGACTGAAAAAGCTGAAACAAACATATCTAAACTTCAGTTGCCTTTTAGCTTTGAAGGTGAAATTTCCAAGATCAAGATCACCATGCCTCTTACTGAACTCATTGCCCAAAACTCTGATAAATCCCAAGTACTAAAAGTCTTAAATCTAGGGAATGATGCAAACACTGTTAATCTCACTGATGACACTCCTGAAGTATTGTTTGGTCCAAAGGTAGAGGGAAAATTCCAAGAGGGAGCTACTCTTCCATTTTACATTAGCCTAAACATCCACGACCAAATCCTCCACAATGCCATGCTAGACTCCGGCGCCTCGCATAATCTTATGCCGAAGGTAGTAATGGAAATATTAGGCTTGGAAATCACAAGACCATACAAAGACTTGTATTCATTTGATTCAAGTAGAGTCCAATGCCTGGGTTTGATCAAAGACCTTTATTTTAGTCTGGCCCAAATACCTGAGAAGCATATAATCATGGATATAGTAGTAGCAGACATTCCTCCCAAGTACGGGATGCTTCTATCCAAATCTTGGAGAGCCAAACTCCAAGGGAATATCCAACTGGACATGTCATATGCCACCATTCCTGTGTTTGGTCAAACCAGAATACTCTACCGTGAATCGTACATGAAATATATGATTAGCAATCAAGATAGGCCAGACAACATTCCAATGTGTTCCTTGCGTTCTGACCTGAACTCTTTCATTATGCATATTGATGAAAACATGGAGGAAGAGTCAGAAGAAACTGATGTAGACTTAGATCCACCACATCAGTTGTCCCTGGTGCCTTATGATGAACTAGACACTCAAAACTACCATGATCATGAACAACTGTGTCTTGAGGGAAGTCAGTTTTCCTTTTCTGAAGTAGGATTAGAACAAGAAGCGCAAACCCTTATGTACTATCAAGCAAATTGCTCTAGCTTTGGTCAAACACCAGCAGTAGCTTATGGAAATTTCTTCCGGGTAAAATCTTTAGAAGATCTACACATCATAAACCTGTTTGGAACCCGGGAGCAAGGGAGTGTAATGTTTCTACCATATCTCAAAGATTTACCATCATGCGATCCTACTACTGCAAACAAAGCTTTAACTATAACCTCAGCAGCTCAAAATCTTGAGAAAATGCCAGATAAACTTATCATGAGTAAGAATGATAGTTGCAATCCCAGCATACCTGAACTACTGAAGTTGGCTCATATTCTGTCTTTTCATGAAGAACTTAGAAATGCTAAAATCAGAAATCTCATGCAGAATACTAATTTCTACAGAAAAAACAAGGGAAAACACTGTGTCACTCCCTTTTCCTCAAAGAACAACTTTAACAAGAGTAAACACAACAAACTGAAACAAACTGAAATGATCAGGAATAAAACTGGTGGCCATAGAATCTGCTTTGATTTTAGAAATAATACTGCATCTCCATATAACAAAAATCATGTTTTTTCTACCCAAGACCATGATTCACCAATTAAAAGTGCTTTTAATCATGTATTCTTGCAAGATGATGTTTCAGGTCATGGTCATAAGATTCCTTTGCAAAATAGACAGCTTAAAGATTTTTTCCAGTTTGCAGGAGGTAGATCTGATTTCAAGTTCAAAATTGCCAAACCACCCAATATCAGAAATCTGTTCATGAAGGCCATGTTCCCAGTTTTAAATTTCTGCATTTTTGCATACCTTGATGATGTCATTATCTATTTTAAGAATGACCAAGAATACATGCATTACTTGAGGAAAGCATACAGTAAGGAAAGGAGTGGGAATCAGATATTCAGAGAGGTGCGAAGGGAAGATACCGGGCTGTTTGGAGATTCTTGCATGAATTCCTATGTCATGTTAGAGAGAGAGAATTTCCCAAATTTTTCTTTTCAGGAGTTAAGTGGGCCATGGGTGAGAGGAGATCCTTACGAGGATAAGATGCTTAAATTCCATCATTTCCAAGATTTTTGAGTTTGAAACACTTTCAGTCATTGTACATACCATTGTTTGAAATATTGAAATAATAGAAAAGTCAAAAACAGTAAAAGATAGGAAAGTCAAAAATAGTAAAAAAGCAGAAAAGAGGGCAAGTGAAGATAGAACAAAGGCCCCATGTTCCAAAAGACAGTCTTTCAGAAAGCGAGCAAGTCTAAATGCCGCTACTAGTGCTTCAATGTCTTGTTCAGCTATCTAGCCTAATCATAGCTGAGCATGTTTAAATTTATTTGCTGATAAGTTAGTGAGTGTCAAGATAGTCAACATTGTGTAAGATTGACTTATCACAGAGCTTAGATTAGGGAGAGATTCTGGTTCCACATGCCTAAAACAGAACCAAAGAGAGAAGCGAGGGATGAAAAACACATTGTACATCTTAGCCCCACTTGTCTAGTTTCCTTTTGTTGCAAAATAACATTTGTGTGCAGCTTGTCTTTTATGCCGCAAATGCATGACAAATCAGACTGCCTAATCCTGATTTGATCATTTTTAAATTTCATGTTGTAGATTAGAGAATGAAATCCTGTCAAACTTCTTAATATTGACAGTCGATCTAGTTTTAGGTAGAGAAATGAAGGATTTCATCAGTTTAATCTGAACTCCCAGCAGATATAAGAGTAGAAATAGATAGGTTCATTTTTGCAAAAAGAAAAATATACATTTTCAAAGGGCTGCTAGTTCAAATGCGCCAAAGAGAAGAAAAAATGTCAGGAAAAACAGTGGGGTAGGTAGAAGTATCATTGATGTTAATCATGCTGTCAATTTTTCAGAAATAACATCAAGAGAAGGGTAAATTTTGCGCCAATGGATAAGGCACTGGTCTTCATAAGCCAAATATCTGAATTCTGGACACCTCCTGACGAGGAGCTGCCCTCCCCAAATGGAGCCACTGTTAGCCATCAGTATTTTTTTTTACATGTTAGTGATGACTATATCTACAACTGAGTTTTCTAGAAACTGTTTTCCTTATGTCAATATGTCATCGAGAAAACCCTCCTAAAACTTTTTTCGCCCTTCTACTTTTCAGTCCGCCCATGTCGAAATCAAAACCTCATTATCACTATCCTACCTAGCTTCAGCCCTACTGGTCTGCCCATCAGCTTTAAAAGACAAATCCAAATCTATTTCAAAAGTCTCCCCTATGTTAGGAAGTGGCGCTTTAAGACATTTTACCCTTGGCAATCATCAAAAGGCCAAAAAGCCTCCATCTGCTACAGACCAATCATGACTGACCTTCCCACTCTACAAATGAAATTGACAATAGCTCTAAGTCACGCCACTTACACCCCTAGGTCTCAGCACTGCACAAACCACAGTCTCAAGCTGACTATTAGGTGTTTCACAGTATTTTATGGATTCTACAAAGGCAGGAAATATAACTTCATCTCAGGAGGAAATGCTTGAATCTACAGTTAGAAGAACAGTTGCTTCTAAATGTAACCTGAGCCTGAGATATGCCTGCAAAACAGAAAGCTACTCATCCAGACCTTGCATTCTCCTTCCAGCATGAAAGTCACAGTAAGAAAAGGACACCACTGTCTCAGCAAACTGGTAAATTTTCATGGCCCAGAACCTCCTTCATTTACAAGCAGAGGGTTAGGGCGCCTCCTTCATTTACAAACAGAGGGCGCTGGCTAGTATTGACTTAAAGGAAATGCAGAAACCCAGGTTTGCCTTTACTGAACAGTGAAACAATAACTCTAGGTTTTCTGAATGTGAGTGATGATCATGACAGGGATAAAGTCTGGAGTATGCAAGTTCAAAGGAAAGCAGAGTTTGGTCTGATAAAGGAGGTCATTTGAGGTTTCAGATCATATGAATTGTTAAAATTTAGAAAGGCATATCATGAGTTAAAGAAAATTTGTTTGTCTTTCAAAGGTTGCTGACCTCCATAGTCACAGAGACTATCTTTCAAACAATTTGTCATAAGATAACCAAGCAATTAATGACATCTCAGTTCTCCTCAAAGCAGTACAGTGACACAGCTACATTTTGGCTAGGGTTTTTTCTGAAGCACAGTGATGATTGCAAGCAGAGGTGCCAGTCTTGATGTTTTTTAAAATGGTTTGCTTACCATCACATCCAGGGAATATATGTGTCAAACAGATTTGTCAAACAACCTTCAGATACTTTACCTGATGAAGAACCTCCTCCATTTATGAGCAGATGGCCAAGGCATTGAGTGTTGTTGAAAACTGATTAGTCAAAAGGTGCAGTGGAAGGATACAAAGGAAGAGAGCAAAAGTCTTTTACACAGGTAAAAGATGGTGTTTTTGTTTCAAAATGAATTACCCATAGGAAAATGTCTTTCAAAATATACATCATGATGGACAGGGAACATTATGAATATGTATGCCATTGATACCAAAAAAGGGGCAGTTTCCTTAAGGGAAAGGATCAAACAACAATCCACTGTCACATGCCAAAAGTCCAAAGGAGCGCTTTTCAAGAAAACAGATAATTATGATATGAAGGGATGCAGCCAAAATATGGCACTTACAATCAAAGAAGGAGCTCATAAATCGCGTGGAAGCAGAAATTATCAAACAAATTAGAAGAAGACAGACCATCTCCTTTTAAATGACAAATGGTTTTCAAAGCTTTTCAAATGCTTTTGACACATTCTGAATGGTTTTTCCTTGTTAAAATAATCACCAAGAAGGTAAAACAGTGAACATAGTTGAGTTATGGAATGGTTCTATTACAAAAAGGGTCAATACACTGGTCAAAGAAAAATGGTAACTGTGTATCAAAGAACCCTGTTTTTCCTATTTTACAAGCTTATCCTTTCAGATGGACATGGTGAATAGGTATACAATTTTATGAATAGGCAAAAGGAGTTTGTTTTGATAAACTGTCACTGTTTAAATGTCTTAAAAGAAACACAGTTTTCATCATTCCAAAGGACAGATATGGCACAGATGATACACCTATAAGAAAGAAAGTGTGTTGAAAGGATAAGTTTTTCTTAAATCAAAGGTCCAAGAAGATTGAGGTAGCATTTCAAATTCTTCTGCAACCAGGGGTCCCACAAGTCAGTCTACAGGTTCATCAAGTACAGGAGTGATTTGGCCTATTTTCAGTTTCTGGAGAAAGATTTTAAGACAAGTATAGGCATGTTCATCATAAAAGGGAAAGGGTACCATATCAGTGCATCTTGAGTAAAAAGAGGTATCAAAGAAAAATTCCCTTTTCAAATATACAAAGGTGAATAGAGCATAAGCAAATACAACTGCATTTTGTACCTCACAGTCAGAAAATATATTTAAAGGACACTTGGCATTTAAGCCAGTTTCAAGGAGAGGCCTTGTTACTTTTGAAGGAGCTAGAAAGGACACTTTGAAATTCAAAAATCAAAGAGGTTAAATATATCTTCTCACCAAGTGGCAGAGGCACTCCATAAACTCTTTGATATATTAGTAAGCAAATGTAACATTTTTAAAAGGGACACGAAAGGGTCGGCCTTAAACAGAAAGTCATTGTTCAAATTTATATACATATTCAAAATGACAAGGCCACAATTTAAAAACAAAACAGAGCTGAAAGCCAAGGTTACTTTTCAAAGTTTTAAGACCGTTGGAGAATTTGAAATAACATGTTAAGGGAGTAAGGTCGAGGGAAATCTTTTCGTTTTCAAAATTGCAGACAAAACTCCGTGCCTCCTTAGCATCAAAGCAAGACAATTCGGGTCGATTTGCAGATTTTTTCATTGTTAAAGGCCGAGCGACGCGCCTGGAAACCCGCGCGACGCGCCTGGGAGCATTTTTGCACAGGCGGCCAGTGTTGGCGCGACGCGCCTGTACAGTTGCGCGACGCGCCTGTACAGGGCGCCCGACCGCCCGACAGCCCGACCCGACAGGCCACCCGGGTGGCGTTTTTTGCGCGACGTTCTATCCTGAAAGAGTGTCACGCATACTCTGAAGACCTCCGGTGCTACTCCAGCCCTCCCCAAGGGCTGTTCATCAAATCGTGAGGTATTTTCACACATTTTTCTCCCTCGGTTCCAAAACAATTGCTAAGTAACATGGAAGTTTGAAATCGAAACTATGGTGTGAAGTGAAAGGGTTAGAGCAAAGCTGCTGAGTTAGAACTTGTTTATATATCAAACATATATGCTAAGAAAGCTGTCTAGCAAGGTCAAGATCAAATTAAAGGGTGGCTTGTACTAGTTTATTTGATATATCACCATACCTGGAAAATGATTGTACTATAAAATTGCCCTAGTTTGGAGGTGTGTTTATAGGATAAATTCACTGCTGGAAATACCTATAAAGAGATCAGTGTGCTGAACTACTACAGGTGTTCGTATCAAAGCTTTCAAAACCTTCTAACCCTGTCACTATAGCTAGAAAATAGTGCTTTCTACACGGTGATCTGAAGTGTTGAAAAGTGATAAAAGGCTGGCTGTGTCATTCAAAAACACCTACAGAGATACTTGGTTTTGAAACTAAGAGCAGTATAATTTCACTTTAATTAATCAAAGGATCAGGGATCCTATACTTTCACAGCATCAAAAAAACAGAGGTAAGGTCCATAAACTACAGAAAGGGCGTTTTACTCCTGAGTTTCTCAACTCGACTGTTTTTGTTCATTCAAGCTTATTTCAACACAGGTTGGTATTCAGATAGGACAGAGGTTATTTTTACAAAGAAACAGAGTTTACATATTTAACAGGAGCTTAAATTATGGAAAGAAGTAAGCTGCTACAGCCCTTATTAAAACTATAAAGCTTGTTTCAAAGACTGTCACCATTGTTCCATAAACAGTGAGTTTGGATGTATGCACACACTGAAGGTTAAATTTTCCTGTGTATGATCCTGTTTGGTGGGGTAGCACACATATAGAGAACAGTGAGGTTTAATAGAGGAAAGGGTTCTTGATCAAGCAGAAGTTCACAAGTTGAAGCTCCGGAGGAAGTTTGTTCACACTACTCATAAAGAGACAGTATTCACTGTATTGTTGGTTGACTGCCTTGTGTTGTTCAAAGCTTATTGACAAGTTGCTATCCATCCAAGCAGAGGTTTTTATAACATAACCAGAGGGTTACATTCATAAGGGGTTTTTTGAAAAATTTGTTTTGAAAAAGAAAACTCATATAGCTTCTACCAAAAAACTCTGTAGTCTTTTAAAGATCTGTCATCTTGGCTCAGGATTAGGTCAGTGACTGTTTAATAACACTAAGGGTTTATTTCACATATGCAAAATTTGTTGAAAGTTGGCACACTTATACAGGGCAAAGTTGTTAATGACTGAAAGTCTCCTTGAGCAAGGAGTAAGGTGTATTGGTTGACATCTAAAGTTTCATGAACATGGTGATTTTATCACTTTCTCACAGCAAACTCCTTCTAGCAGTCTGCCCTTCTTTTCACTATATTATATCATTTTGAAGAGTTGTTGACTATGATATTTTCAAAGTGGAAGACCATTTCTGAAGAGCAGGGTTTTAATGATTGAGTTTTGTCTTCAAGACACAAATACAGGTGTGTTGATTGGCCTCTAACAAATTCACGAGAAGAGTGATTTTTTAACACTGTATACAGGAAATTTACACAGCAGTTTGCTCTTCTCTTCACTGTGTTATTTCCTACAGAGAAATCTGTTGACAGAGATATTCTAAAGGTGAACATGACTTTTTCTCAAGAGAACAGGAGGTTGTGTATTACAAAGACACTTGTTGCAAGCCATCCACCTCACATTGTCTCTCTGTCAATGCAGTAAAGTGACACAGTTTGATTCCAGCAGGACATTTTACACACAGTGAAGGCAATTTGTCTTTTCCAAAGCATATTCAGGTTAAAATGCCTCCAAGGCAAGATAGCAGGAGCGGTCCACATAAGAGAGACGAGCCCATCTCTACAGAAGAGATTAATGCTCATCCATCTGTGCTTTTCAATTTCCATGAAGTAGGCTGCCTTGATTTCTGCCAGAAGATAGAAGAAGTCAAGAGTTTTTCGCCATTAACACACTTGTGCACCCTGAGATTCAAAGAAAAACACTTCCAAGTGGCAGGTCTTGATTTCAAAATTTCTCCAAGGTATGTGTCCAAGGCCACCAAGATCCCGTATCATGGCGAAAAGTGGTTTAAACAAGCTCATCTTGACTTAGAGGATTACAAACCTTTCATCAAGCCTGAACATAGAGGGGTTGTCACTGCTATCTTCCCTTTTTCATATCTCCTTGACAGCTATGCTCCACTGATGAAAGCCATAATGAAATATTTCACTTGTGAAGGGCGGTTTAATCGAATTTATGCCTACCATGTCCGCTTATTGATGCATTTTACCAGAAGCAGGAAACTAAACCTTCCTTACTTTTTTTCCAAGAGCATAGAGAAAATGGCATCTACTGTCCAAAAGAAGGCCCCACCTCAGCAAATACCTTCTCTTTTTCATCATTCTTTGATCAAGATTATCTTCTTATACCAGCTAGAGAAGAAAGAGGTTCCATGGGACTTATTCATCAGCCATCCAGACTTCTCTACTGTTCCTCCTGTTCATGTGTCTCCCACTCAGCCTATCCATCACCCGGTACCTTTGTCTAGTAGGCCTACTCCTAGGAGGCTCAGAATGACTACTGGACAGCCAAGTCAACAGGAGGAAGGAGAGGGCAGTAAACAGGAGCAAGAGGAAAGGGATGAGGGACAGCAGCAGATAGGTGATGAAGGACAGCAGGTCCATGATGAGGAACAACAGATACAAATTAAGGGACAACAACAAATAGAAAGTGAAGGACAGCAGGTCCAAGATGAACAGCAACAGGTACACATTGATGAACAGCAGTTAGATGATGAGGAACAGCAGCAAGTGCAAGATGAAGAACATCAAGTTGGGCAGGAAATTGAAACACCTCTTGGGCCAAAAATTGGACAAGACATTGATGAAGAACAGCAAGCTAAGGCTGCCACTCAAACAGTGACAAAGGTTGTTCCTAGCAAGAGGAAATTGCCCAAAAGGACATCTTCTATCATGCCAAGGAGGAAAAGCGCCAGATTGGCTTTCAAAGGTAAAAGCAAAGTTGGAGAAAGTACAAAGCATAGAGGTGAAATAGTTGTCATCCCTATCCAAAGCGATGACAGTGATAATGAGGCCCGCCTCCTTGAGAATCTCCTAATCCATAAGGAGGGACAAATTGAGGCTTTAGAGGAGGCTCTTCAAAGGGCAAGGAATTTCAACCACTTCTTGGAGGTTGAAAACAAACAGATGAAAGTTCATGCAGCTGTCCATGAAGCACGGGCGATCAAATATAAAAAGGAGGCAGCTAAGGCGCAAGCAAGGATAGAAGAACTCATTGGTGAGTTTGATGAGGAGGAAGAGGAAGACCAGCCTAGGCGGAAGAGGCCTAAGACCATCGGGCTGAAAAGAGCCTTGGAAAAGCAGAGAGCAGAAGAGAAAGCCCATCTCCAAGCCTTTCCTCTCACTGTACTCTTTGAGCAGGAAATTGAAGAAAACAAAGAGGCATGGCTTGAAAGAGCTAACACACACTTGGAAATGAAGCTTGAGAGGGCCAACAGAGATCTTGAGCTACAAAGAAAGAGGACTCATCACTTTCAGAAACTAAATCAGTTTGCCAGGCGAAAATTAAAAGCAGCCCAAGAGAAATTGAAGAAGGCAAAGGGGAAGCGCCCAGCACGAAAAGAGGGAAAAAGAATATCAGCCCTTGATATTTTGGCATCAGCTTCGGAGCATGTTGCTATGGACCCCTGAGGGTCATATATGCCAAATTTGAGCCCTTTTCGACAACTTTTTGTTTTTTGGCATTTTTTGGGTTTTTGGTCAAAAACTCATAATTGCGCCATTTCAGTTTGAGGATTTTTCAAGGGAGAAGGATGATGCCAGTGGATGCCATAATTCTATGAGCAGGTCCCCAGCGATTTTCAGGGCATTCGGAGATCATTCGCCCCCTCAAATTGGCGAAAAATGCCCTCTTTTTGCACATTCTGCCCGCCATATCAGCAGTCTGCTATTTCCTGGTTTTTTGCACACAGGTACAGTTTTGGGGAACTTCTGGACATCAGATTGAGGTGATTTCAGTTGCGCCGGAAAGTAGACACAGAGAGCTTTCCAACGGGCTATCATGAGCCTCATTTCGACATTGGGAAGGCTGCCTATTGCATCCAGCAAGTCAGGGGACCTTTTTCAGGCATAAATATGAAGTATTTTTGTAATTTTTGAACCTCAAAAATCTGCTTTTCCCAAATGTGCGTTAAGCTATTTTTATACTTGGGAAATGATGTAAAGTCAATATAATTTCCATTTTTAGCATTTTTTTAGATATTTTATGGGATATTTTGTGCCTTGGGCTTTGCAAAGCCTCAAGGACAAGTTTAGATATTTTGACTTGGCCAATGGGATAGCTAGTTGCTCCATGAGGTTTTCCTTCCTCTAGCCTATTTATTCCACAAGGATTCATTGTAAAACAAAGGCTGAAATTGAAAGAAGAATCAATATATTGGTCATATGAGCTTTGAAGAACATACTTGTGTTATGATTTTTGGACTGCCTCTTGGATGCTTTTGATGAATGATGAAGGATTGGTGATGGATTCCATGACATGGTAGAATGGTATAGTGTTTCTTGCTATGTTTTTTGTCTTCTAGTTTTCATTCATAATACATGCTTCTTGCTGCTATAGATCAGTAGAGATTGATTTTGAGATATGCCCATGGAGGCACCTCAAAATTCCTGAATCTTCATAGCTTGATGTTTTCTTCTTCCTTAGTTATACAAAAGAATTCTTAACTGCTCTTTAGTAACTTAAGGTACTGTTTGCTAGTTTTATTTACAAATTCTATGCATGTTGAGTAGGATGTATGGTGTGCCCTGCCTACCTATAAAGTTGTCCATAGTTCTGTCCATAAAACTTTCTCTTTGACTGATTAGTTGATCATCTTATTGAACCAAGGAGGCCTAGTCCCGATCTAGCCCTTTGCCTAAAACTATGAAAGCTTGTTTGTCAAAGTGCCCAATGACTTAGAGACTGTGTTTAGGCGTTCCGACATAGTTTTATGAGTTGTTATTCCTTTTTATGTATTTTTCCCAAAGTCTGATAGCCATTTCCCAAAGTTAGAGGGTCTTATACTTCTATGTATGGCTGGAATGTTTGATTTCTATGTATTAATTAGCTTATAGTTACATTTAGCATGATTAATGGCTTGCTATAACATTTTTATGTCTGCTATCAACTAGTTACACTTGAAATCCCTTGTCTTTCACAAACTTGATGTCCATTTACTCCATTCTTCCCAAAGATCCCTTCTACCGTGAATCAAATCGGCCCTACAGCAACCTTGCATCATCATCTCATAGCTTCCTTGACCTGTTTGACCCCATAGCCCAATTTATCTAACTTCTTGTTATCCATTTTTATATCTTTGATCAGTTTAATCCCTCACAAACTTAAAAAACCAAAAATCAAAAAACTCACTTCATAACTAGCCTAATATCAGAACACCACAAGCGAACACACCGATATCTTTTACATCTAATAGAGAGAGCCCTCTCTGAGTCCAGGAAGGCTAGGTCCTTGGGCTCCAAATCTTGGTTTGATGTTACTTACATCTAATAGAGAGAGCCCTCTCTGAGTCCTGGAAGGCTAGGTCCTTGGGCTCCAAAGCTTGGTTTGATGTTACATCGTCATTTGGCTCGCCAATCGGCCAAATCACGGGACCCTAACACAATTAACTACCAAAAACATGAATATAAATAGTAAACAAGAACACACAATGTAGGCTACAAGATAGGGCCAAAACCTCTCCTCTTGAGACGAAAACCCACAAATCTCTTCTCTTCTTAAAGATTCTTCAAATGATGAATTCTAATACCTCTAGACAAAGAATAGTACCCTTCAAAGATAAAGTTGAACCTTATTGATGAACTGCCTCATCTGTCTAATAAAACTAAGTCAAATCCCTTCCAACTGCACAATTTCCACCCCCAAATACAAAATTACAGCCTCCAATACAAGTCTAAAAATTTTGACCATGCAATAGTTATTACTTCCACATGTTTGATGTAAATTAGGGTTTCCAAGGATTCCCTTCTCCTTCAGTTTCGCTTCTTCTCTTTCTAGGGCTAGTAAGTGACCTAAAAGTCCTTTCTTTGACATTTCTACAACTTTTAAACTTTAACCTTGTTGCTACAAAACCCTAGTATTATATTCACACATGTATGTGAGAGAGAGAGAATGCCCCAGAAAACATTGTCCTTCTTCTATTTCCTTTCTTCTGCATCTTCTTCATTTAAATGATGAATGGATTAGTGAGTGTCCATAGGAGGTTCAACTCACTCCTGTACATAGGCTTCCCAAGAGGACGACATGCCCTAAAGAGATCGACTTCTTAGCTACCAAGTCATCTTGGCCTTGGAGGGGTATTTTTGACACATTAAATACAAAAATATTCTTTTGACATCTTAAAATATTCCAAATGGGGTATTTTTCATATGAAAATAACTTTATTGACTTCTTGATTCTAATATAAACCATATAAGAACTCATTAAGTGCTTGAAATATAAAAAAATGACCTTGAGCATGAAACCCATGCTACAAAAAATTACAAAAATAATTTTTCTTTATTTTTAGAATATAAAAGAATTAGATGTACATTTCATATTGCTGAAGACCGAACCTAGTTACATTTTTCATCAGGCCATTGGCTAGCCTGAATAACAACCCCAACAACCCAGAAAGAGACAATACACACATAATCATCAAAATTTACTGATTTCTATGCTCATATTGCAACTAAGGAAAAACTAGATAGAAGTGAAACACGACACCAATAACATTTTCTGGATACCAAAAATGGACCAGATCCTTCGATATGACCTAAGACATGAGTCAATCGAAAAAATAACCTAAGATCAAGCCATAAGCATTGCACCATTTCCAATGACTTAGGCAGAAAAATTTTCGTATACCACCAATTAAACAAAAGGAAAAAATAAATGCCACACACCCCAACCATGCGAACTAGGAGCTACCACGTAGAGCCATCAAATGGACTTCAAACCCTAAGAGAACATAATAATTTTTAAAATCTAAGTTAAGGCCCTCGCACTAGATATTTGAGTGTCCAACTGTTTACCACCATAAAAATCATATTGAATGTGGCTCTCTATAGGAGGTAAGAGATAGTCAAATATTTCTAAAAAAGGCCTTCGTTTCTTGAGCATTCTCTTCCCATATTCAATACGTGCGCAAATTTTATATTTCTCCACTTGTTCATCGCTCAGGACTAGGCTTAGCATAGTTTTGATCAACCAATGTAGAGCCATAGAATTAAGATAACATTTCTTCCTACCCTTATTATGCCTAGGGTTGGGAACTTGTTCGCTCCTTGTAATTTCAGCAGATTGGTAAGACCAAAAATACAGAGAGAACACTTGAACCACTTTGGGATTATAGGATCTAGCCCTCCTGAATCCAGAGAGGGATCTCTCCAATAAGTGTAAACGATTGATTTATCTTTAAAGGTTCTTGGGTATGTTATTAGGCTAGTTATTAAGAGCAAGGGTTTTTGTTTGTTTTAGATGGTTGAGCATGATTTTAGTTGAGTGGAAAGTCCTAAAATGAAAGAGTTTCAAAGGTGTGAAGTTGCAGGCAATCCAAACAAGGTTTGGCTGATAAGATAGATATAACGTTGGTTTTTATTCCATTGGGCTATGGAGTCATAAAAGGGTTTAATTGTGCAACAATTTCAAGAGTGGTCCAAGGGGAAAGTCATATATATCACAAGATTATTGATATTAAATTATGGAATAGAAACAATAAAAGTGTTAAAGAGGTGGAAACAGAAAAAAATTTCAACTAGGATTTGTCAGTCTGTCCAAACAAGAAAAGCCTTTTAAGGTAACTGTTTAAAACCAACCAAGGATAGGGATAACCATAGACTTCTTGGACAAGTTCGTATTAAAGCTAACTCAATAGACAAACAATCTAGTAATCCACATAATTCATTTTAGAAGGGATGAAAACACATAAGAGAAATGAAATGCAGCCTAATATCAGGAAAGATACTTTTAAATCTAAACTGCTTTCAGCATGCACTAAGGGAAAATTTTAGAATTACCTTTGGAGAAAGAAGCTAGAAAACAGGGCACACCATCAATTTTCTATTCTAACTTTACCAAGAAAATAATGAAAATAACATTCAAGAACGATGTTTAAAGTAAACAGTAGGATGAGGGAATGCCAGCATTCCTAACTGCTTGAACTGTATTGAATCATTCTTAAATACACAATTCGGAGGAAAACATTGAGATAAAGCTTATTAGTCATAGAAGGGTACTGTAAACAGTAAATCCTAACTCTATGCTTGTTTTTCTTTATGAGAGAATAATGGAAAATATGACATACATGAAAGGAAAATACAATAACACAGAAAGAAGCACTTCAGCAGTGATATAGACCAGGATCCCAACAATCATCTTGTATATTGATGTCAAACCAGTTACATTCTTCAAGCCTGATGTTTCAGTTCAACAATCATCTTCACTTCTCCGCCTAACTTATTAGATCAGAAAAAGAGCTTCAAGAGCCTCTGAACACTATTTACAAGTATAAAATTTTGAGCACAAGTATATTTCAACGATCTGCAACCAACCTTTTACAATGAGCTCCTCAAGAAGATTTTATAGAAAGAATGAGGAGGTCGAAAGAGAGAAAAGATCTATAGGCTAAATTAATACGTTTTAATGCTTCTTGGCCTTTGAGGGGCTCAATGGAGAAGTTTACAGATATTTCTTCGTATTAATTGGTTTTACATTAAGTATTAAGCTCGGTGGGGAGATTTCGTTGACTTTAAGGCTCTTAGTTATCTTGTAATAACTCTATTGATATTTTATATTAGTTTCTTTGATTCGTAATAACTATTCAGCTAGATTGGGGAAAATATCTTTTGTTCTGATAATAACTCGACCTCTTTTGAATGCTTTGAGGCTACAGGTGGTATTTGGTAGCTGAGAGGAATCAATTAGCCTCTGATGTGGCATTGGAGGCATTCTCTGTCTGATAGATATTATTGATTTTCTTTAATCATTGTTAGATTTGCTTTAATTCTATGTGTTAGGCTTAATTCGGCCCAATTATGTCTTATGTTCTTTAAACTACATTTAATTTAGTGGATTAGGCTTTTGATTTTCGATCTTAGCCGTAATCCACCCAAACTTTGATTCAACCTTCAATTCTTCAGTTCTGCTGTGCTTGTGTCCTTTCACACTGATAATCTTTGATTGTTTTAATTTTTTGTGTCTTGTTGATGTGCAGGTGCGTAGAGGGTTGTTATGGCATCAATGCTCATGATGCATTTATGAAACATGGCATCGAACCATGTAGAATGATTTCTCTTATGAATCAAAGGCATGGGGAATCGTCATCCCCGGTCTTTGGTTTTCTTTTAATATAATGGAAAAACAATTAAAAACCTGCACAATATAATAAAAATTATAAAAATCCTGCATATTAAGGTTTAAATGCTTCAGAGGCTTGGGTTTTAAGCATGACCATTGGATGAAAGCATCCAACGGTGGAGATTGTTCGCATAGGGAAAAAGAAGAGCGGTTGATGAAATAGTGCAGAGGATTAAGTTTGGGCCATTGATCTGTGTTGATAAATGGTCGAAATGGGTCTGGAAAAATATAAAGAAAATGGGTCACTTTATAGCAAAATAGAAAAAATGTGAAGAAAATAGGTTAAAAGACCTTTGGCAGAGAAAAATGTTTCAAAAGGGAAATTGGGGTTCCCAAACAATCCTGGGCTGTTGGATTAATTTGGCCTCTGAGATCAATGGTTGTTGTTGATCAATGAAGTCCCTTGAAGAAGGTGAAAGGTGATAGAGTAATGCTCATATTGAATGTGATCCGTTGATCTACAGAGATCAACAGCGGAAGACGAACATGATGAAATACAGTGGAAACAGGGGAAAGCAGTTTCGGCATTAGAAACCAGTAGTATCGCGCAGCAAAAGGGAAGGAAAGAAGTTTCACCTTTTTGAATGCGATATGCATCAGAGCCCGCCACGTGGCTTTTAAAAACCACCTGTATCGCGTGATTTCTAAGAATTATTGTTCGAGCTAAAATCTACGTGATATGGAGCGTCTACCGTCAGATCTGGGGTCTTAGATCTGATGGTCGGGGAGAGAGCGTGATATCGACAAGATGCATAGGTGATAACAGCTGGGGGTAGGAGAAGGCACTTTCAATCTAAGCCGTTGGATCAAAAAATGAATGGCTGAGATCAAAATCTGGGATGCGTAGGACCCAAAAGAGCAGGGTCTGTCAGGATTAATCTGGGCTATTGGATGAAACAGATCAACAGTGGAGATTGAATACGGGGTATAAAGAAATAAAATATGAGGTGGAGGAAGAGGTCAGTGTGGGTCGTTTATCTGCAGAGATCAATGGCTGATATTGGCTGAAAAAACATTAAACAAGGGGTTCATGATTTTAAACTAAAGTGGCGGGGAAAGATTTGGACCGTCAGATCTGGGTACACGGACGGTCCAGATTCAATCGAAGCTTTGCGATCGGCAGGGGGCAAAGGAGTAAGGGTGCCGATGTGATTAACTGTGGACCATCGATCTGTGGATTAGATTGATGGTGGGAAATGAATCGAGAGGTCTAAAGGTGGAAGAATGTGTTTGGGGATGGAGCAATGTCGGCCGTTGGATCTAAGAAGGTGGGGAGGAGATCAACGGCTGATATTTCATCGGGAGGCTGCCAATCGGGAGGGGGTGAATAAAATATAAAATGCGCTCAATGAAAATATCTAATGGGAGATTACGTTGGCCATTTTATTGGTTCAAGATCAATGGTGGAGGAAGGGCTCCAACCAATGAACGACGGGCCACGTTATAACATAAAAAATCAAAATTTTTACGAAATATAAAGGATTTTCGGCTTCGAGGCAGGGTTTTATTTACGATTAATGCTCAATTGCGGGGCCTCAGGGTATATGGAAATAAGAAAAGGGATTGATGGTTATATGCATAAGAGGGCCAATCGGAATCGGGACCAAGGAGTGGGCCTTTAAAAAGTGCCCGATCAAAAATCTCTGATGTGAGATCTTATTGACCATCAATCGGCCTTTGGATCAACGGTTCCTTTCCTTTTAAGACAATGAAACAACGAGTTTATTACAAAAAATAGGAAAGTGGGTTTTGATGAATTTACAAAGGGAAAATATGATCGAGAAGGGTTTATTCATAACTTTAAACCCCCGATTGCGGGCTCTTGGGTTATATGAAGTGGCAAAGGGATCGAGGGTTATATTCAAAGGGGTCAATCTGTTCGGAGGTTTCAACATAGCAAATAGACTTGTGCTCACTAATTGTTCTAATGTGATAAGCACCATTGGGACATAGTACTTGGTTCCAGTGCTAGGGTATATGGTGAAAAAGTGGTTTAGGGCTTAGCCCAAAGGGGCTTAGGCCCATAGTTAAAAACTTATTTTTTATGAATTTTTCAAGGTTTTTCAATGGATTTGGGGGTTTCGGTAAGGTTTAAAAATGAGTTCTAAACCTCATCAAAGGGGTTTTATGAAGGGAAGAAGGGAATAAATGAAAAATAGAGGAATTTCATGGGAGAAAAGGGGATAAAAATGAAGGTTAATGATGAAGGGAAAAAGGAGTAAAATGAGAGAAAAATGGGGATTTTGGCAGCAGTATTTTCTTCATGAAAACAAGTGATTTTTAGAATTAAAAGGTGTTGGAAATATGATGCGGAGTGTTGTCTTTGATGGCAACCCACTGAATGAAGATGAAGACATGAGACTGTTGACATGTGTTGTCCTTGATGGCAAACCACCTGATGAAGTTAGTCCTGACCTGATGAACTTGGTAAATGATTTAAATCTGATGTGATATGATGTTTGTTAGCAATATGGTGTTGAGTATTGTTCTTAAATGGCAACCCAATTGATGAAGATGATGACAACTTACTTGATGAAGTTGTGCTTGATAGAATATGTTCCTAATAAGGTAAATCTGATGTATCTACAGAGAATACAGAAGGCAATGAAGAAAGGAATTCAATATATGCTAGATCTATGATGAAAAGAGTATGTCTCTAGGAATACGCGGATATGTCTAGGGGAAGTCGTGTATGCATGCAGGAAAGAACGTCATAAGTCGCGTATGGGAAAAAAGCGCTCAAAAGTGCAAAACCAGGGGTATCCACCATGGTATTGACCCATTGTATGGGTAATGATTCGTCTAAATGACCCCGTCCAGGAATACCATCGGAAGTAATGTATTTTTGGGCTCATGGTATTTTTTTGGCTCATGGTATTGAAAAAGGGGCTCATGGTATTGAAAAAAGGGTAAATCTATATAAAGAGAAGAAATTCATTGTGCAAATCATAAGCGTGGGTGCAAGATGTTTGAGCTTGAATGAATACTTCTCTCTGAATTATATTTGAATGGAAAGGGTTATAGTTGAATGATAGATCTGAATGTGTGATGCACCAATGAAGAAATGATGAAGAAGGGATCTAGATCTGGAATGTATTTGTATCTGCTAGATCAGTTTATGACATGATTAGATCTGAGATGAGGCGAAAATTTGTCTAAAGAAAAGGGTAAAATCTGTGTGATGTATCTGTTCTGAAGAATTGCAATGACCTAAAATATCTGAAGAACCATACGCTAGTTTGCCGCAAAGGAAGCGCGTATATACGCGGCTTTGCTGAAGAGAAAGCGCATATCCATAGTGAAATTAGTACAGAGGTATACGCTGGTTGATGTGGATGGAAGCGCGTATATACGCGACATCAGTGAAAGGAAAGCGTGTATGCAAACTAGGGTTTGCTGAAACATGGGGTATGAAATCTCTGATCTGATATGCTCTGTTTTAGCTATCTGTTGTTGATCTTTGACTGTGCTTAAATGTATGGAGAGGGTCCAGTCTGAAAATATGATGAAACGTGGCTTGCAAGTTGTGTTCTATTGAAGTTGTTGGATCCAGTGTGAAAATTGATGAAACGTGGTCCAAGGTGGTGCTGAGGGTTGTAGCCTTCAGTCAGGGGGTTGTAGCTCCCTTCCAGGTGAGGCTGGTAAACGAGATCGGGGGGGCGTAGCTCCCTTCCAGGAGAGGCTGGTAAACGAGTCAGGGGGTTGGAGCTCCCTTCCAGGAGAGGCTGGTAAACGAGCGCAGGTGGGTGCCTGCGTGCTGGTCAAGTCTGCGCCAGCACATATGTTGTAAGATGTTTTCTCTATAATAAAATATTGAAGGGTGAGCAACTGCAGCGGTGGTTTTCTCCCGACTTGGGTTTCCACCTAAAAATCCTGGTGTTCATGTGTGATGCTTTGTGTGATGGTTTATTCTGTTCTTACTGCACATGTTTACTATTTATTGAACATCTGATGAATGAATAATGGAATGATATAAGCAAAGAACTAATGACCTAATTAGATCTCTGTGTATACGCGAGTTGCATGAAAGATATCCGCGTGTATACACGAGTTTACTGAAGGAAAGTAGCGTATGGGTTTTAAGGAATGAAAAAGTGAAAAGTTTGAATATGCTGTAAATACTGATTCACCCCCCCCCCCTCTCAGTATTTTTCCCAACAATTGGTATCAGAGCAGGTCCTTCTGCAGAAGCTTGATCGCTTGAAGGAGATCCGTCGCAATGGGAAGTCAAGAAGGAGTAATGTCTATAAAGCCACCTCTATTCAATGGAAGCAATATGATATTTTGGAAGGTATGAAAAAAAGCATATCTGCAAAGTCTTGGTGCAGATGTATGGGAAATTGTGGAAGAAGGTTATCAATACCCGACAAGTATTCCTACTGATGCAGCAGAAAGAAAGAAGTATGAAATCAATGCCAAAGTAGTAAATGTCTTATTAGGAAGCATGTCTGAAATAGAATTTGCTAAAGTGATGCAGCTACACTCAGCAAAAGAAATATGGGACAAGATCATTCTGAGCTATGAAGGAGATACAAAGGTAAAAGGTGCAAAACTCCAAACTCTTAGAATTGAATATGAAAATTTGAAGATGCATAGTGATGAAAGTGTTGCCAGTTTCTTTCTTCGTCTGGACGATATTGTAAATCAAATGAGAAATTTGGGTGAAACCATAACTGATACTACTCTAGTGGAAAAGGTCTTAAGATCCTTGACTTCGAAATTTGACTCTAAAGTTTTAGCTATTGAAGAAAGGCAAGATCTGCAAACTCTTACTATTGTTCAATTACATGGTATCCTGATTGCTTTTGAAATGAGACAAGGAGGTCCTTCTCAAATCAGAGAGGTTGCTTTTAAGGTATCTGCAAGAGGAAAAGAAAAGGAAGTTGTCAAAGAATCCAGCTATATATCCGATGAAGAAGAAGCGAATTTCGTGAGAAAGCTCCAACTAGGTACTGGAAGATTCAAAGGTAAGCTTCCCTTCAAATGTTTTGAGTGTGGAAAAGTTGGTCACTATGCCGCTAAATGTCCTTATAGAGAAAAACATGGTAAAGGGAAACAATTTGAAAAGAGAAAGAGTTATTATGCAAAAGAAGATGATGATGAAGTGTCCAGTGAAGATGAAGAAGATTCTGACCATGATCTGAAAGTGCTCATGGAAAAGAAGCAAAAGAAGAAGCCTACTCGAAACAAGGAGATCTCTCAGAAAACATGGTTAGCATAAATTGAAGAAGATGAATCAGATAGTGATTGGGGTCCTAATTGTCTCATTGGTACAATGAATTGTGATGATAGTGAAGAAGTTATCAAAGATCAACAAAGAATATTTAATGAGAAGGAATCTGCCTCCAAAGCTTTGATGTTCGATGATGTATACAATCGAAGTAAAGGACTTGAAGCAGATCTGGAAAAATCAAATAAGAAGAATGAAAGAATTGAAGCTGAAATCATCTCTCTACAAGAAAATCTCAAAGTATCGAAGAAGAAGAATGAAGAGCTGCAACAAACATGTGAAGAAAACGAAAATTGGTTGAAAGAAGAGATTCTAAATCTGAAGGATCAAGTATAAGATGGAAGAAGGAAAGAAGAAAGCATGACAAAGCAATGCCAAGCCTTGGAGGTTGAGGTAAACATTCTCGAAGGTAAATTAGAAGAAAAGGTAAAACTTTTGAGGTTTCAAGATAGTACTAATATTTTGGACAATATTCTAAGTAATCGAAGGTCTTCTGCTATCAAACTTGGTCTTGGTTTCCATGAAAATGTTAAAGGAGAATCTAGCTCACAAGGAAGTGCTAAAAATTCAGAGGAAGTCAATGCAAAACCCAAAGTGTTGAAAGAGAGAAAAGATCAACCAACAATCATGAATTCTCAAAGGAATTCATTCAAGAACATTGAATGTTTTAAATGTCATAATTATGGGCATGTTGCAGCAAATTGCAGAAGCAGAACAATTCAGCCACAAACAAACAGGTTCTACTCAGAAAGGTACTCTAGTAGCTTCAAGGGATATTGTTTTTCATGTAACAAGTATGGACATAAAGCAGCTGATTGCAGAAGGAGGAAGATTATAAATACTCATTATGATTCTTATGGTTATCTTTCTGGACATATGAGATGTTATTCTTGTAACAAGTATGGACATGTAGAAAAGGAATGCAGGTTGAACAGATCTGAGAAAGTGGACAATTTCCAGCACGCAAATAGAAAGTTCAAACAAATCTGGAAAAAGATGGAGGACTGATCAGAAACGTAGGGAATTCTGACCCTACTGCAGTCATCCGCTTTTGAAGCTTACTTCTCTTATTGACTTCAGGAATGATGTGAGATACATTATGAGATTTAGTAATGTATCGTCACAGGGGGAGCAATGTATGATGACTCTCATGGTTGATTTCATTACTCTGGTTATGTTTATTTCTGACAGTGCATCTGATGTGGAAAAGACAGGTACAAGAAGTACAAGTTCAGGGGAGATGAAGGAATGTGAAAAAATTTCTATGCTTCACTTTCCATACGCGGGTTCGATGAACAAAAGTCGCGTATACATGCGAGTTTCAGCAGACACAGTCGCGTATGCATTGATGATAAGAGAATTTATATGATAGCTGAAGATCTGGAGCTGAGCTTCAGGGGGAGCATCAGTCTGATTGCTGATGATTGCACTGTTAACATTATTCTGGTTATACTCATGCTAATGAAATGATACATGGCTCCTTATGTTGAAGATTATGGATGAGTCTTGTTTGATTTTTGATGAAGAGTATTTGTTGCTGAGATGAAAGTCTTATAATTCAAAGATAAGGACAGATCATATAGAGATTTTTGATGATGACTTCATCGATGAACGTATTCAAAGGTGGCCGTTAAGAAGGAGCATCGTCTGTGGGGAGCAAGAAAGTTGAATACTAATGATTGCATTGTTGGCAATATGACCGCTTAATCTTTGGTTTTTGTGATACCTATGCTCAAATGATGATGACTTGGTACATGGTTTATTTTGATGATTTTGAGCTCCTGCTGTCGATAAGTATCTTTTTTGCTCTCACATGGATGAGTTGGATGTTGTTTGATTCGTAAATAAGAATAGATCATGCAAAGTTTGTTACTATGTTTGGAGATCTTTTGCCCACATATGTTACTTCATGTTCAATCTTCAAGATCATGGTGATATCGGACCACATGGATGATCGACACATATTTGAAGATGTTTTTCGGGTATGATAATCTCTCTTGAAAATATTGTATTGATGCCGCAAAGATTCGAAGGCTTGACACTAATGCTTATGCTACAACCGTTGGATGACACTTAAAGACACAACTACATTGTTCTATCTATCCGTAGTTTCTGTGGAAGCATTCCAAATATCTCAAAGAAGTCGAACACCGTCTTTGCCTCATAGAGGATCAGATTCCGGTTAAAATATAGAAGATAGTATTAGATACGTGGATTTATTGAAACACAACGCGTATATATGCGAGTTCATGCACTAAACCGCGTATGTCCTGATTTATCGTCAAATTTTCTCGTTTGGAGTCGCCCTCTCGCACAAATGTAATACGTTGTATCTCCATACCTATAACTTCCACCGATGATATCTCCTCGAAGGATCGTTGGTATATCCGGTGGTGTTCCGCTCATAATTATATTTCTCATGTTTTGATAAAGATGTCTTTGATGATTTGTTGGTGAAAGTGTTCAGGATACACAAACTAAGGGGGAGCCTTATTCATACATGAAAAGGATGCTTGGATGCACAAATTTAGGGGGAGCTTTAGCGTTGCCGAGTATTATGTATCATATGATGTTGATTCCGAAAAATTTTCTTCTTGGAGGTCTTTCTAGGTGTATTCGCAATGTTGTATTATTTTTGTAATTTAGTGAAAAGGGTCTGTTGAGACCCATGATGTAAAATTGTAATATTCAATCATGTAAGGACTTGTCAAATTTCAGAACCCACTTGGCCGGGTAGCCGAGTTGAAATATATAAACCCACTTGGTTGGGTATTAGAGTCTCAGTATGTAAATCCACTGGTTGGATATTTGATGTAAGTGTGAGTCTTTGGGTGATAGAAGTTAGAGTCATGTACTTTATTGAAAATTTGGTGTTTGAAGATTTAGCATGAACTCGTGGGAGCTTGGTCACTTCGCATACACCGCATCTCGTTAACGCTTTCCACATGAGGAGAAAAAGGGGGAGAGTATGTTTGAATGCATCCACCTTTCATTTTCCTTGATGTCAAAAGGGGGAGAGGACATGGTGTTTGAAATGAAGAGAAAGAATGGTGTCAACAATGGAGAGAGGACATGGTGTCACGTTCTTAATGTACCTATTCTGTCAGGGTGATCAACACTATCGTGGTTGCCATCAAGTCCAAAGGGGAGATTTTTGGGCAATATGACAGAAAAGGAAATTCTTGGATGGCAAACCACCCGATGAAGCTAGTCTTGACCTCGATGAACTTGGTAAATGATGTAAATATGATGTGATATGATGTTTGTTAGCAATATGGTGGCCGAGTATTGTCCTTAAATGGCAACCACTTGATGAAGATGATGACAACTTACTTGAAGAAGTTGTGCTTTGATAGAATATGTTCCTAATAAGGTGCAAATCTAATGTATCACAAGAGAATACGAAGGCAATGAAGAGGAATCATAAATATATGCTAGATCTATGATGAAAAGAGTATGTCTCTAGAATACGTGGATATGTCTATAAGTCATATGCACGCGGGAAAGAACGTCATAAGTCGCGTATGGGAAAAAGCGCTCAAAAGTGCAAAACCAGTGGGTATCCACCATGGTATCGACCCCATTGTATTGGGTAATGATTCGGCTCAAATGACCCCGCTCCGTACCACCTGGGCAATGTAGTTTTGGGCTCATGGTGAAGAGCTTTGCTCATGGTATTGAAAAAGGGGCTCGTGGTATCGAAAAAAGGGTAAACCCATATAAACGAATAAATTTATCGTGCAAATCATAAGCGTGGGTGCAAGATAACCGAGCTTGAATGAATACTTCTCTCCTAAGTATATCTCGAATGGAAAGGGTTATAGTTGAATGATAGATCTCAATGTTGGATGCACCAATGAAGAAATGATGAAGAAGGGATCTAATATAGAATGTATTTCAGACCGCTAGATCTTTTTATGACATGATTAGATTCAGATGAGGTGAAAATTGCCTCAAGGCAAACTGTGGTGATGTATCTGTTCAAGTGAATTGCAACGGACCCAAAATATTCGAAGAACCACATGCTAGTTCGCGCGCGAGGAAGCGGTACAAGACATACGCGCTTGTCGAAGAGAAAGTGCGTATAATGCGGAAATTAGCACAGAGGCATACGATGTAGTCGATGTGGACGGGCGCGCGTATATACAAGCACGTTGAAAGGAGCGCGTGAGTAAACTAGGTTTTTGCTGAAACACAGTAAAATTCTGTCTGATCCGTTCGGTTTAGCCATCTCGTTGTCGATGTTTGACCGTGCTTAAATGTATGAGGGTCTGTACCGAAAATATGATGAAACGTGGCCCGGTAAGTTGTGTTCTATTGAAGTTGTTGGATCTAGTGTAAATTGATGAAACGTGTCCAAGGTGGTGTCGAGGTTGTAGCCAACAAGGGGGGTTGTAGCTCCCTTCCGTAGAGAGAGGTCGGGTAAACGAGATCAAGGGTTCGTAGCTCCCTTCCGTGAGGCCGGTAAACGAGAGCAAGTCGTAGCTCCCTTCCAGAGAGGTCGGTAACAAGTCGGTGGGGTTGAGCTCCTCTGTGAGAGGTCGAAACGAGCATGTGGGTTCAGAGCCGGGTAGGAGTCTGCACCAAAGACATATGTTGTAAGATGTTTTCTCTATAATAAAATATTGAAGGCCGAGTAACCGTGTTTCGTGGTTTTCCCCCCGACTTGGGTTTCCACCTAAAAATCGGTGTTCATGTGTGATGTCAGATGGCTGACGTTCTTACCGCACATAAGCTATCGTTTATTGAACATCCGATGAATGAATAATGGAATGATATGAAAAGAACTAATGACATAACTAGATCTCTATGTATACTAAGTTGCATGAAAGATATCCGTTGCAGGCAACAGTTTACTAAAGGAAAAGTAGCGTATGGGTTTTAAGGAATGAAAGTGAAAATTGTTGAGTATGCGGTGAAATACCGATTCACCCCCTCTCGCATTTTTCCCAACAAAGGGAAACGTAATGTATACATTTGTGTATTATGTTAGAGTTTTGCTTTGCCTATGGAGACTTGCCTTCGTATTCGATATAATAAAAATAATTAATCTCCGTTACATTTATACATAAAAAATATATTTCACCCAAGCCTTTCATCTCTTTTCTCGTTGTGCATTTGTCTTTCCACCAAGCGCAGTTGTTTTTCTCTTTTCTTCCATTATATCCACCTTGTTGTATAACTACCCGTTTCTTCTCGTTACATGTGTCTTTAGTGTTGTGTTCACCCTTTTCATCCGCCCGTGATGCCGCACCACCGTCTAGCATGAGTTCCTCGTTATCCCTCCATTACATTCCCTGGTATCTTATGCTTAATAAGTGGCCCACATACTATTTCCTTTATGCCCGCAACGGATTACAACTCCGGCTTTATTCATCATACATTTGTTTAAAATAATCAACAAAGTAAACATTATAATATATGTGCCTATTTAATATATACGAAACAAGCACTTACATGGTCCCACAATTGTATGACTAATCACAAATAAGATCGCATTTCGCTTGCTCGCAAGTTTAATGTTTTTCAATAGACATCCCCTATTTTCAATATGCGATCGCATCGCATTGCATCAAAATTATCGTGCAAACTCTTAAGTACAAAAATTAAAACTCATGTGCGGCCTTGACGCCGTTCGCTATCGATTCCGCCCAGATCTAATGATCCTTATCAGATCGCACTTCTTGCACTTCGCATTCCAACGTGTTTGTGAAATCTTTCTCCTGCCCTTCCGATTGCGATATGCTATGATGGTAATATCGCATCGGCTACTTCGACCACATCGCATCGCTACTTCGGTGGTATGCGATGTACTGCATCGCCGATGTGTAATACATTTCGTCGTGCCACCACATGTCCCTTGTATTTCCACACCATCGCACGCAACATCGCATTGCATTTCTCTGCTTTCAATTTATGATAATATTTCTACCGATGCGATCATCACCGTTGGACTGGCCCGCATCTACAACCCCGCCCGCTTGCACTTCCGATTAATACTTCAAGCGCTAGCATATCATCTCTCGCTTATGATTTTCAACTCTATGGTTTAAACCCCAACAAACCATAAATATTTACGGCCCACAACTTTATTTGAACATACCTTTTACACCGTCGATCCGATTGCTCATATTATATCCGACGACTATAACATACCAAAGATAACGACCCCAATTTTGCAATCTCTGCGAAATAGCCAATTTTTTGTTGCTACGTATCAAATCCTTAATGCTATCGCGTTCATTTCAATCTCTTACCACTTACCACTCTAAAGCTCGAAATCCATTTGTTGGTTTTTTAAACCGTTTTCATTGTTCCATCTCTGCTATCGATTCATGGTTCCATACTCTCGTTGACCAAGGTTTCTTCGCTTATCCTTTCCAAAATTCTCGTTTCGTTATAACTCCACACAAATCCAATTCATCTATTGTGCCATTCTCGTCTCGTAGTCCATTGTGCCATGAATTATAGGTTCTTCTTTTCCATCAAAACCATTCAAAGTCACCACTTATCTTGTGATGAATCTTATCCATTCATTTCTTGTCTTTGTTGTCGCAATCTAATCGTGACCGTCCATTCACTCCACTGGAATGTGTTCCGCCTTTACCATTTTCCGTTTGTTTACGTTGTCCTCGCTTCCGTGACACTAGTCCCTCCATGCCACTTCGAGTCGGGTCTTTATTCTAAGTACGTCGATCTCTCTCGAGCTTGTTTCTACCGACTTTTCTCCTTTCTTCCTTAGCTTCTTCTCTCAGCTTCTTTTGCTACATATCTACATTTGATGTTTCTCTATTTTTGGTGTCTTCCCCGCTCTCTTTTATGCTTTCTTATTGCATTATTTCCCCCCCGATCTTCTCCTTTTCCTTATTAAGCCGTCTTTCCTTACCTTGTCTTATAGTTTAGGTGTCGTTCTCCTTTGTACTCCTTTTTCCATCAATGACAATATTTCCAACATCATGTAGACTCATGAAGAAAGATTGAAAACACTTTTGAAGTTGTTGAGAAATATTTTTCCTATAAATTAAAAAATAAACGCGTAACAAGATGCAAGTGGTAGTAGTGCAAAAATCAATCAAGATCGAGGTAAATGGAAAAGCAAGAAATTTTCTAGAGGTAGAGGGAGAGGTTTCTAAAGAGGAAGAGGTAGTTCCAAAGGAAGAGGTAGAGGTATATTTTTATAAGATAAATGTTCAATTTTACTATTGTAATAGTTATGGCCACTTTGAAAGAGAATGCGGATTGAAAGAAGGTAAAAATGCTAACTATGCTCAAGAAAGTAATGAGTATCCTCCATATCACTTATTTTTATCTTATGCAAAAGGTGAAAATACTAGTAAATATGTTTGGTACATGGATTATGGATGCTCTAACCATATGATAGAGAATGAGAATTTTTTCAATCAAGGATGAAAGTTTTAAATTGGAGGTCAAGCTTAGTGGTTATAAACCATTGGAGGTTGCTGCCAAAGGAGCTATGGAAGTCCAAAAAAAAGAAGGTATAAAGTGTATTCATGATATTTTTTATACTCAAGAATTGAACCACAATTTGTTAAGTGTTGGGCAAATTATGTGAGAAAAATTATAAAGTGGTATTTGAAAATAATACATGTACTATTTATGATAAGAATAAGGGAAATAGGGTGATCACTGTTATGTCTATGAGAAGATATAGGATGTCTCCTTTCAGTTTTGATGAACATAAAAACAACCTTGCAAATATGGATAATGACGGTTCAAGTTGACTATGGCATCTCAAGTATGAGCATTTAAATTTTCACAACAGTTTCTAACCTCACGTGCATTATTTTCTAGTTTTCCCAAGGTAGAGGAGCATAAGGAGGTTTGTGAAGGATGTGCTAAAGGAAAGACAAGAGAAATTTCCCAAAGGAAATACATGGAGGGTCATCACTCCACTTCGCTCTTGTTCATTCAAATATGTGGTCCAACGCACACTAATAGTTTGGGTAAGTCCTCATATTTCATCACTTTTATTGATGATTACTCACAAAATTGCCTTGCATTTTTTAAAGGCCAAAAGTGAAGCCCTAGATAGCATTCGTAAAGTTCAAAGCTCTTTGTAGAAAATAAGAAAGGGTGCAACATCATATATTTTGGGATAGACCATGGAGGCAAATTTTTCTCAAAATATTTCCAAAGTTATTATGATGTGAATGGAATCAAAGAGGCATCATACCACATCATACACACCCCATCAACATGGCATGTACCGGGAAAGGAAGAATCGTATTGCGAAGTTGAAATGGAAAGGTGCATGTGACAAACTATGATTAAGAAATTCTTATTGGGGAGATGCAACCGCCGCAACAATGTACATCCTCAACCATAGCCCTACGAGTGCACCAGAAAATATGACTCCTTATGAAGCTTCGTATTGAAAAATGCTTAATGTTAATCATTTGAAAATCCGTGGCCGTTTCATTTATGTGCATGTACCCGATGAAAATAGAAAAAAATGAGATGATAAAGAGTGAGTTATGTATTTTCATTGGGTATAGTGAGACAAGAAAGGCCTATAAATTCTGTGAACTCTCCTCACTAAAAAACTCATTATGTCAAGAGATGTAATTTCGATGAAGGGGGAGTTTATGGTCATAAAAATGGCCATATTGGAGAAGATAAAATCTGTTTTGAATGATGATATAATTGTTGATATCGAGTAGCCAACTAATGCTTTTGTATCTAGTGGTTTAACTCCACCAAGCAACCCTTCATCAATTTCTCTTCGCATCAAGTTCAAGTCTACCTCTTCTCCAAGTTCCTACAAGGAAGTTAAGGTGGATTGAGTGATATATATGAGAGGTGTAAAACGTTTAAGAAGAAACCAAATAAGTGAGACACTACATTTTTCTTTATTAGCCAAGGCTGATTTTAACCGACGATGTTTTGAAGATGCATGTACTAGTGAGGTTTGGGTGCAACCCATGCAAGAAGAGATGAATTACATTCACATGAATGACCCTTGTGAATTGGGAGAGCTTCCACATGACAAGAAAATATTTGCACCAAATGTGGTTCACAAGAACAAATTTAATAGTGATGGGAGTGTTTAAAGACACAAGGAAATATTAGTTTCTAAAGTATTCACAAGAGAAGTATGGAATTGATTATGAAGAGACATTTTCACAAGTACTTCAAGAGGATACCATTAGAATGTTGATTTCATTAAGAATCAAAAAACGTGGAGCATGCATCATATGGACATGAAAAGTGCCTTCGAATGGGTACCGAGAAGAGGAAATATATGCGAGCATCCACAAGGTTTTGGGCGGAAGGAAAAGATAATAATGTGTGCCACGTTAAAGGCGTTTCTAGTATCTTAAGCAAGCACCAAGAGTGTGGTATGCTAGGATTGATGGATACTTAGGAAAATGGCTTCCCACAAGTAAGAGTGATCCTACCCTTTAATAAAAAAGGAAGTTATTGATACTCTAATGATAAGTGTGTATGTTGATGATCTGTTGTATATGGGTAGTAGTTATAAAATGAATGATGAATTCAAAGTTGCTATGATCAACGAATTTGAGATGAAATATCTATGTCTCATGAAATAGTTTCTAGAAATGGAGGTTTATCAAAGTAAGGATGAGATTTTCATTTGTGAAACAAAGTATGCACATGATATGTTGAAGAAATTTGATATTCTTGATTGTAATCCATACCGTACTCCAAGTGCTCATGGAATTGTATTATGTAGAGATGATGATGTTGATTTAATTTATGAGACAACTTACAAAAGTATTGTAAGTTCTGGTTTCTAACCCACACGAGACGTGATATTACATTTTCAGTTTTTCAAGGTATATGAAAAATCCATCCGAAATACATATGAAGGTAGCCAAGAGAATTTTAAGGTATGTGAGAAAGACATTCTAAATTTTCGTATTCATTACTACTCTTTTAAAATTTCAATCTTGTTGGATCTAGTGATTCGGATTTGAGATGGTATGGATGAGAGTAAGTCGAGATATGGAAATTGTTTCTCTTTGGGTTGTGGTTTGATTACTCAGAGCTCAAAAAAAAAATATTATTGCCCTCTCATCCATAGAAATGAAGTATGTTGCAATTGCCTCAAAGAATACACAAGCTCTTCGTCGAGAAAATTTTTGGAAGAAATTGGATAGAAGAAAATTCATCCTAAGTGATTTATTGTGATAATGTAAGTGCCATGTGTTAGCAAAGAATTAGAGACAAATAATTTTGACATGAAATATCACTTCATTTGGTATTTGGTGCACAATGATGTTGAATTGAATCATATAAATACTTGGGGATCAAGTAGTAGATATCTTCACCAAAGTAGTTGCAAAAGATCATAATTTTCACTAGGAGATAAGTTAATAAGCCCTCATTAAGAATTAAGGGGAGTGTTGAGAATAATACTTAAATACCGCCATGTCATTGCTCACATTAGTGAATATTTTGTGATTCTATGTGGTTATGTTATTAAAATTAGTGCGTATGATTACTAGATGGACACTGCTCAACATGATTGGTAGTGTCGTAGGATAATTACTAGTTAATAGATAATAATATTAGTAATATATTTATATAGCATTGTATTTACATACTTGATTTAAAAAATATGACATTTACAAGTTAAGCTCGTGTTTTATTTTCTTTCATTATATTTTATGTCATAATTGTGCCATTTCATATTCTACAAGTGCAAAATTAGAGCTCATAATCATTTCTCGAACAACATATCCGTAATGATAATAACTCGTACTCACCTAACTGGTTTGAAGAAATACAAAGTGGGCAAGGCCTCGTCTAGTAATGCAATGTCGACACATGTTATATTTAGAGGGCTCGAAATTACTTACACAACATGATGTGTTATATTTCCAGACATATGGGAAATTCCTAAAACCTAGGAGATTATTTGGAAATCCCTTTCGCTTTAATTTTATGTTTTTCAATTATTTCATCCCCTATAGTTTCATTAAGTATGCTTTAGCAAATAAATACCTTGAGTTTGTAATAGGTTTAAAATATATCAGGACAAATAAGCGCTTTAAATTCATTTCTTAGGTTTTTTAAATATCGTATGTGGTATTTTCAAATGTACTTCTTATGTTGAAAAGGAATGAAACTTTTTAAAGAAATTAATTTTTTTCTTTAAATAGGTTTAAAATGTTGAAAATCGTGTTTAATGACCATAAACACCACAACAAGAACAAGGCTCGTTCGTGGGAACATGAATGTTCTATTGGGGTCGAGTGCCCTATTGTTGGTTAACACTAGGGAGCATTATTTTGTGGATTAGGTCAAGTGATTATTGAAGGTAGATTTTAGGATTGGAGTGCTTTTCTCTTCTTTGGAAGGAGGAGGATTAATCACACCATGTTATGCATACACCCGCCCCCGAGGGGGCAGCTTGCTACCTTTGCGAGGTTTGAGAAGGCAAGGGAGGCAAAGGTTCTAATGTTGTGCATGGGGGAGATGGAACACTGGGCTACTAATACGTATAATAAGGAGGTTGGGAAAAGGAGGATTCATGTCATATCTGGATAAATTCTAACGGGAGGGGGAAAATTGTTGGAGGTGTCGTCCCTCCCTAAGAAAACCATAGCCCATGGGAGGCTAAGCGTATGGATGAGAAAGAGGCCCAACGCAGCATCACAAGAAGATGATGTCCCCGATGCCAAGCACGGTCTAGCAAGATTAGTAGGTTTTATAAAATAACCCGACTAAGTTACGTATCAAAGTCATATTTTAACGCAATTTCGAGAGCAACTTCTTCTTGACCGAGGGAAATGTGATGCAATATCCTCGCCTATAGCAAAGAGATATCCAAGGAACTAGTACATGTAGACAAAGTATTCGAAGCTAGGGGTATCAACATAGTTTTCTTCTCTCGCCATTCATGGACATGACTTGATAGGGAGGTCACAGTATGATTGTGATGTAAATATAAAAAGTTTGGTACAAGTGTCGTAATGAAGGGTGCCAGAAATAAGCATTTAAAAATCCTAACGAAGAGTCGCAATGGTGGTATGATAGGATGAGTCCTGATCAACATACCACTTAGAAGCTTCACCAATAAGCGTACGTTGAACAACAAAAGATGGAAAGAGTCATCGCAATCGAGTTAGATGAACACCACATGTGGAAATATCGAACATGATTTGTAGGATCCTTCTCCAAAGAAGACCTTCAAACTTGGGAATGCGAAGGGAGCTTGGTTGGCATAAAAGAGGACAACTACCGTCATGGTGTATAGGGTCGTTAATCAATTGGTTAAAATCAGAAGACCGAGGTCCGCCATATAGGGGAGCAAGGGAGAACAGGTAGTTCCTTCGCTGCCCACTAGTAGTATTCCCAACATTAGGTCAGGCTATCACCACCGATAGTCTTCGAACCGTACATGGTGAAGGTTATAGGGAGAACCAGGGGCTAAAATTAGAAGGAGAGAACCCAATGAACTAGAAGAGGAGCGTGAGTGACTCTGTGGAGGACTAACTCGAATCCTACGCAGGAGGCAGCCCTCCTACCGGAAATCGAGCATAAAGGCCAAGAAGTCTTCGCAGATAAACACCTCGTGGCGCAACGATGATGACATAAACACAACACAAAGGGAAGAGATACCAATAAGGGTAGAGAGGTGTAGGATCAATCTAATTACAATGTCGAAACAAGGGCAAGAGGTGCAGGATCAATTGATTTGAATGTTAAAGTATTTGCGGGAAATGTTAACCAAACGCTTCTTCACTTAGGTCATGTGGGCTATGTGTAAATTTTATTTTTTAAACCTAGACGTTCAGAGAAAAAGAAAAAGTGTTGTATAACTATAAATGAACTAAGTATAACAAACATATGGAACTCAACAGAAATAAATAGCTAATTATGAATTAATCTAAATCCAAGGAGGTGGGCCTCTCAAAACTAGTTTATAGGTGGGAAAAAATCTATTCATAACATAGAAAAATAGCCAATATATCTAAGGTCAAGAGGACAGGATCTAAAGGTCAAAGTCATGAAATAGGCGTTAGAAAACAAAAAATCGCAGGAAATTCTTTGTAAATGAGAAGTAAAGGCTATCTCCTTAAGGGAAGTGAGGGGACCCTAGAGGAAAACCAAAACAAATAATTGAAAAGGGTGTTTTGGATGGATAAACAGCTGAATATGAAGTGGATCTCGAAGGCAAGGCATCGATCTAGAAAAGGGATAAACACCGAATTTCGACAAGTCAGAATAGCCTAAAATTCTTCCACAACAAAGGGATGGTATTGGAAGCCCCTAAAGGCTACGTTCCTAATTAGATGAGTAAAAAAAAAAAAAAAGTATAGGTAAAAATGGGCGTAGAAGGAGGTTAGAAAACCCTAAAAAAGGCATATACAAACCCGTAAAAACGTTCGAAAAACTCTCGCAAAAAGTCCAGGCCGCAGCTTCTCGGCATGATTTCTACGCGCAGGTCGTAGGTTTACGCTCGTTTTCCGTGCCCCGGGAGTTTCAGCTCATAGGTTTTGCCCAAAATGTGTTACCTGCACTTCAAAGACTCTTAGAGCAGGTTTCAAAGGCATCGTGCCGTCTCGCCTGCCGCCGATGTCCGTCACCTCGCGCAATAGGTCCGAAAACACACAAAAGTTAAAATTTCAAAATGTTTTAGGGTTTTTATAGATAAAAAAACATCAATAAAAGGAAAACAAAAATTTGAAGATAAATCCTAGCGTTTGAATTAGCTAGATATGTAGGGATCTAAAAAACGATGCTGGTCGTAATCGTAAACCCGTGTGCAACCGCCAATCGTTAGTATGAATCTTAATCACAAGTGTATGAAAAAAGGCTCACTTTAACAGGCATAACAAGCAACCCTAACAACAAATATGGTCGCTAATATCTTTAGATCTCAAATTAGTCGACGAAGATAAATTTTGCAAAAATCTAGATCTATGCATTAAAATACATTAAGCAAGAATAAAAACAAGAGTTGCTCCATGCATCCAATAGACAAGACAAGAATATGTTTAAATAATTTGGTATTTATGGCACCGGGGAGGAGCAGGGAACATGTAAGGATGTTACCGTACCTCAATGGGATGGGTTCTTGTAAGTCCTCATCACTTTAGATCTAAAATCCCTCTCTCGATGGTGTAGAAAACCCGTACAAAAATGGAACTCAAAGGGAGCTCATAAGAAAAATGGTAAAAAAATATGACAATGATACAGGATCAAAGTCACCCAAAGTATAGATCCAGTAGTGATCTTTAGGCAACAAAAGGTAGTGAATGAATGGAAAAACCCTTCTATTTATAACAAAATATTGAGTTATTTTAGATATTATGGCATAATTAAAATATTATTAACCAAATATTTGTTGACTAGAAAGAATTTGACTCGGGGTAAAATCCCTTATTTTTAAATAAATAACAAATGATTTATTTATTATTTTAAGGATGTGGTTTGTTAAGAATGAAATAAATAATGATTTATTTAATTATTCATGAATAATTTAGTCAAATTTAAGAAGGAATATTATTTAAATAAGGTTTAAATAATTATTCCTAGAAAAGAATAAGATAAAGAGTGACTTATTTAATTAATTTTCTTGTTTTGGGTTAAATATGACCATGAATATTGCTTAAACTAATGTTTAACTAATTATTCCTTGAGGAAAATGAAACAAATGTAGATTTATTTAATATTTCCTCATGGGGTTTCCCTCGTTTAGGCCATAAACAACTTAATAAAGTAAAGGTGGTTTGCTAAGTTATTTTTCATAGTGAAAGCAATTTCATTTTCGAGGGTAAAATTGGTTTTGTTATGGCGTAATTTAGTCCATCTAATAGTAACAAAGTTAGATTACCAAAAAATAGTGTAATCCCCGGTGAATTTTCTAACTACCAAAATAAAAGGATGCCCATTATAGTTTTGTGTGATAGCTTTCCAACAATGTTGATGGTTCGTCAAACTCGAGCTACGATTTGGTTGTAAATCGGCGACATAAAATTTACTATTTTTACTTTAATAGGGTGATTTCCCTCCAATTTAATTCATTTTCTAAGTGAGTTGTGGTGAATTTGGGAGAGTAGGAGAAGGGACTAAATCATGGGGAAAATTGTAGCAAACAAACCGACCATCGGAATCAAGATCTCATAATTTTGCTAAAAATGGCCTTACTCGTCTAAGGATAGCCTTAATGCATGTTTGAAGAATGTTTCTCGGGTGAAGAATCAAGGTAAGAAAAGAATACATGAATGAACTACTGTGAGAAGTCCTAGAATAATTCATGCCCACCAAGTACAAAATGGGACCAAGTGGTAAGTCCGGTATAACATAAAGTAAAATATTTGAAGATATGGTATCATGAATCTATGATATATGGTTCATTGAGAGGCCGGAGGACAACCATCCAAGGAATGAACGACATTTCTTACCATGCCGAGATCGTCTAGGTCTAGGCTGATACTTTTTTAATCAAGGAGAGGTGGCAAGGGGATCTATCATGCCTACTAGCAGGGGATACTCCCCCAAGGATATGTGGACAGGGGAGTGATCTGATATGCAAGGGTGGGAATGATGCTCCTAGCTATAGGATTTTGTGAGTTTTATGATGTGCCAAGTGCTGAAATAATATACTCAAGAATTTAGTCTCATAAAATGCACTAAATCCTCAAGAAGATGGTGAAAATATATAGGGTTATAGGTGCCTCCAAGCATGCTATGGACATGCCAAATGTATTTAGAATGGTGGATTCTAAACACACTTTTATGATGTGGTTTGCCATTTGTTTATGTTATGGTTATCTTCTATGGGAAGAATGGATAGATACAGGCAGGAGAAAGTAAATGGCATATTTCCAATCTCATTCAAGACCGTATATGAAGAAAATGGACTCAATTTCTAGGTTTTCATACATGGTGGTCACCATTCGAAAGAGTGGCTTTCGATATAGTGAACTCGGTGCTCACCTAGAAAATGTCGAGGTTGGTCAACAACAATGTCTAAGTGACCAGGGTCGTTGATTTAAGATGAAGGAATTATTAAGTGTCTACTCCAGAGAGTCATATGTAGGGTTATATGAGACTCTAGAAATTCTTGTAAATTGGGAAGAATAATGGTACCAGAGTCGACACTACTAGATGCACGAGGAGGGTTGTATAACGTTTCCTTCGACTCTCGAATATGTAAGCTCAATAATGGGGAAACATTGGATGTAAATGTAATGGCCACAAAGTGTATGTGGTTCGAATGCATGGGTTCAAAGTATGTCAGTGAACTAATCGATTTCACTATGGTTGAGGTCTTTCGATTCCACAATATACTAATCATGGGCATGCCTTAGAAGGAAATATACATGATAGTGCATATAATCCCAAGGAAGGAAATACACATGATGGTGCATATAATACCAAATACCAACTCCCATAGCCTTCACACTACCTCTTTCTCAATTCCTAAGTCCCAAACCCTAAACCGCAACCTAATACTCAAAATTTCGATAGCTTTCCTAGCTAGGATCGTGTAAACATTTCCTACCTCAATTCCCATACCCATTTCACTCTATTTCACTTCCTATACTTCCCTAAAGTCCCTATCCACCTCTAAAATTTCCTACTCCCATGTCACTTCCCTAACCACTTCATCATATCCCTTCACTCCCTTCCCCTATTTTGTTGCATTAGGGTTTTTCCCCTTGCAAAAAATCAAATGAAGGAGAAGAAGTCCTACAATAATGGAGGCCAGGTGATAAGGAAAAAGCCCTTAACCACTCATGAAAGTATGTCTTCACCATTATCCAATCATTATTCTCAAAGGGTACGTGTGTTCCTTTTTATGAACAAGATGAGAAAGTCAAATACCATGCCACATTGACCAAATTGTTTGCCACTAAATTCAAAAAGGAAAAGGTAATGATTGCAGGGGTAAAATTCACTATATCAACTGATGTAGTAACAGGCCACAGCGGATACCCAATCATCGTGAAAAATGGTTTAAAAAACCAAGACCTAGACATTCAAACACTAACCCTATCTCAAAAGACATTATCAACAACACATGAAGAAGATTTTTCCCCTGCCGAGAACTCCTTTGAGAAGTACACACCACTAATGAAGATAATCATGAAGTACTTCAATTGCGAGGGAATATTTCTAGACTATATCAATATCATGTGATACTTCATGCATTTTACAAAAGGGCTACCAAATTTTCCCTATCCTCTATGGATGTTTGGAAGAGATAGAAGAATTTTTTTAGTAAGTAGAGTATTCTTGAAAGTGTACCTCTTTCACCATGCTCTTATGAAAATAATTTCTTTACAATTGCCTCTAACAAAAGAGAATCACTTGGGAAACATTCATGCAATCATATGTCCTTTTATCTTTCTAGTAGTACAGCCTACTACCCCAAATAATACAACATAATCTAGACATGTGGAGATTGGCTCACCTAGCACAACTTTAGTGAGGAGGGAGATTGAGGTCACTCAAACATACGAGAGAGGTGTGTAAGGCTTCGTGTCTTCTCCTCAAATTGAGGAAGGGGTCACTATATGAAAAAAGCATGGATTACCATCATAACCATGACAAGGAGCTGATCCATCATGACATTGGCATAGTAGGATTTGGAGGCTAGTGACGAGCATTAAAAACTCTACAACATCATCAAGGAAAAACATGCCCGCATCAAAGAGATAAAAGAAAATTTCGCGAGGGATAATTTCATAATTTCCTTCCTAGAACAAGAGAATAATCAAATGAAGGCAAAGCAATTACCTTTATAGAAGAATCAATTTTAGGTTAGTATGCAAGATGTGAAAGGAAAAGAAGAAGTTGATGGTGAAGATTGAAAAAACATGAAGAGAAGGTGACAACTAAAAAGGGCAAGGACTGTGGGTCTCCGAAGAGCACTTTAAAGAAAGAGATCAAAATCCACCAGATGAAGAGTTCACATTTAAAGAAAGGATAGCCACAAAGATCATTGAAAACAAGGTGTTTTGGCTTGAGAATGTCAATATTCACTTGGATAAGATCCTTTACAAGGAAAAAAAGAGACAACAAGTTACAAAAACACATGGCCGACCACTACTATGCCAACAATCGCATTTACAAAGTGAAAGTCAAACAATTGATAACAAAATTGAAGGAAAACCTAAATAGTAAAAATGAGAAGGGTAATCTCTAAGACTTATTTTTTGATGCTTCCTTAGTAGCATAACAGACTCACAGAATATTTGGACCAATTTTAAAGACCGTTAGAGAAATTTTTGGTTTTTGTGAAATTTTCGTCAAATGTGGCAACTTTGAAAACTAGTCACATCGCCAATAGTGCAACAAGGGCCACGTTACACTTTTTGTTTTGGGGGGGTGGGGTGATCGATTAGATGAAAACTCAACATTGTGGATTCCTCTTGATGATTACATCAATCCTACTCGGGCAGATCCATGTCGCCCACTTTGAGGGTCAAAATGCCTAAAAACATGCAAAAAATGACATTTCTACCCTATTTCGAGGCCAATATATGCTTTCTCGTGACTCGGGGGAGAATGAAGTTTTGGAGGGCTAGCAATCAAATTTCTTGAGTGCTTTCGAAGAGCCTATCATGTAGCATACATCTAGATATTTCCATAGAATCTTTCATATCAACATTTGTACACCTGTGTAAGGCCTTAAAACTGTTTTTTTCTCAGCTCGCTATGTTATCCAAGCATGTTGTGCTTTCTTCCAACATGCTTTTTTCATAAGAAGTTTGACCTAGTTTGAATTTTTACATATGTAATTCATGAATGATGATGATTTTCTCGATGTCATGAGGTGAAATTGAGATGGAAAATAGTAACTAGTAGATACATGCTTGTTAATGTAATTTTTGTTAAATGTATCTAGTTTCATATGATGACATGAATTGGTTGACCTCCACTAGTAATTAGGGTTTCGTGTTGAGCATATCATGTAATCGATACACAACTCATGGGACATCAGAGGATTGTAAGCTTGTAGTTTGTACTTTGACTTCGTTTTCTTTAAATGAAAGGATGTATTATGCAAATGCATTATCTAGGAATTCATGTGGAGTGAGCTTAAGCATCATGGATCTTATATATTATAGGCTTAATGAATTATATATAGCTCCTCTTTCATATCTTATACCTTCAAGGATTTCCTTACCGTTCGTAGACATAATTCTATTAATTTTTCTTCACATATATGGAAATTTGATTTTACAAGCTCGCGTCTTACTTAAGGAAATCAATGATCGAAACATGCTTATTAAATCCATCTACCTTTTTATACCCTCCTCCATTCAAAAAAACCATAAATCCATCATATATCCACTACTACCTTGCTCCTCCTCTTATATCTCCGTAGTTGTGAACCCTTGATACCTAAACCTAGCTAGTCAAGCCATCCCCCGATCGAACATCAAACCCTAAAACACTTCAAACCTACCCGAGTCTATCATATCTAGCCTAATATCTCATATCATAGTCAATCCTCGACCGTGATCTCGCAAAAAGAGCCCTCTCAACCTGGTAGGGCTAGAAACTAGGTCAAAGTGGCATGTTGTTACTTCCGTGTTTTCAACCTTCGTAGAACCGGTGGAGTGTAACTTTACGACGTTGTTCCTGTGGAAATGAAGCGAAAAATATTCTCGGGTGTGCTTATTACTTTTAATCGAATCGAGGGCCCATGGGTGATAAAAGTTAGTGCTCATGAAGTTCGATTCAAATTGTAGAGAACCGAGGTGTAGAAAGCAAGAATACACCGCCTTGAAAATATACACAAGATCCAATAATCATCCACATCAAGCTTATCTTGTTGAAGATCTAGAGAAATTCATCGTAATGCGTATATTTTAGCACTCGTAGATTCATTCAGACCATCTTCATTGGTAAATTCTACATCACTTGCAAAAATATTATCACTTGAAGATATTCCATTCGATCCGAAATTTGAATTATCTCTATTTAGATCATAGTCGAAAATTTCTTTGTATGAAATAGTGTTCAAGCTTGAGGTTGTCTAAATTTACATCATTATCTAAAATAGTATTTGGATTCCATAAACTTCTGGAAGATAGTACATCGTCCGTGGATTTCAAATCGAGTCGCATTTCGATAGGAAATTGGAGTCGTATGACAGACTTGAGAAATTAGCCAACCAAATCCAATATACATCTAAGAAATATATTATCCAATATCAACAATAATATTTGTTCTTTCCAACACCATATCAATCGTTGTTTCCTCTTCTTCCATCCCTTCTACATTATTACCTACCCAATAATCCTTTTTAGTTTACCCGTCCCATTGTTACTCCCACCACATCCATAGGATTCATGGCGATATTTTCAGCATTCTGTTCTTACCCAGTTTCATCCACAACCTTACCACAACGCTATGGTCAAAGGCTTCCTCTTTTGAAACCTCGTAGATTAGCGGCCAAAAAAATACCTTGTAAAGTCACTATTTCATATCAACATTTAGAATAGATTTATGTCAATGATGGACAAACACATTTACTTTGCCAAAGCTTTAGACAAAACATGGTTTACTCTTTAACTTCCCATTCCATAAAATCCTGAGAATTAACTCGTGATGCAATACATAAAGTGAAAAAAAATCCACTTCAAATTTTTTCCGAATACGAAAACTTAAAAAAATATCCTAATGAGTATGTTTGGTGATTTCATTTTCATACTAACCAGTATACAAATTGAATCCCCAATGATATCAAGCCTTCCTCCAGTTTTCTTTGATCTCTTTACACTACCTTGATGCTTTTAATCTTGATATGGAAGATCCGATAAAGAAGCCCTATAATTACTTGAGGAGATGCATAAAAAAGCATTAATAGCTTAGTGTCGAAGAAAATTTGATGATAAAAAATGAAATACCAAAGGCGTAAGAAAGGTGACAATGGCGAGGAATCCATCAACATTCTTTGATGCCAAATTGTATACCTTGACTGAAGATTGCACAAAGAATAAGAGAGAATTTTTACCACTAAAGGAAACCATATACTTAGGTTCATAATCCTAATTTTAAAGGTTTCACAGCTAACAACCTTAGTTTAGAGTAAACAAAGGAAACAAAGAGCTTCTGGTAGAAACGAACCAATGTAAAATCCAAATACTCCTTGTAGTAGAATTATGCTCAAGAGGTTGAAGAGGAAGATGATATTGTAGAATAGAATCATTTCTCCATAGAAGATGGATGAAATATCCTCCTTACATCAATTAAGAATATACTAAAAACAAATTTACCGAAATATGAGGACCATATTATTTCTAAATGATGATGTTGGATGTCCACCGATGACTATCAACAAACGTATCTCAATGCTATCAAATCACATCATATGAAATATTTTAGAAACATATTTTTTATGATCACTCCTATGCAAAATAGGACAACTCAAACAAAAAGATAAACCGCCCAAGCAAAATCCCGGCTAAAATAAGGGAAAGAGCCTCAGCCTACAAATCGCAGGACCCACGTGCTATGTACACAATTATGCCAAACAAAGAGAAATAAGGCAAAGGCAATTTGCAACAGCCATCATCCTACAAGAGGGAAATTGTTGTGAATGGGTAGGTAGATAAACAACTAACTGCTTAGCTTAGAAAATAAAATATCTAAGAAAGTATATCTAGTGTTAGACATGGTTAATGCTGAATATGATCAACCCGAGCTCCTTTTCGTCGATCCATAGATGGTCAACTAGAAGATACTAAATTTTTCCTATTTCATTCCATTTCAAGGTGTTCAAGGAGTGTATCAGACCAATATTCCAGCGTTTCTGGATTCTCGAGCTTATCATTACCTAATGCCAAAGGCCATAATGGAAAAATCGGGCTTGGACATAACTCAACCTTACCATGATATTTACCTTTGGATTATGGTAGAGTAGAGGTCTTGATCTTATAAAGGACTTGGTGGTTTCACTTACAGTACCCGCCGAAATGTCTCAATGGATGTGGTAGTGCTCGATATACCGAGGTATGGAATGATGTCACAAGCTCATGGGGAGAAAAGTTAAGAGGGTACTCCGAATCTAGATATCTCTTATGCCACCATCTCAATTTTGAAAACTAAGGATGTTGTACTAGGAGACAAAAAAGCCAGTTATGATCACCTCCTGTGAAAGATAAACCAATTAATCACCCTATAAATTAAGTGTACATATTGATCTTGAGTCCTTTATTATGTTTAATGATAGTGGTTTTGATGATTTAGATAGTCATATTATATGTTGATAAATTCCATAAATTTCCAAATAATGTTCGAGCGCTTTGGATGAAAGATAAGACAATCAACCTAGTACTTGAGAGTATACTGAAAAACTTCTAAAAGGAACCCAATAAGCTAGAAAAGTGGTTGAAAAGGGAAGAAACAAATTAGCTCACAAAATTCCAACTTCCCGAAGATGAGAATGGTCTTTGGACCATGGATTTTGACGGCTTCATTAGGAAAAGATGTAAGGTGGACTGTAACTGATCCATAGTTCAATTCATCAATCAAGTAAAATTCCAAAAATGTGAGATTGTGTTCCTATAACTTATCTTTCATTACTCCAATAATGAAGCCGAGTCTGAGGAATTGATCACCGACCTCAAAATTCCGGGAAAAGTTAGTGCAAAGAGAATTTATGTTTATGTAACCCAAACTTGTAATCAAGCAAGTAAAAGGGGAACATGCAGGCAAAGCATCCAAGTATGAGAGCATATCACAATGATGTACTTGAAATTTCAAATGTTTCCTTAATATATATTGTCGATCATTCCAAGAAGTCGAATCTTATAAAAGATTCACTTTCCACAATATAAAGTAACTTTCTATATTCCAGTAAATATTCTCTAATAAGAAGTTTGAAATTTATGTCAAAAACCGAAACAGTTGTCCCCGACAACTTGGATATTGGTAAGTGTTCTGGGATGAAAAATAGTGAATAGTTTTCATGTATGGAAGGTGCATTTCAAAATCTCCTTCTTATATCGATGAGGTATATGATAAATATGATCAAGTGATGAAGGCTACTCATGTTTATGTGTTAAGGCCTAAAGATAATAACATTCCAAGGGTTCTTTTTACGTTTGGAAGAATTTTCAATCAAGATGATGTCGTCAAAAGCCGACCATGGTTCCTGGTACTAAGAAGGGTTCTAAGATGTGAATATTGGAACAACTAAAAATCCCAAAATGGTTAATTTGTCCAAGTCCTTATTCTGTGAGATGAAAGATAAATAAATAGCCTTGCTATCTCGAATTTTCTCCCGATGTATTTTCGGGACTATGCAAATCAAAGCATATGGCAACAATATAATTCAAGATAAAATTCCAGAATCAAGCCTCGATCAAAATCCTTTCCATAAAAAATGAGAATAATTAATCCAATATTGTTACCATCAATAGATATAGAGGTAAAAAGACTTTAAATTTGGTATCATTGTTCATTAGATTTGGAGAATGGATGTCAAATATTTTTCTCAAGAGAAAGAAAACTAGAGAAATCGGTCTTTGTATTGATTTTAGAAACTCGAATAAGGTGTCTTTAAAAGATAACTATCCCCTTCCAAGATGGACCATATTTGTTTAGTAGTTTTCATTAGATTACCAACATAAATTATCAATTTGGTATCCGTAGGACTTGTGAGACATACATGCATAATATATGCTATGGATCAGTTTATCAAAAACTAAAAACTAATCTAATCACACCATTTCTAAATTAACTTGGAAATCTATGCTACCTTTAGGAATTAAAATGTACTGACTTTTGGCATGTGACAGTGGATTGTTGTTCTCTGTTTTCTATTCTAAAGGGAGATCACAATTCTATTTTTATGAAATTGGATAACCAATTTTTATGTTTCTCAAGGCCCAAATGCGCATTCAAGTGATGTTTTAGATATTTTGGTTTAGTTTTATTTCTATTTAAACCCCTTTCATGTATTTAGAAAGGGGTCCTCAATTTGTATTAATTTTTGACTTGGGAAGCTACACTTTTGTACTTCCGAATATATTATTTTTATTAATGGCGGATCAAGATTCTGCAATTTTATGAAGAAATTATTTTAAAGAATTTGCACTTTTGTTTTTCCTGGAAGTTGTTCTAAATAAGAAAGCGGGATCAGAGTGTTATTTACATCAAAGGTTACAAATGTATTTGGTATTTCTATCGTTATCTTGTTGTTTAATTTTTTCTTATGCAATGAAACATTCCCCGTTTGACAAGTGCTATTTTTTATATATGTATGCTCGTGAAACAATCCTTTGTTATTTAATTTCCGAAACTTAGAATTGTTATCTTTCAAAATAATTGTAAGCGATATAAATGAATGCGATATGTTGTCATCATTACTTTGTTTAATTTCTTAAACAAAGTAATTATTATATGTCAATGCACCTTTCTTTTGGATGAATAAGCCATCTATATGACTATTCATCTAATTGGAACAAATCCAAAATCACATTTATCATAGGATACCTGGGTTGAGCAGAGTTATTTGTATTTATTAAGTTATAGATTAGATTAATTAAATTTCCATTACCTATTATACAAACAACCAATCATCAACCCATATATCATTGGGAAACTGATCCCATATTATCTAGTCGGAGCCACCATCTCAAAATGTAGTATGAGTCAGACCAAGGTTTGGACCAGATGGTTTTGCCCAATGTTGAAGCTAGGATTTAGGGGCTTCAACAGAAAAATTTTCCATCACAGAAGAGAAATTTATGTAATAATAGAACCTTATAGTGCTCTTTAGCTTTTGAATGATGATTCTCTTATCAGAACTGCATTAAAGTGAACATGATTAATTTGGAACGTGTCTTTGTTCTTCCGCCGAAGGCTGAAACCTCGCTTCACCGGATTTTTCTTCATTTAGATAAATTCTTGTAGCAGCCGAGGATTTTTCGGCTCTTATGGTTCACAAATGTATCCAAGACCCGTCTTCATAAGAGGAGAGCATTAAACCAATAGTTTGGACCATGTTTTGTCTTTTAGAAAAATCTAATATTTAGAGTTTTTATTTTCTAAAGTTCCTTTCTTAGACTTACTCTTCATTATATGGACTAATCCCTCTCGATGGACAAGAGTTTATCTCCCTAGTATCCTAAGGATATCTAGAAACAAACAAAGACATACAGACCATTTTCTTCAAGAATATTTACTTACGAATTATTAATTAACTATAAGAAGATGCTCCTACCTCAAGTCCAACACTTTTGCTTTGGTCTTCATCCTGTACGTTCAAGGTGGTTATCAATCCAACACATAATATCCGCAATCAAAGACAGAAATGTGATCAAAATCATCTCACGAGATATAAAAATTCAAAAGTATAAATCTATCTTAGTGATCAAGGAATCCAAGAATTAAATTATCCAAAAGATACATGAACAACTTAATGAGAAAATAGAATCCATTTGTATTAACTTTGAACAAAAGAAGAAACTTTACAACCGTGATGCCTTGATGTTTTTACAGGTTCTTCCAGGGTCCTGAACAACCATTTTCTTCGATTAATACTCCGACTATCTTTATCATCATAAAGATATGGCCATGAGTTTGTAATCTCTCTCATGCTAATGATGTGGAATATGGAGAGTATGTTCACTCAAAGCAATTCCTTCCTTAAAAGTGAGTTCTGGAAAAGACTTCTCCAAAGCAAGAAGAAAAAGCACTAGGTGGCAAAATACAAATATACACACCCTTGAGACTAAAGCTTAGCTTGAGTTTATAGTAGAAGGGAGGTAGTTTCAGCTCCAAAAAGGAAGGGATAAAGCCCTCTCATCATGGGATTTTACCTCCAAAAACCAAGGGATTACTCCATTCGTGAAGGGATAATGGTTCATGAATGGAAGGGGTGAAGCTCAACCAGATAATGCTTCTAGAAGTCCCCAACTAGGAGAATATTCGATCATCTGGGCTTCTAGAACTTACTTTTTCTTTTTTTACCTTTTACGTGGGTCCGTAGTTTTATTATCCTTACGTGTAGGATGTACCACATTTTTTACAACAATTAGTTGCAAAAGATTTGTCAGTGAATGACTAGGAAAAGTGCGAGAGTAGGTTTTTTAGGACTTTTAAGAGCTTCTTTCTGTGGGCTCCAATACTTGATTTTAAAAAATTTTGGTGTTTATATATATTCTATGGGCAATAAACGGGTAATGATGAACCCATATAGACAAACGCCTCAATGTCATGGTGACAAATTTCCATGGCCGTATTGCCTCCCAAAGTGCGAAGTTCTGAAATATTTTTTGAAGAATTCTAAAGAGGAAGTGCTTTATCATTCGAGGATTGGGCTATCGGCACATTGGTCGAAACCTCGAAAAACATTCAATGCAAGCATATATATATGTATATCATCATCGAGGTAGGAATTTCATACTCAAATCAAAACTAAGAACATATGTTCTCGATATGGAAAAGATTTTAGAATTACATGAAGTAAGAGAGACAAGACGGACAGTAAACACATGTTATGAATAGTCTACTATATAATAAATATTAAAACTCGTCATAGCCTGATGGTGGAAACTATATCCAGTTCTGATTTCAGTTTTCGAACTAGTATGATTCTATCCATGCGACGATTGTGTCACCAAGTCGAACATGGTAGAAACCACTGACACAAATAATGATGTGAACTATTAACAAGTGTGAGAGAAACCACCAATAATGACTATGGCTCTCAAAGTACTTAGTACAATCTATGAAATGTGAATTTGTGATCTGAAGTTGAAAATTTCACAGAATCATTCGATCGAAGGTCAATGATGCAACCTATCGTCGAAGGCGAGAAACCTGCCATTAAAGCAATAGATCCCAAGGTACTGATAGGATTCTAGATCAACTCTCTAGATGATGAGTTTTCATTGATAGAAAGTAATTTGTCGTAGGAAATCCCACAACGCGAAACCATTAGTTCAAGTTTTAAAGAAATATATAGCAAGGACTGACTCAGGGATGGTCAACGCGAATGGAGACAAATTTTTGCAATGAATGGTTTATTAAAATGATCTCTAAGGAGCAAAGACACTAGAGACGGTTTTGGTGATGATTGACCTAAAGCTAATACCCGCAACCTGCCCAAGACTTTCAATGTGGTTTGATTAATTGTTGGTCAAATGATTTTCCCAACCCAGACATGAATGTGATGAAAGTGTCATGTTCAAGAGTGGTATAGAACTTTTTGAAACGAAGTGTGACAACTAGATTCAATTTCTCTCTTTTCCCGCACCATTTCGAGCAAGTACATCTTTATTTTTGACAATATTGAGGAGGACAACATTTGGTTGTAATGTAAGCTCATCCTTCGGATAAGTCCAACTTAGTATTAAAATTGATCTCTAAGAAGGAACGTTCGTTTCGTTTATAATTGACAGTCTCATCACAGTTTTAACGAGTCCAAGATAGGTGAAACTCCGTGTTTTTCAATTTTAGGGAGTCCGAAGAAAACTTAAGAAAACTCCGTGTCCGTAATTTTTCGTAAATTTAGTCCTCAAGCCCAAAAAGGGATAAACAAATAAAATGTAGAACTCTATTAATCTGGTGATTAGTCAACATATACCTTTTTCGTAAATAGTCCATTTCAAATCGAAAAGGGGTAAACTTATACCGAAGGGATGACTGCTCTATCTCCTTTAACGAGTTCAAATAGTCAAGTACTCCTACAAACATATTTTCATGTTTAGAGAGTCCGAAAAGGGCTTAAAAAGAGAACTCTAGAGCTCTCTTTTTCATAATTTTTAATGAGTTTGAAAAGTGATAAAAATTATACTCAATGGTGTCGCTTTTTCGTAAGTTTTGATGAGTTTAAAAGTGACAAAATGTGTACTTATATGGCTTCACTTTTTCATAAGTTTTAACGAGTTCAAAAAAGTGAAAAAGTGTACTCACATGGCCGACTTTCAATTTGATTTACAAACAAAGAAAAGACTTTAAAGAACTCGACATTTTCTGGCGTGTTTTATGAGAATGAAAGATAGCAAAATTAGCTCGTGATTTTCATGAGTTTAATGAGTCTTGAAAATAACAACCGAGATGGACTTAGGTGTCTATTTATACAAGATTGAAACATAGGAAAAATTATGCTTAAGAGTAGTTTCATTTTACACTAGCTTGAAACATACGAAAACTATGCTGAAAATAGTTTCACTTTTCCACAAGCTTGAAACGTAGAAAAACTATGCTTGAAAGTAGTTTCATTTTTACACAATCTTGAAAACAGTAGAGAAAACTATGCTTGCAATCGGGTTTATTTCATTTTTACACAAGCTTCGAAACAAAGGAAAACTATGCTTCGAGGGTTTCATTTACACAAGCTTGAAACGTAGGAAAATTGTGCTTGCAATTGGTTTCAATGCCCCACAAGCATAACATGAAAGAGCATATGCTCCCCAAAGCTTCATTTTATTCATCTACAGAATACTTGTTACTAATATCCGATGGAATGAAGGTTCATTTACGAGATTGGGGACGAAAGCCTTCGACTCGATACTTACAAGATCTAATCAAAGACTCAACTCAATTATGAGAGGATTTGTTTCATTTTTTAATGAGCGTGACATAGGAAAAGAACTATGCTAAAAGACATGTTTCATTTTTTAACAAGGTCGACAAGAAAGGAACTATCCTCATACTCGATTCATTATTTAACGAGGTTGAATCAAGAATAAGAACCATCCTCGAAACTACTATCTCTAATCTATCAATCTACTCCTACAATATACCTACATAACCCACTAATTTATTTTTTAATGAGGTTGACACAAGAGAAAAGAAATTTCCTTTTAACTCACTAATTCATTTTTTATAGAGGTTGACACAAAGAAAAGGACTTCTCCTCTTAACTCACTATCTATTTTTTAAGAGGTCGACAGAAAAGAACTACCTCACTAACCGATCATTTTTTAATGAGGTCACACAATAAAAGGAACTATCCTCAAAGACATGTTTAATTTTTTAATCTAGGTTGACACAAAGTAGTATGAACTCTCCTCATCGTGTGACTCGTTTCATTTTTTAAACAGGTTGACATAGTAAAAGAACCGTCCTCATGTTGACCTATTTCATTTTTTAATGAGGTTGACACAGTTGAGAGAACTATCCTCATACGTGATTCATTTTTTAACAAGGTTGACCAAGAAAAAACAACTATCCTCATAGGGACTTGTTTCATTTTTTAACGAGGTTGACATAGTAAAAGAACTATCCCCATAGGACTGCTTTCATTTTTAATGAGGTTGACACAAAGAAAGAACTATCTTCATGAGAACTCCGTTTCATTTTTAACGATGTCAAGACCGGAAAAGAACTATCCTCAAAGACATGTTGCATTTTTTTAACGAGGTTGACACGTAAAATGAACTCTCTCATGGTGACTTGTTTCATTTTTTAACAAGGTCGACGCAAGAAAAGGAACTCTCCTCATGAGGGTCTCGTTTCATTTTTTTAACAAGGTTGACATAGGAATCGTGTATGAGGATATTTGCTATATGGACTAATCCCTCTTGCAAACAAGAGCGAACTCCCTAGTATCCTAAGGATATCTAGGAACAAATAGACAAATGTAGACCATTTTCTCTAAACTATTTACTTACGAATTATTAATTAACTATAGGAAGATGCTCCTACCTGAATTCCAACACTTTGTTTCATCTTCAATCCAGTCACGATCCAACACATAAGATCTGCAATCAAATATAGGAAAATAAGATCAAAAGCATGTACGAGTTATAATAATTAAAAAGTATAAATCTATCTTAGTGATCAAGGAATCCAAGAATTAAATTATCAAAAGATACATGAACAACTTAATGAGAAAATAGAATCCATTTATATTAAATTTGAACAAAAGAAGAAACCTTACAACTATGATGCATTGGTGTTCGTACATGTTCTTTTCGTAATTTGAATAACCGTTTTCCCCGCTTGAAAAGACTCCAACTCTCTTTATCGTCATAAAGCTATGACCATGAGTTTGTAATCTCTCTCATGTAAATGATGCGTAATATGAAGAGTATGTTCACTCAAATAATTCCTCTCAAAACTATGAGTTCTATGTACTATCTCCAAAGAAAGAAGCAAGAATTTAAAAGACAAAATAAACCTATAATCTACTCCTTGACCGAAGTTTGGCCTCAATTTATAGCAGAAGCAAGGTAGTTTCAACTCCAAAAAGGAAGGGATAATTCCCTCTCATCATGGCATTTCAAACTCCAAAACCAAGGATTACTCCATTCATGAAAGGATAATGGTTCATGAATGGAAGGGGCGAAGCTCAACCGTATAATGCTTCTAGAAGGCCCTGCAACCGGGAGAATATTCAATTGTACTAGGCTTTAGAACTTAATTTTCTCTTTTTTTACCTTTTACGAGGATCCACAATTTTAATGAGCTTTACATGCGGATGTACCACATTTTTTACAAAAATCAGCTATGGTACCGTCCAGGAATGACTAGGAAAAGTGTGTGGGAGTAGGATTTTTAGTAATTTTAAGAGCTTCTTCCAAGCCCAATACTTGATTTGGTGAACTTGGTGTTTTTGGATTCTCTAAGGAAGAAATAAATAGGCAATGATCAACCCATATAGACAGCTCAATGTCATGGTGAAAAATTTCAGTGTAACACTATTTCACATTCTAACTTCTCATTATGCTTCTCCTTTTCTATGAGTTCATTCTTTAGAGTATCTATGGCTTCTTCTTTTTCTTCCAACCATATTTTAAGTTGAGTAATTTCATCAAAAAAATCATTTTATTCTAAAGAATCCCTAAAGTTATCATTATATGCATTAATGTCTTTCTCAAATGCCATGATTAATTTAAGATGTTGATTAGATTCTCATTATTCACTATTTGAAAATCCATCACTATCTTCATGAGTATAATAAAGTTTCCTATTGTCAAATCGTCTCCTATTACCTTTTGCAATATCCTTCCCCTTGTCATGATTATCTTTATTAGGACATTTAGCAGCATAATGACCCACTCTACCATAAGAAAAAAATTTGAAGGGAAGCTTACCTCTGAACCTTCCAGGGCCTAAGCTGAATATTATTTTACAAGGTTTACCTCATATTATTCTAATACATACCCCGATTTTTTTGTTCTTCCATTTCCTTTCCTTTTGCACTTGCTTAAAATGCGCCTTCTCCTCGACTTCTCGAGGGACCTCCTTCTCCTCATTTCAAAAGTAGCTAGGATCCCATGAATTTGAATAACAAGAAGAGTCCGTATATCCTTCTTTTCTTCAATGGCTAACACTTTTGACTCGAATTTAGAGCTAAAGATCTTAAAATTTTATCTAGGAAAGTTGTGTCTTTTGTTTCTTCAATACTTAAATATCAGACAATTTTCAATCTCATCTAGATGTATGTAAAGAAACTAGAAATGCATTCATCATTATGCACCGGTTTTATATGTCTTCTTCGTTGTTGTCTCCGTGGGAAATGCAACCGGATATTGGTAACCTCCTTCAACAATTTCCCAAACATGTACTCCAAGAGACTTAAGATAGAATCTTGTCTTTGACTTCTTAGAAGATTATATTATTTTCATTAAAGAGTGGTGGTATGATAGGATATTGTTACATACGATTTAAGCCATGTTGGTATATCTTCCTTCAAACTATCAAGCTAGTCTGGCACTCGCTCTATTATTAATTGTTGGGAAAATTACAGGGGGGGTGAATCGATATTTAATGATTCATTAGACATTTAATAAGAAGTAAACATGAGAAATAATAACATAATAAACCATCACACATAAGAAACACACATGAAAACCAGGATTTAAGGTGGAAACCCAATATGGGACAAAGCCACCATTGTTTTCATCTCTTTCTTCAATATTTATTATATAGAAAAAATTTTACAACTAGACCGGCATAAACACTCACCAACACGTAGGCACCGAATTCTTAAGGATACAAACTTCATTCGTTCTCAAATTGATACTGAATGGAGCTCCAACCCCATCATTTGAAAGGGAGCTACAACCCCTTAACCGATCACCGCCTCTGTTGGCAGTGTGAAGCTTCAACTTCCTCACCAGTGTTTCCAACCCTTAGTACTACCATGGACCACGTTTCATAAGTTTTCACACTCGGATCCAACATTTAACACATCGTAAATCAGAACAAACTAAAGTCAACATTAACCCAATTCAAACATAGCAATGAGATAATTGTAACAAGACCACAAACCGAACACATAATATTACATCATCACACAGCACAAAATACAACCTCGACCATTTTTATGTGGAAAATATGCACGCTACCATTGCTAAGGAAATGTACATGCATACATGCCGCTTTATGGGTACAACTTCTGTATATATATCTAAATATACCAAAATTTTGAGTTTTGACTCACTTTGTTAGAATTGACTAGAGATATTCTAAAATATTTTTTTAGCTTATAGAACCCTCATATAGTTAGTAACATCAATCAATTTTTAACAAACCAATCACTTATCTTTAATCACAATCAACTAGTAGCATAATCAATACTTAAACAACCCATATCTATATGAAGACATAATTTACAAGTAGTATAATCCATACCCCACTTTGTAAAGGGTCCGACAAGAATTGATCGGAAAAAGCTAAGGCCGGATGAGCGTGCATTTTTCGAGTATACACCGACAAGGATGACACTTTCGACCGATTCCAATACAATCTTTGGAAAATCGAGGGCCGAAGTAGCCAAGACGTTAAAAATCTTTTGGGCCGTAGCAAGTCTCCATAAATGACCCCCACAAGCTCCACCGTGAGAATCATTGAGCACAAATTTCGCTTCTTCGAAAGTTACAGCGTCTTAGGATTGAATCAACCCCTCGACGGCGTACAAAGTACTCAACAATCGTATAGTTCTTGGCCAAGTGACGCAATGCCTTGCGACGCTCATCTTTCAAAAGAAGAGGGAAACTTCAGCCTAGAGATACGATGATATCCCCATACCAAGGATCTTGTGGAGAGATTAGAAACAAGTGTTCATCCTAGCACTCATCATGCATCATCTCCTCCCCACAAGGCAACTCGGAGATCAATTCCGCAAAGACTAATGACTTGGATTTGCGTACATGAACTCTAAATCAAATTTCGTAATATCACAATCCATCTATTATATTTGCCCCCAATCACTCGCCGAGGACAACCGAAATGGATTGGCAATGCCACATATGTTTTGCGAAGAATAATGTAATGCCGAGGTCGCTTCACAAAGATGGACCGTCGTTGGCGTCGATTTTTCTACCTGGGTGTATCAGCTTCAGGTCCTACCAAATTCTCGACTAAGGTAGTAAATAACATGCTCAATAAGAGCATCATCCTCCTAAACCAACCATACCAATGGTAGATCTCCCGCTCGTAGCCGCATACAAAAGAAAATCTCTCGCTATAATCGTGGACTCAAGAAAGGGGAGTTAGTAGGTCAATGCCTTTTTCAAGGCATCGAATGAGCGTTGAGCATAGTCGTCCCAAAGAAAAGGAACTCCTTTCTTCACCGCCCCATATATCCCTTGTGATCTCGCATAACGATAAACCTCCGAAGAAAATTACACTTCCTTGGAGACTTCGTTTCCGACTTCGATTGAAGACTCGGGAGTGCAACCGAAGTATTGCTCAACCTCAAGGGATCTACCCTTATCCCATCCCTGTGACACGATAAATCCCAACAAAACTCGACCGGATGTTACCGCGAAAACGCACTTTTTCTGATTCAAACGACTTTATAAAAACGACATCTTTCAAATATTTTGCCGCAGGTGACCAGGATGATCCATCCTCTTCGAGAATGAGCACGAGATCATCTAATTATGCCTCGATAACGCTTGATGTCGTGGAAGGCGTAAGACATGGCCCGCCGAAAGGTAGCTCCGCATTTTTAAGACCAAAAGGCATTTTCTTATATGAGAAAACACTCCCCAGGGACAAATAAATGCGGTCTTATGTTGATCCTCCGGACGGATAGTAATTCCGATTATAAACTTAAACCGTCCATGAAGGAGAAAATCTCGTTACCTAGACACTCGTCAATAATCCGATCAATGAAGGGTGGGGTAATTATCTTTAGGACACGCCTGGTCTGTGTCTCTCCTGAACGTATGCACACTCGAATTGTTCCTTGCTTTTTATCAACTAGAATGGGGTTTGAACCATTCCGCCGAGGAACTGGGAAAATGAATCCCGCCTCTTGTCTTTTCAACTTCAGCCTTTCGATAGCCGCCGCCTTCCTAGGATTAACCGAATGAAGTTTTCGCTCGACCGGCTTAGCGTTTTCATACGTCTTGATCTCTGGCGTCGGACGATAGATGGGTCTAATGCCGTGCATTTCCCCATAAGACCAAGCAAAAAATCCCTATACTCTTTGAAGATTTTCAGATAGATTTCGAACCTTCGTGGGAACATTCAGCTCCAATGAAAACGCGTTTCGATAATGTTGGGATTCCCGGGATGTGTTCACCGGGACGTAGGAGAGATCACACCATGTTCCTTCAAAGATAAACCCGTGGCCGGTGCTAAGGGGCTCAAGACTGTGAATGTGTCCAGAGATCGAGGACTTGAAAACTTGTTTCACTTCGCTCAAGTCGTAGGAAGTAAGACCGATGATGCAAGTCATCCCCACGGTCTATCTATACCTTTCATCGCTTTCCGTGATGGCCTCTTCGCATGGAAGAGTGGTATCTAGACAATCCCGGCGAAGAAGAAGTAAGCGTCCAAGCCGAGGCCACATCACCATCCAACTCTTCCCAGGCGAAAGAGGAGCCGGATCAGATTCGCAAGTACAATGCATCGATATAATCTCACCGCAGAACTGAACACCACCCACTCGCTCTCTTCCTCCAATGTGGTCATTGGGAAGGTAAGGTCCAAGGTCCGAAAAATAATGAGTTCGAAAGAACTCTCTTCGAAGGGGAGCCTTGGAGGATGAAATAGCACTACTGTACACCTTAGGAGGAGGAAGATCAAAAGAACCCATCGTGGAAGAATACATTCTACCCTAGATTCCCGACAGCGCCTCTAGTATTATCCAACTTAAAGTACGTATGAGTCGAAGGCGCATCCAGTTCAAGGAGGATGCCTGGGCTGATCCAATCGTAACTATCCCCTCCCTTCGTGGGGGAAACATACAATTCGAAATAATGAGGATGCAATAGCATCCATATCATATATCCGCTCCTCCCAACAGAAGGTCGTAGTCCAAGGCCGCATCCACTACCTCAACCTCTATGTTAACCAAGCCTAACACAGATGGGCAGTTCTTAGGACAATACCATGGGGTCCGTAGAATGGCCATCGAACGTTAGTTAGGAATAGTGCTGGGGCGGAACGTCTTTGGGAGATCCAAGTGTCTTCCGCATGCGAGAGACATCACGCAAGTAGAAGCACCCTCATCCACAACCGTGCGAAAAGATATTAGTCTTCCGATACGATGATTTAATATGGAAGGCCATATGATGAGGAAGTTCTTCTTAAAATTATTCATATCAAAAGTAATCGTAAGAGAATTTTCTGGATCAATAGCCCCAATGGCAACAGAAAAAGCACCGCGCCGAGTCGACAAGACCCGGAGTACCTCTAAAGCCGACATAGCACAAGGAATTTGCGCCATATCTTCTACAATCGAGTAGTTCGGGCAGCCCTCATGTTCAGATTAATTCGTTGACCGCTTAGAAGATGCTTTTGGCATCCAAGGCATAGACTCAGCTTGGCTTCGTGATGTGAAGCCGCAGCATCGTAAACTTCCTTAGCTTTCGAAGACATCCTCTCCGGAAGATAATCACTTGACCCCGAGCGACATCCACGTGAGCACTCATCATAAATATATTCGATGGAATTTCTCTTCCCCCGGGGACTCCCGAGGAAGCCCCAGATTCGATTCGCGCCAACAATTAATTGTCGCCGTTGGGGAAAAGGGTTTGTTAGCACACCGTGAACTAGAAGAACCTCACGAGATAACAAAGCGCTCGAGCATCCCGACCAGCAAAGGTGCATGAGATGGTCTCCGCACAAAGCTTGCACTAAACTTCACTTTTTCTCCTTTTTGACCCTCACCAACATGCTCGTTGGTTTTATTGTATTTGCCCTTCCCATTCTCGCCCTTTTTCTTGTTATTACGTCCCTTCTTCTTCCCATCGATTGTTGATTTCCTTTCGGGGCTCGCAAGATCAGGGGACAAAATTTATGGACAAAGATCCGGGAAGGTGAAGAATCGCGCAGGGCACAAATGATTTCGGTGGCGATAAACATTGTAAAGACAATCGCCGCACTGGAGAAAGGTGTCGGGCCGCACTATCATCGACCGATCCGACAAGCCCGTCACCATGCGGACCAGGTTTAGGCTTCATAAATCCAACTTCGAGTGAGGATATCAAAAATACCATATAAAGTACCCCGTATCGAGAATAGATCAGCTTCTGATCATTAGCTGCCCTGTAATGGCTTCCGTTCTCTTTAAATAATTCTAAATAGGGATACATCCTTTGGAAATGTCTGATCAAGCGATTTCAAAAACCACTCGAGAAGGAACTCACTTGGAATATGGGCTTCTATAAGCCTCTTCCTTCTCCCCTCCATTCCCGAATGTGATCGTAAATGTGAGTTGCCTCATCCTCGCTTAAAATAGCCAGAGTCTTGGCCCTGCCTCGCGCACCGACGGTAAATCGAAAAATGGTTAAGAAAGGTGCGGGGACAAACGCTCTCCCACGGGCGAACCCGCCGTTGAGCTCTATATACCACGAGCGCATTCCTGCCAGGGTGCGCTGAAATAATCTCACCGACCGAGTCGTCGATCGAGAGTTCGACGAGCACCATAAGTGGAAAGTGGTGATGTGGTCTCGCCGGGATTCTCACCATTCTTACCTTCAAACTTAGGGAATGTCCCAAGGAAGTTGTCGGGAACCCGCGCCACCCCGACTATACCGAATCGGGTCATTAGTTAACTTCGGAAGCAAGTCCGGCAAGTTTAACGTTGCCGCAATGGTAATCGAGGCGAGTTCCTCGAGAATTCCATCCTTGATGGGATGGATTTCCGTAACATTCCGAAAAGAATAGCCCGGGATTTGATGAGGCACCGGTGTCGCCGTAAAGGACGCAGAGAAAACGGAGAAGAACCTCCTCCCCACGCCGAGTTACCAAAACCCGCACTAGTTCCCCCCACCGAAGTATTGATCGAAGAGGAAAGCCCCCGGTAAGGGTTCCATGCATTACTGCAGGAGAAAAAGACTCCATGAGCACTCTGAAGAAGGGAAAGAAGCATTCCCTCGATGACCCTCGAGAAGAACCGATTCCCCGCCCCAGCTATTATAAACATAGGATTCCATCCGTAAAAGTGATCGAACTTTGCCCCCCACCAAGGGTTAAAATCAAACGAAGCCGACCCACCAGGCCATGTTAGAAATGGGCGTGGATCCACTCGCACCGACGTAAAAGGGAAAACGAGGGATTTACCAACGGACATCCCCCATCGTAAGGACCCGAATGAGAAGAAGGCAGGCGCCCGGGTGAACCCGTAGCGACATAGAAAGCGGTGCGAAACGAAGATGAAGCACAGCCCACCGCCTAGCGTGCTGTGGGTCCAATGCCCGTGCAGACTTCACGCCGTAGAAGCCGCGTTCCCGCCGTGGCCATCGAAAGATAAGAATGATATGGAAGATCCGGCGTCTTCTCAGACTCCGGTTCGATGTACCGAAGAACAAACGGATGATCGTGGAGGAAGAGAGATGGACTCGTAGTAGGAGGCCCGTGTATGTCTTCAACTTGAAAAAATCTTTCCGAGGAAAAGAACTCGCGAGTGAGCGTAACGCTCCTCTCGGGACCGACACCTAACGGAACGAAACCTTCGTATCTTGGTGGAGGATCACTCTGTCAGCCGTCGACTCAACAGGGTGGTAACCACCGCCACCGCTTCTACGCTCGAAGAAGGCTCGCACTCACGGGAGATAACCCCCGGGATTCTCCTCGAACGTCGAGGCGCTCACTCAGCCACTTTTATAGATTTATTATATTAGACCCAAAAATTTGTAGTGGGCTAGGCAAGCTAGAGCAAAAGAGCATCACTAAAATAAAAATCCCCGAGAAACAAAGTTAGCAAATAGCCTCCAAGTATTTCTCGTCCGGTGATGAGGACCGACACCAAAATACAAGAAAGCAAGACAGGTCTTCCGAAAGCACTGGGGATGATTAGCCCGCAATAACCAGCGACACGTGTCGCCACGCGACCTCCTAACGACAGCCTTTGCCGGCTCAAGCACCCAAGCTTCGCAAGGGCACCCCCAAGTACCGCCGAAAGTGATGCTGACGTCCGGCCTTGCGTGCTCACTTACTCCCCCCCGCAAGCCACCGTGTGGAACCTAGGAACGGCAACTATGGACACCAATCCGTACCGTGTCGGGAGGGAATTGCCTTGAGGTCGATTCGGGCCGCAACTTTCGTAGTGGGGGTATCCCTCTTCTCAACCTTCACCGCGCTGACTCCTGGGATGAGAGTTTCCCAAATTCACCCTCACTGAAAGGATTTCGCTCAATTAATCAACTTTTATGTTTGTTTTAGCGGCCTTGGAGAGTTAACTCTCCACCTCACCTATTCCAGGCCCCACAACCTAGCTAGTTGGTGATTGACACTTAGTAAAATCCCATGGAAGCTGATTTTAGATTAAATCGCTTATTTTAAGGGTCATAATAAGTCACAAGGATATGGAGATGAAACCAATGATGTTTCGAATGCCGAAAAGAAAATAATAAAAACCCATTACATGCATACAGCTCTTTTTGTCTTTCAAGAAAAGTAATCTCTATAGGTTGTACGAGACTAAAAAAAAATTGTATTTTTCTTTTCAAATACAAACTCACACTCACAAAACTAAGAAGTTAACTAAATGATTCAATGCACCTAATGCAAAATCACTACAAGTAAATTCTAAGATGCAAAAGTCTCTAAACAAGGTGAAATTTCCAAAAAGGTTCTCTGCCTTTAACTCATCTTTTTCGTCCAGAAAAGCCACCTGAAAACAAGAACTCTTAATATAAGACACCAAAATACTTAACAAGAAGAAGCAAGAATCAAAATGAGAACCTCTCCTCAAAATCAAGCCGAAAACTAGAAGCAAGAAACTTCACAAAAGCTCCAAAAGATACGACCAAACGAAATGAAAATTTCAAACAACAAAACAAAAACAAGAAACAATGTTTTTTGAGTTTTGATATGCAAAAACAAAAGCAAACAAATGTTTTTTGGGCTTTTTTAGTTTTATAAAGAAAGAGCTCAAAAAGACCAAGCACAACTATCACAATCCAAGCCAAAACGAGACCTAATTTCAAGTGATAACCCCAACAATGCTCCCAAACCTATAAAGCTAATGATAGTAAGATCATTACAAGAGCAACTAAGACCAAAACTCAATCAATCACTTAGACAAATAGTGCAAACTCTCATTTTAACAAAAGACTCCAAAGAAGCAAGAAAAGTTCTTCGAAAATTGCAACAAAACCTCAGCTTATGAAACTCAAGAAAACCAATCAAAAACAAAGCAAAAATTGCAATGCAAAGCACAAATACGTAGACAGAATGAAATGCTGAGTTAAGCTCTCTGTTCTTACAGCAAAGAGAACAACCAAGAATGCTCATAAAGCACCCTCGGGAACTCAACTGCACGCAGTGCCAAGACCAACAAGCACACTTTGCTAAAAATATTAGTTTTCACGTTTTAAAAGAGAAAACAAGACTAAAACCACTTCCTTCACACTCAGCAAGTACAGACACCGTAGACACAGCTCTGCTACCGTAAAGGACCAAAAAGCTAATAAACTCAAAAATTCAAAATCCGCCAGGTATAAGCGCGACCTTGGTGCTTATGCAACCAAGATGTATACGTCGTCTTGCTGAGGGAAACTAGCGTATACGCGGATCCCTTTAGACAGAGCCTCGCGTGTACACGCGGGGACTGCAAAATGTGAGCGTATACAAAGAAAGATAATGTAAAACAAAAAGCAAGCCTAGAAAGACATCACGCATCAGACTGATCAACAGTGCCAGAACTGGATCAGAAAAGACAGATAAAACCTAAGTGGCAACCTACCAAATAGCTGAAACAAACTCAAATGTGGTTAAATCAAAGCAAAAATGTGATCCTCACGAGGTCGCCGCCCGTTTCAGATTTAACACCCTGAGGTTGCTGGGGATTCAACCTCCACAGAAAGGTGGGCGTACTACGTAATGTAGATCACACAACTACGCACGTTCGGGGAAACCAAATAGAGTAGAATGAGAGATTTTTACCCGTTGGTCCCAGGCGTTTAGTGACCCACGGGAGTCCAAAACCCCCGCAACCGTCCTTCCTCCTTAACCCGAAATACAAGAAGAAAACCATAACAAAGGACAAGTCAGACAAAGATATACTCCCCACTTGCATGTTAGTGAGATTCATATAAAACATTAAATAAATCATAATTAATGTTGTATAACAAATATTCTCATACATAAAAGAAGCACACTAACACGTTTATTTCTAGAATGTGCGATGATACTCGTATTATAAATAGCACGAGGCAAGTAATCAAGTGGAGAGGGATCACCCATCCTTCCTGGGCGTCTTCGCACCGTCGTCTTGATCCATCCACCCTTGCCTCGCTAAGACTCCTTCCAAATCGGCAAGGCCGAGATAACATATAAAGGGATGTATATCTCACGAACAAGGGTTTTACAATGAACTCAGAAAGGGCAGGCAGGAGGCACGGGGAATCGACTTGGATAGGGAATAAGCTCAACAAGAGTATAACACTAATAATTCTCTCTCTCCTTAGGCTATACACATGAGGCTTTTTATAGTCCCTCCAAGTAGTTCAGCTTGAAATAGCTTTTGGCTGCTGTGTCATGGTTGAACTACCCTATAACCATCAACCCAAGCAATTAGGGATTTTTATATATTTTTTAATCATTTAAATGGCATACGGTGGCAAGTCTAGTCACTCGCGTATACACGTGGAAAAACATCCCGGCATAGTCGCGTATGGAGGATTTTACACTGTTTTTAAGTGAATTTGTCCAAGTCTGTAGGAATGGGTGCCCATAAAGCCATAAAGCAATCATGAATCATGTCAAGGTGAGAAATGATGCTATAACAGTGTGCATGTGAATGGGTTTTATATGAACACTTAAATCTGAAGCATATTTGAATTATATGGGCCATAGTTAACATATAGATCTAAAATAGTTACACACCAATGAATACAATGATGGATCGAGATCTCCAAACCTGAAATGGCTATGTATTTCCATGATCTCTCTATGATATTTTCAGATCTGTGTTTTGGCAAGTGTTTGTTGCAGTGAAGGGTATGATATGAGTAATTTTGAAGTTATGAAGTATTGTGAAGTCCTGAATTGTTTACAAATATATATACATGGGTTTGACACAAGGAGGACACGTATAAATGCGGGTTTAGTTATTGAGAGGCACTTATATATTCATAAAAAATATTTAGATCTATACATGATTTCGTTTATAGATAAGCATGTACATATGCAAATAAGTCTACTAGAAGGGGCATATGCAATCTAGGGTTTTTCCTGAAGAACACGGAAGTAAATATCTGATCAATTTTGTTATGTTTTTGTTGTTTGTCAATGATATCCTCATATAGATCTGGGTTTTTTGACTATTGATTATGCTGCTAGTTGATTTTGATTAAAGATAAGGATATTGATGTTGCTAATTGTATGAGGATTATGTAAGATGACTGAATATTTCAGAATATCTCCAGTTAATTCTATGAGTGATTTAGAATTCAAACTTTTGGTATATCAAGATATATAAGTAGGTTGTGCCACATAAAAGTGTGTATTCACACAGGTTTCCTTAGCAATAGTAGCATATATATTTTTTCATAGAAATGGTTAGGGTTGCAGTTTATTTTCTATGATGATGCAGTTTTATGTATTAAGTTATGTGGTCCGGTTATAGTGATCTTACTATTATGTTTGAATTGGGTTGATGTTTACTTCACTTGATCTATAAATTGTGATGCGTTAAAGTTGTTGCATCCAATGTGAAAATATATGAAATGTGGTTCATGGTGGTGCTTAGGGATGGAGCCTTCAATGAGAAAGTTGAAGCTTCTTGATAGTATGAGCTGGTGATCAGATCAGGTGGTTGTAGCTCCCTTCTAGAGGTGGTTGGTAAATGAGATCAGGGGGTTGGATCTCCCTACCAGCAGCAGTTGGAGAACGAGTGAAGGTTGTAGCCTTCTGCAGGTGGCTTACTGTGTGCTAGTATGAGGTTGTGCCATTACAATATTGTAATCAATTTTCTATAAAATAAATATTAATGATAGAGATGACAACAATGATGCTTTTCTCCCACATTGGCTTTTCACCTTAAATCCTGGTGTTCATGTTTGTTTCTTATGTGTGATGGTTTATTATTTTGTTACTGCACATGTTTACTGCTTACTAAATTTATGATGAACCATCAATGCACTATTCCAAGTAAAGTTACTGAAGATTTATCTCAATTAGAATTTCTCTGGGCATATGCTAGTTTCGTGAATGAAATTCGTGTACATATGCTTGTTGGCTTAAGTAAATTTGTGTATATAATTCAGTAAAGAAATTTAAAAGTATGTGTGAGTTTTAAATACTGATTCACCCCCACCCTCGCTGTATTTTTCCCAACATAAAAAAGTAACAAGGTTGACAATAAGAATATTAGAAGAAAATAGTTTGGCATTGATCACAATGAAGACCATTTATAATTGACTACATTATTGTTATTCACATTTTATATCATTCAATATTATTACATTGTCACATTGTATTCAAAAAATTTATTTAATCGTTTTTCATCATTAAGGTTATTTTGACAATATTTATCATCTCAACAAACTAAGGAAACTAAACAACTTTAAAATTAAAATGACTCGATAAATCTCAGACCTATTTAGCATAATTAAAATATTATATTAATATTAGATGTATTGACATTTTATTGATAGAATTAATCATATGTTCCTCATATTATCGATATATTTTCCTTGGTTGCACATGACTGAAACCAGACTAGATCGATCTTAGTTATGTATCTATCAAGCGTCGAGAGGGATCAAATCTCTCGAGGTGCAAACCTTTCCTTAAGTTTTTCACTAAAAAAATAGGTTTGCACCTCGAGAGATTTGATCTCTCTCGGTGCTTGATAGATCTAGAGTTAACATGGATCTAGGTTGGTAGTCAAATTTAGACAATGAGTTTTGATTTGGGATGAATGTGATCACCTCCCATTCCCAATTCTTTTATAATTGGTAGGATTCTATCATAAACATACAAATTATTTCATTTTAACTTTGGCTGAATGAACCTAATTTTGGCTAGTCTAATGAAACTAAATTTGTGTAGTTAATAAATGATACATGGGTCCAATTTGATGACGTAGTGTTTTTTTTGTGAATTAAAGTATTTATGTTACTAAAAAATAATCATACATGGAATTACAAAAATGTACAGAATTGTCCAACAGGACTCCCAATTCCATGCCAAAACCTTGACATTTTACCTAGACACAGGAACCATGACTCACATAAATTACATGAAATTCATCACATACATTAGATAGCCATGGTCATGTTGAGAAATCATTAAGGCTATTATTTGGGCGATTTATCTTATACTTGATAACTACTTGTGATGTATTTTTACTTTCTTCTTGATTATTTTCTTATTCACTTATTATTATGTTGTTCTTATGATTCAATTTTTTTAGCCATCGCATTTTTTACATGTTAGTGATGACTATATCTATAGCTGAGTTTTCTAGAAGCTGATTTCCTTATGTCAATTTTTCATCTAGAAAACCCTCCTAAAATTTTTTTCGCCCTTCTACTTTTCAGTCCACCCATGTCAAAATCAAAACCTCATTATCACTATCCTATCTAGCTTCAGCCCTATTGGTCTGCCCATCAGCTCCAAAAGGAAAAGTCCAAGTCTGTTTCAAGAGTCTCCCCTATGTTAGGAAGTGGCGCTTTAAGACATTCTACCCTTGGCAATCATCAAAAGGCCAAAAAGCCTCCATCTGCTACAGACCAATCATGACTGACCTCTCACTCTACACATCAAGTTGATAACAGCTCTAAGTCGCGCCACTTATATCCCTAGGTCTCAGCACTGCATGAACCACAGTCTCAAGCTGATTAGTAGGTGTTTCACAGTGTTTTATGGATTCTGCAAAGAACAGGAAATACAACTTCATCTCAGGAGTAAATGCTTGAATCTACAGTTAGAGGAACAGCTGCTTCTAAATGTAGCATGAGCCTGAGATGAAGCTGCAAAACAAAGAGTCACTCATCAAGACCTTACAGCTCTTTCCAGCATGAAAATCACAGTAAGAGAAAGACACCACTGTCACAGCAAACTGGTAAATTGTCATGGCCCAGAACCTCCTTCATTTACAAGCAGAGGGTTAGGGCGCCTCCTTCATCTATAAGCAGAGGGCGCTGGCCAGTATTGACTTTAAAGATTGCAAAAGTCCAGGTTTGCCTTTTGCTGAAAAGTGAAACAATATCTCCAGGTTTTATGAATGTGAGTGATGATCATAACAGGGATAGAGTCTGAAATATGCAAGTTCAAAGGAAAACAGAGTTTGGTCTGATAAAGGAGGTCATTTGAAGTTTCAAATCATATGAATTGTTAAACTTTAGAAAGGCATATCATGAGTAAAAACAATTCTAATCATAGGAAGCTTGTTTTCCCCACAAGACCAAATTGAAGAGATGTTGATAGATCATGTCATCACCTAGGCAGAAGAAAAGTTGTTTGTTTTTCAAAAGGTGCTGACCTCCATAGTCACAGAGATTATCTTTCAAAAATTTGTCATAAGTTGACTAAAGAAAATGATGACATTTCAGTCACCCTCGGAGCAGTGCAGGAAGACAGTGACACTTTGGCTAGGGTTTTTCTGAAGCAAAGTGATGATTGCAAGCAGAGGTGCTAGTATTGATGTTTTTTCAAGTTGTTTGCTTACCATCACATCCAAGGAAAATCTGTGTCAAACAGATTTGTCAAACAAACTTCAGATACTTTGCCTAGTGAAGGGCCTCCTTCGTTCATGAGCAGATGGCCAAGGCATTGGATGTTTTTGAAAACTGATTGGTCAAAAGATGCAGTGAAAAGAGACAATGAAAGAAAGCAAAAGTACGGCACGGGAGGAGTGGCCACACGGTCACTTCTTGTCACATGCAGTCTAAAGGAGAGCCTTTCAAAGTAAACATAGAATTATGGTATGAAGGGATGCAACCAAAATATGGCACTTACAATCAAAGAAGGAGCTCATAAATCGCCTGGAAGCAGAAATTATCAAACAAGTTGGAAGAGCACAGGCCATCTCCTGTTAAGTAACAAAACAGCTTTCAAATGCCTTTTGACAGATTTTGGATGATTTTTCGTTGTTAAATATCACCTAAAGTGTCAAAGCAGGGGACAGAGTTGAGCTTTGGAATGTTTCTCTTACAAAAAGACCAATGCACTAGTCAAAGCAAATGGTAACTGTGTTTCAACATTGTAAATAAGTATACCAGTTATGAATAGACAAAGAAGTGGTTTTGATAGAGTGTCAGTGTTTTGGGAGTTTTAAAACAAATACAGCTTTCTCATTATTCAAAAAGGACAGAGATATCATAAATGGTATAAGCAAGAAAGTATGTTGAAAGGGTGAGATTTTCTTAGATCAAGTCCAAGGAGACCAGCAAGTTTGACACCTGCATTGGAGAAAAAGTTGAAGAAGCAAGTAAACTCCGGGGTTGTCAAAGCAAGTTGACAGTGCAAAACCCTGTCCTTTCAGAAACAAATTAGCATTCAGGTATTTCCTTGACAGCTTTAAAGAGGGGTTGTTTTACATCATAAATATCACCAACATCTTTAAAAACAGTGACAGAGATGATGTGGAAGCTATGGAGTTATTTTTCAAAGTTTGAAGTTCGATGTCAAAGTGTCACCCAAGGGACAAAGCTGGAAGTCACTTTTCTAACACCTGTGCATAAGTGAGACAAAGTTCTGGTTTTTTTAGCCTTTTCTGTTTGTTATAAAGAGGTTGATCCATGATTAAATCGATCTAAAAAGCATATAAATCTCCAATGCACGCATTGCTCGTGATTCCAATTTGAAATTGCGCCGAGAGGTATTGGTGAAAAAGGTCAAAAGACTGTGTTTACCCTGCAAAACGACCAAGAGTTCACGTTGCATTTAAGAATATGACCATTGGAGAGTTTTGTTCTATGTCAATAGAGTGAGGTGAAGAGTGCATTCTTCATTTTCAAAATGAAGCGAAGTCTTTTGGTTACCCTCGGCATCAAACAAAGCAAAGTTCGGGTCAGTTTGCAGGAGTTGCACAGTTTAAAAACAGTGTGACGCGCCTGGAAACCCACGTGACGCGCCTGGGATCGTTTTTGAACTGGCGGTCAGTTTATGCGCGACGCGCCTGTACACGGCGCTCGACCGCCCGACATCCCGACCCGACAGGCCACCCAGGTGGTATTTTTTGCGCGCCGTGCTGTCCTTAAAGAGTGCCGCGCAATCTTGAAGACCTCTAGAGCTGCCTCCAACGCTCCACAAGAGATTTTCCTCGTATCTTGAGGTATTTGCACACTTTGGCCCTAAATTTTGTGACTACCTGTTGATGTTTGAAGCCAAAAATAAGGTTTGAAAACAAGTTAAGTGGAGTGTTTGCGTTCAAGAAGGAATAAAGTTTGTCTGAGTTTTGGGATAGCTCATGTTCACCAACAGAAGGCCTATCCAAACAAGCCACTCCTTCTTTGTTATTCAAAACCTAGTATTATCCTCAAAAACAGTCAATTTTTAACAAAAGAGCAGTGTTATCCAGTTGAGGGTGTTTTGGTCAGAACCCTATTTTTAAAGGCAAATTTCAAATTAGCTGACATACACATTTTGGTGAGCTGCATATGAAGGGGTTTGATGTTTTGATTCAAGGAAAGCTTATTCATTGTTAAATTGCTACAAATTTTCACAACACTGCATTCAAAACTTCTGAACCTTGTCACCATAGCTGAAGAAATAGTGTTGGTTGTGTTCTGTTCTTCAAAACCTCACTGCCAAGTGGATTTTCAGAAGTCATAATGGCATTCTCCCAAAAATGACTGATATTCCACATTGAAAAGGGTCTTGATTATTGTGAAAAGGGAATCTCTCACAGCCTCTGCTTAAGCTTTTGGAGCTTTCCTAAAAATCTGTTACCTCTATTTTAACTGTGAATTTGCCTATATGCTCACACCAGGGTTGACTTAATGAGCATGTTTTTGTTTAAATGAAGTGACATGCGTAGAGAACAATAAAGTTTAGTGGGAGAAAGGGTTCTTGGTCAAGCAGAAATTTATAGGTTGAAGCTCCGGAGGAAGGTTGCTCACACTACTCATAAAGGGACAGTATTCACTGTGTTGTTGGTTGACTGCCTTGTGTTTTTCAAAGCTTACTAACAAGCTGTTATCCATCCAAAGTAAAGGGTTTTCTAACATAATCAGAAGTGTTACATAGGTAGGAGGTCTTGCCTATTTGGCAAAGTAAAGACTCTTGCAGACCTTGTTGAAACTTTTTAAGGCATTTTTCAACTCTGTCACCTTGTTCAAAGCTGTAAATTTGACTGTATACCTACACTAAAGTTTGACTGCGTATTCACAAGTCTGTTGTTTTATTTGCACTCCAAGAAGAGCAGGTTGATTAATGACTGAAATTCTACCTTGAGACAGAGATACAGGTGTATTGGTTGACATCTAAAGTTTCACAGAACAGGGTGATTTTAGCTCTTCTCACAGTAACTTCTCCTAAAACAGTCTGCCCTTCTTTTCGCTGTGTTATTTCCTACTAAGAATCTGTTGACAGAGATATTCTAAAGGTGAACAGGACATTTTCTAAAGACAGCAGAGGTTGTGTATTCAAAGAGACATTGTTGCAAACCATCCAAATCACATTGTTTATCTGTCCAAGCAGCATATTGACACAGTTTGACTCCAGCAGGGCATTTTACACACAGTGAAGGCAGTTTGCCTCTTCCAAAGCATATTCAGGTCAAAATGCCTCCAAGGCAAGACAGCAGGAGCGGTCCACATAAAAGATATGAGCCCATCTCTACAGAAGAGATTAATGCTCATCCATCTGTACTTTTCAACTTCCATGAAGTAGGCTGCCTAGATTTCTACTAGAAGATAGAAGAAGTCAAGAGTTTTTCGCCATTAACACACTTGTGTGCCCTGAGATTCAAAGAAAAACATTTCCAAGTGGCGAGTCTTGATTTCAAAATTTCTCCAAGGTATGTGTCCAAGGCCACCAAGATCCCGTATCATGGCGAAAAATGGTTCAAACAAGCTCATCTTGACTTGGAGGATTACAAACCTTTCATCAAGCCTGAACATAGAGAGGCTGTCACTGCTATTTTCCCTTTTTCACATCTCCTTGACAGCTATGCTCCGCTTATGAAAGTCATAATGAAATATTTCACTTGTGAAGGGAGGTTTAATCGAATTTATGCCTACCATGTCCGATTATTGATGCATTTTACTAGAAGCAGGCAACTAAACCTCCCTTACTTTTTGTTCAAGAGCATAGAGAAGATGGCATCTACTGTCCAGAAGAAGGCCCCACCTCTAAGCAGGTACAAATTGAGGAACAGCAGCAGTTAGATGATGAAGAACAGTGGCAGGTGCAAGATGAAGAACAGCAGGTTGGGCAGGAAATTGAAACACCTTTTGAGCCACAAATTGGACAAGACATTGATGAAGAGCAGCAAGCTAATGTTGGCGAACAGGGGCAGCCAAGTGAACAGCAAGAAGAAGACATCCAGCAGCCTCAAGGGGAGCAGCAAGTTCAGGAAGATGTCAAAGGTAAATCAGTTGTTTCTCCTTCTCCCAAAAGAACAAAACTTAGCACAGCAAGGAAGAGAGGGTCTAAGGCTGCCACTCAAACAGTGACAAAGGTTGTTCCTAGCAAGAGGAAATCGCCCAAAAGGACATCTTCTATCATGCCAAGGAGGAAAAGCGCCAGATTGGCTTTCAAAGGTAAAAGCAAAGTTGGAGAAAGTACAAAGCATGGAGGTGAATTAGCTATCATCCCTATCCAAAGCGATGACAGTGATAATGAGGCCCGCCTTCTCGAAAACCTCCTAATTCATAAAGAGGGAAAAATTGAGGCATTAGAGGAGGATCTTCAAAGGGCAAGGAACTTCAACCACTTCTTAGAGATTCAAAACAAACAAATGAATGTGCACACAGCTGTTCATGAGGCACGGGCGATCAAATATAAAAATGAGGCAGCTAGGGCGCAAGCGAGAATAGAAGAGCTCATTGGGGAGTTTGATGAGGAGGAAGAGGAAGACCAGCCTAGGTGGAAGAGGCCTAGGACCATCGGGCTTAAAAGAGCCTTGGAAAAGCAGAGAGCAGAAGAGCAAGCTCATCTCCAAGCCTTTCCTCTCACTGCACTCCTTGAGCAGGAAATTGAAGAAAACAAAGAGGCATGGCTTGAAAGAGCTAACAAACATTTGGAAATGAAGCTTGAGAGGGCGAACAGAGATTTAGAGCTGCAGAGGAAGAGGACACATCACTTCCAAAAGCTAAATCAGTTTGCCCGGCGCAAACTAAAGGCAGCCCAAGATAAATTGAAGAAGGCAAAGGGGAAGCGCCTAGCACGGAAAGAAGGGAAAAGCATATCAGCCCTTGATATTTTGGCCTCAGCTTCGGAGCATGTTGCTATGGACCCCTGAGGGTCATACATGCCAATTTGTGGCCTATTTCGGCAACTTTTTGTTTTTTGGCATTTTTTGGGTTTTTGGTCGAAAACTCATAATTTCGCCATTTCAGTTTGAGGAGTTGTCAAGAGAGGAGGATGATACCAATGGATGCCATAATTCTATGAGCAGGTCACCAGCGATTTTCAGAACATTTGGAGATCATTCGCCCCCTCAAATTGGCGAAAAATGCTCGCTTTTTGCACATTCTGCCCGCCATATCAGCAGTCTGCTATTTCCTGGTTTTTTGCACACGGGTACAGTTTTGGGGAACTTTCGGGCATCAGATTGAGATGATTTTAGTTGCGCCGCAAAGTAGACACAGATAGATTTCCAACGAGCTATCATGAGCCTCGTTTCGACATCAGGAAGGCTGCCAATTGCCTCCAGCAAGTCAGGGGACCTTTTTCAGACATAAATATGAAGTATTTTTGTAATTTTTGAACCTCAAAAATCTGCTTTTCCCAAATGTGCGTTTAGCTATTTTTACACTTGGGAAATGATGTAAAGTCAATATAATTTCTGTTTTTAGCAGTTTTTTAGATATTTTACGGGATATTTTGTGCGTTGGGCTTTGCAAAGCCTCAAGGACAAGTTTAGATATTTTGACTTGGCCAATGGGATAGATAGTTGCTCCATGAGGTTTTCCTCCCTCAAGCCTATTTATTCCACAAGGCTTCATTGTAAAACAGAGGCTGAACTGAGAGAAGAATCAATATATTGGTCATATGAGCTTTGAAGAACATACTTGTGTTATGATTTTTGGACTGCCTCTTGGATGCTTTTGAGGAATGATGAAGGATTGGTGATGGATTCCATGACATGGTAGAATGGTATAGTGTTTCTTGCTATGTTTTTGTCTTCTAGTTTTCATCCATAATACATGCTTCTTGCTACTATAGATCAGTAAATATTAGTTTTGAGATATGCCCATGGAGGCACCTCAAAATTCCTGAATCTTCATAGCTTGATGTTTTCTTCTTCCTTAGTTATGCTAAAGAATTCTTAACTGCTCTTTAGTAACTTAAGGATATTGTTTGCTAGTTTTATTTACAAGTTCTATGCATATTGAGTAGGATGTATGGTGTGCCCTGCCTACCTATAAGCTGTCCATAGTTCTGTCCATAAAACTTTCTCTTTGACTGATTAGTTGATCATCTTGTTGAACCAAGGAGGCCTAGTCCCGATCTAGCCCTTTTCCTAAAACTATGAAAGCTTGTTTGTCCAAGTGCCCAATAACTTAAAGACTGTGTTTAGGAATTCCGGCATAGTTTTATGAGTTGTTAGTCCTTCTTATGTGTTTTTCCCAAAGTCTGATAGCCATTTCCCAAAGTTAGAGGGTCTTATACTTCTATGTATGGCTGGAATGTTTGATTTCTATGTATTAATTAGCTCATAGTTACATCTAGCATGATTAATGGCTTGCTATAACATGTTTATGTCTGCTATCAACTAGTTACACTTGAAATCCCTCGTCTTTCACAAGCTTGATGTCCATTTACTCCATTTTGCCCAAAAATCTTTTCTACCTTGAATCAAATCGGCCCTACAGCAGCCTTACATCATCATCTCATAGCTTCCTTGACCTGTTTGACCCCATAGCCCAGTTGATCTAACTTCTTGTTATCCATTTTTATATCTTTGATCAGTTTTATCCCTCACAAACTTAAAAAAACCAAAAATCAAAAACTCACTTCATAACTAGCCTAATATCAAAACACCATAAGCAAACACACCGACATCTTTTACACATATAGAGAGAGCCCTCTCTGAGTCCAGGAAGGCTAGGTCCTTGGGCTCCAAAGCTTGGTTTGATGTTACATCGTCATTTGGCTCGCCAATCGGCCAAATCACGGGACCCTAACATAATGGCGATCACGGTGGGACTCTGAGTATTAAACAAACTTAGATTCCCTAGACCTTAAGAGACCTTAAAGAATACTATCTGATTGACTTATCCCACTGCTCACTAACATAGTGACACTCACAGTAGGACCTTCTGAGTTAGTGACAATCTAAGTACACCTTAGTAACTCTTGAAGTCTCAATCAAGCTTAGTATATCTAGATATTGTCTGAAGGGTAGAAAATAGCTTTTTCACCATCTTAGCAAAATGATGAGTCAGTTATAGAAAACTCTTCCAAACCTTGTAGGCACATAAAACTCAAAAAACCCCAAAACACTCCCTTAGATTGGCTTTTGACATTACTGGTGGTGGACCATACAAATATACCTCAAGACAACTGATAATCCACCTGGCGACTCCACTAACCTCTAGTAGGCCTTACTATTTTACCAAACTATAGGTTACTATACAACAGACCTATCCCATCAATCACTAACATAGCGGGAGATGGTGGGACACTGAGTACATAATAGTCCAGCAAACTCTTATAGACTCTTGGGTCCTTTAGATACCATAAACAAGCAAGCAGTCCATAGACCCATTTAGAGTAAACTCTTTTTTGTTCTCATCACCCTAGCAAAGTGTTGAAACAAGTCTAGGATACTTTAAGCCATAGGCTGCACATAAAACTCAGAAAATCCAAAAACATTTCCAGATTAGTTACCGGTGGTGGACCATAGCTATCTTCACAAAAACAACCCATTTCCACCTAGCGACTCCACTAATCCATCCCTTTTATTTTTGACCATCCTTCGCCTTAGTAAAGCTTTAGAAAAACCACTCATCCAAAACATTCACCAATACCATTCTCTCTAAACTCTGGATCTAAAATCTGGCTTCACGAAGAATCAACACCAGATCCCATCCAGACCCAAATCCCCCTATCATAGTAGATGACCCAGAAAATATTCTGTGGCAAGCTTCCGAAACTGACCATCTAGCTACTGGTAGATCCATCCGTAGAACAAGATCTGTACCTAAACATCGCACTATCCTACTAAATTCACCTTTGGAACTAGAGTCATCACAAACTCTTCCCAGAAGCAAATCATATAGTAAGATAAACTTTGACGATCTTGAACCCCTAAACCCACCACAGAGTCCTAGTAGAGAAGATTCACCTACCACTCCTCCTGACTTCCAGCTTCTCTATCAGTTTGGCTCCTATCATCCCAGATCTGCTCAAAACCAGATCACTAGTCCAAGTTCATCCGCCACACCTGGTCAAACCACCACTGTTCAAACCACCTCATCTCAGCCTACTAGTCCTCATCTTATACATCATCCATTAACTCCCGTCATGGCAGCCTGGTACGCACCTTTGGTGTTGCCACCACCCTTGGCTCCTCTCCCAAATAAATATCAAGACAAGATCCCACACTTTACTGGAGAAGACACCACCACACCTCAACAGCATATAAGTAGGATGACTGATGCTTATGAATACCTAGAGGTACAAGACGAGACTGTCAGAATGAGAATATTCGCACAAAGTCTTGGTGGCGAACCCAAAGCATGGTTCAAAAGCTTGACTCCAAACAGTATCCATGATATCCCCGAACTACATCAAGTCTTCAGAAATAGGTGGGAAATCCGAAGAAACCCCATTCAAATCCTGTCAGAATATAACAACCTAAAACGGGAAAATGGGGAAAGTGTCCAAGCTTACTGTACTAGGTTCAACAGTGTATATAACTCCCTCCCACCTCATTTCAAAACCCCACTTGGTCTAGCCTTGGCAAAATTCCCCGAGGGTTTCGATCCGGACATGACATATCATCTGAGAGATAAGGATCCCCCTACCTTAGAGGAAATGCAACAAATAACCATAAAAGCAGATGCCAACTTAGCTGAAAAAAGAGCTAGGACTAGATCAGAAAGAAAGGTCACCTATAAAGATGAGGGCTCCACTTCATCACCTTCCCTAGATCCCCGAATAGATGACTTAGTCAAATCCATGGCCAAAATGTGGGAAAAGATAAATGAAAAGGCGCCTATTAGGGACAACCAGCCAAACCCTCCAAACAGAAACCGAAACCAAAACTTTAGGAGGGAACAACCCCAAAACAGACCAAGAGAAAATGACCAACAGATTAGGCCACCATTCAATGAAAACTATGTGGAAGAAGATGATAGGGACTCAGAACCTCTTGATGAACATCATTTAAATCTTGTAGGGTCTGATAATGAGAGTGAGGTGTACCTCACAGAAGAAGAACAAGCGTTCTTTTCTCCTGATCAGGATGAGACCAACTATGAAGATCCCGACGACCCTGCCATAGATTTTTAGAATGCCATTATAGAAGCTCACAGGCAATATGACCTTAGAAGCAAAAGAAACCAAGATAATGCCAAGAAAGGTAACTCAGATACTGCTAAAGCTCCAGATACCATCCTCAAGAAAGCATCAAGCAGTGACAATATTAAGGTTGAGAAGACTGACCAAAACAAAGCTAAAGTTACCCAAGCTAGGCCTCTCTCAGATACTCCTGGTACTTCTACTAAGGTCACCGGAGCAACTGTGGCCAACAAAATCCCGAAACAAGGTCAACAAACTCAGAACATAGAGAGGGTCATGGCTGAAAAAGCTGAAACAAACATATCTAAACTTCAGCTACCTTTTAGCTTTGAAGGCGAAATCGCCAAGATCAAGATCACCATGCCTCTTACTGAACTCATTGCCCAAAACTCTTATAAATCCCAAGTAATAAAGGTCTTAAATCTAGAGAATGATGCAAACACTGTTAATCTGGCTGATGACACTCTTGAAGTTTTGTTTGGTCCAAAGATAGAGGGAAAATTCCAAGAAGGAAATACTCTTCCATTTTACATTAGCCTAAACATCCATGACCAAATCCTCCACAATGCCATGCTAGACTCCGGCACCTCGCATAATCTTATGCCGAAGGTAGTAATGGAAAGATTAGGCTTGGAAATCACAAGACCATACAAAGACTTGTATTCATTTGATTCAAGTAGAGTCCAATGCCTGGGTTTGATCAAAGACCTTTGTTTTAGTCTAGCCCAAATACCTGCGAAACATCTGATCATGGATATAGTAGTGGCAGACATTCCTCCCAAGTACGGGATGCTTCTATCCAGATCTTGGGGAGCCAAACTCCAAGGGAATATCCAACTGGACATGTCATATGCCACCATTCTTGTGTTTGGCCAGACCAGAATACTCTATTGCGAATCACACATGAAATATATGATCAGCAGTCAAGATAGGCCAGACAACATTCCAATGTGTTCCTTGCGTTCCGACCTGAACTCTTTCATTATGCATATTGATGAAAACATGGAGGAAGAGTCAGAGGAAACTGATGTAGACTTAGATCCACCACATCAGCTGTCCCTGGTACCTTATGATGAACTAGACACTCAAAACTACCATGATCATGAACAGTTGTGTCTTGAGGAAAGTAAGTTTTCCTTTTCTGAAGTAGGATTACAACAAGAAGCACAAACTCTTATGTACTATCAAGAAAATTGCTCTAGTTTTAGTCAAACACCAGCAGTGACTTGTGGAAACTTCTTCCGGGTAAAGGCTTTAGAAGACCTACACATCATAAACCTATTTGGAACCCGGGAGCAAGGGAGTTTAATGTTTCTACCATACCTCAAATATTTACCATCATGTGACCCTCCTACTACAAATGAAACTTTGACCATAACCTCAGCAGCTCAACATCTTGAGAAAATGCCAGATAAACTTCTTATGAGCAAGGATGACAGTTGCAATCCTAGCATACCTGAACTACTGAAATTGGCTCATATTCTGTCTTTTCATGAAGAACTTAGAAATGCTAAAATCAGAAATCTCATGCAGAATACCAATTTCTACAGAAAAAGCAAGGGAAACTACTGTGTCAATACCTTCCCCTCAAAGAACGGCTTTGACAAGAGAAAACACAACAATCTGAAACAAACTGAAATAATCAGGGATAAAACAGATGGTCATAGAGTCTGCTTTGATTTTAGGAATAATACTGCATATCCCTATAACAGAAATTATGTTTTTTCTACCCAAGACCATGATTTACCAAATAAAAGTGCTTTTAATCATGTACTTTTGCAAGATGATGTTTCAGGTCATGATCATAAGATTCCCTTGCAGAATAGACAGCTTAAATATTTTTTCAAGTTTGCGGGAGGTAGATCAGATTTCAAGTTCAAAATTGCAAAACCACCTAATATCAGAAATCTGTTCATGAAGGCCATGTTCCCAGTTTTAAATTTCTACTTTTTTGCATACCTTGATGACGTCATTATCTATTTTAAGAATGACCAAGAATACATGCATTACTTGAGGAAAGCATACAGTAAGAAAAGGAGTGGAAATCAGATATTCAAAGAGGTGCAAAGGGAAGATACCGGGCTGTTCAGAGATTCTTGCATGAATCCTTATGTCATGTTAGAGAGAGAGAATTTCCCAAATTTTTCTTTTCAAGAGTTAAGTGGGCCAAGGGTGAGAGGAGATCCTTACGAGGATAAGATGCTTAAATTCCGTCATTTCCAAGATTTTTGAGTTTGGAACACTTTCAGTCATTGTACATACCATTGTTTGAAATATTGAAAAAATAGAAAAGTCAAAAACAGTAAAAGATAGGAAAGTCAAAAACAGTAAAAAGCAGAAAAGAGGGCAAGTGAAGATAGAACAAAGGCCCCATGTTCCAAAAAATAGTCTTTCGGAAAGCGAGCAAGTCTAAATGCCGCTGCTGGTACTTCAATGTCTTGTTCGGCTATCTAGCCTAATCATAGCTGAGCATGTTTAAATTTATTTGCTGATAAGTTAGTGAGTGTCAAGATAGTCAACATTGTGTAAGATTGACTTATCACAGAGCTTAGATTAGGGAGAGATTCTGGTTCCACATGCCTAAAACAGAACCAAAGGGAGAAGCGAGGGATGAAAAACACATTGTACATCTTAACCCCGCTTGTCTAGTTTCCTTTGTTGCAGAATAACATTTGTGTGCAGCTTGTCTTTTATGCCGCAAATGCATGACAAATCGGACTGCCTAATCCTGATTTGATCATTTTTGAATTTCATGTTGTAGATTAGAGAATGAAATCCTGTCAAACTGCTTAATCTTGACAGTCGATCTAGTTTTAGGTAGAGAAATGAAGGAGTTCATCAGCTTAATCTGAACTCCCGGCAGATATAAGGGTAGAAATAGATAGGTTCATTTTGCAAAAGAAAAAATATGCATTGTCAAAAGGCAGCTAGTTCAAATGCGCCAAAGTGAAGAAAAAATGTTAGGAAAGATAGTGGGGTAGGTAGAAGTATCATTGATGTTAACCATGCTGTCACTTTTCAGAAATAACATCAAAGAAGGGTGAAATTTTGCGCCAATGGATAAGGCACTGGTCTTCATAAGCCAAAGATCTGAATTCTAGACACCTCCTGACGAGGAGCTGCCCTCCCCAAATGGAGCCACTGTTAGCCATCAGTATTTTTTACATGTTAGTGATGACTATATCTACAGCTGAGTTTTCTAGAAACTGATTTCCTTATGTCAATATGTCATCTAAAAAACCCTCATAAAACTTTTTCGCCCTTCTACTTTTCAGTCCACCCATGTCAAAATCAAAACCTCATTATCACTATCCTATCTAGCTTTAGCCCTATTTGTATGCCCATCAGCTCCAAAAGGAGCACCATTTTTGAGTTTAGAACACTTTCATTCATTGTACATACCATTATTTGAAATTAAACAAAAAAAAATAAAAAAAATAGAAAAGTCAAAAACAGTAAAAGATAAGAAAGTCAAAAACAGTAAAAAGCAGAAAAGAGGGCGAGTGAAGATAGAACAAAGGCCCCATGTTCCAAAAATAGTCTTTCGGAAAGCGAGCAAGTCTAAATGCCGCTACTAGTACTTCAATGTCTTGTTCAGCTATCTAGCCTAATCATAGCCGAGCATGTTTAAATTTATTTGCTGATAAGTTAGTGAGTGCCAAGATAGTCAACATTGTGTAAGATTGACTTATCACAGAGCTTAGATTAGGGAGAGATTCTGGTTCCACATGCCTAAAACAGAACCAAAGAGAGAAGCGAGGGATGAAAAAAACATTGTACATCTTAGCCCCGCTTGTCTAGTTTCCTTTTGTTGCAAAATAACATTTGTGTGCAGCTTGTCTTTTATGCCGCAAATGCATGACAAATCAGACTGCCTAATCCTGATTTGATCATTTTTAAATTTCATGTTGTAGATTAGAGAATGAAATCCTGTCAAACTGCTTAATCTTGACAGTTGATCTAGCATAGGTAGAGTAATGAAGGAGTTCATCAGTTTAATCTGAACTCCCGGCAGATATAAGAGTAGAAATAGATAGGTTCATTTTGCAAAAAGAAAAATATGCATTGTCAAAAGGCTGCTAGTCCAAATGCGCCAAAGAGAAGAAAAAATGTTAGGAAAGATAGTGGGGTAGGTAGAAGTATCATTGATGTTAACCATGCTGTCACTTTTCAGAAATAACATCAAGAAAAGGGTAAATTTTGCGCCAATGGATAAGGCACTGGTCTTCATAAGCCAAGGATCTGAATTCTGGACACCTCCTGACGAGGAGCTGCCCTCCCCAAATGGAGCCACTGTTAGCCATCAGTATTTTTTACATGTTAGTGATGACTATATCTATAGCTGAGTTTTCTAGAAGCTGATTTCCTTATGTCAATTTGTCATCTAGAAAACCCTCCTAAAAACTTTTTTGCCTTTCTAATTTTCAGTCCACCCATGTCGAAATCAAAACCTCATTATCACTATACTACCTAGCTTCAGCCCTACTGGTCTGCCCATCAGCTCCAAAAGGAAAAATCCAAATCTGTTTCAAAAAGTCTCCCCTATGTTAAGAAGTGGCACTTTAAGGCATTTCACCCTTGGCAATCATCAAAAGGCCAAAAAGCCTCCATCTGCTACAGACCAATCATGACTGACCTCCCACTCTACAAATGAAATTGACAAACATCTCTAAGTCGTGCCACTTACAGCCCTAGGTCTCAGCACTGCACAAACCCCAGTCTCAAGCTGACTATTAGGTGTTTCACGGTGTTCTATGGATTCTACAAAGGCAGGAAAAATAACTTCATCTCAGGAGGAAATGCTTGAATCTACAGTTAGAAGAACAACTGCTTCTAAATGTAACATGAGCCTGAGATATGTCTGCAAAACAGAGAACCACTCATCAAGACCTTACAACTCTTTCCAGCATGAAAATCACAGTAAGAGAAAGACACCACTGTCACAGCAAACTGGTAATTTGTCATGGCCCAGAACCTCCTTCATTTACAAGCAGAGGGTTAGGGCGCCTCCTTCATCTACAAGCAGAGGGCGCTGGCCAGTATTGACTTTAATGATTGCAAAAGTCTAGGTTTGCCTTTTACTGAACAGTGAAACAATATCTCCAGGTTTTATGAATGTGAGTGATAATCATAACAGGGATAGAGTCTGAAATATGCAAGTTCAAAGGAAAACAGAGTTTGGTCTGATAAAGGAGGTCATTTGAAGTTTAAAATCATATGAATTGTTAAACCTTAGAAAGCCATATCATGAGTAAAAACAATTCTAAATCATAGGAAGCTTGTTTTCCCCACAAGACCAAATTGAAGAGATGCTGACAGATCATGTCATCACCCAGGCGGAAGAAAAGTTGTTTGTTTTTCAAAGGGTGCTGACCTCCATAGTCACAGAGATTATCTTTCAAAAATTTGTCATAAGTTGACTAAAGCAAATTATGACATTTCAGTCACCCTCAGAGCAGTGCAGGGAGACATTGACACTTTGGCTAGGGTTTTTCTGAAGCACAGTGATGATTGCAAGCGGAGGTGCTAGTATTGATTTTTTTCAAGTTGTTTTCTTACCATCACATCCAAGGAAAATCTGTGTCAAACAGATTTTTCAAACAATCTTCAGATACTTTGCCTAGTGAAGGGCCTCCTTCGTTCATGAGCAGATGGCCAAGGCATTGGATGTTTTTGAAAACTGATTGGTCAAAAGATGCAGTGAAAAGAGACAATGAAAGAAAGAAAAACTCTGTACACAGGTAAAATATAGTGTTTCTAATTCAAAAGTATTGGTTTTCCTATTCAAATGGAAATGTCTGTCAAACTATACCTATAGTGGACAGGAGACAATATTGAATATATGCAGGTCATTGATACAAAAAAGGGGCAGTTTCCTTAGGGGAAGAGGCCACACAGTCACCTCACTGTCACATGCCAAGAAGTTTAAAGGGAACTCCTCTTAAGTAAACAGAGAAATATAGTTTGAATGGATGCAACCAAAAAATGGCACTTACAATCCAAAGAGAAGCCTATAAATCACCAAGAAGGTAAAACAGTGGACAGAGTTGAGCTATGGAATGGTTCTATTACAAAAAGGTCAATGCACTGGTCAAAGCAAAATGATAACTGTTTCCAAGAGACCTGTTCTTCTTGCTTCATGATTTTCTCCTTTCAGAATATACATCACAAGTAATGGGAGGTATTTCAGGTTTAGTTCCCAAGATGGACATTGTGAATAGGTATACAACTTTATGAATAGGCAAAAGGAGTTTGTTTTGATAGACTGTCACTGTTTGAATGATTTGAAACAAACACAGTTTTGCATCATTTCGAAGGATAGATATAGCGTAGATGATACACCTACAAGCAAGAAAGTATGTTGAAAAGAGGCGCCTTTCTCAAATAAGAGGGCCATGATCAAGTCCAAGAAGACCAGCAAACTGGGCATCTGCAGTAGGAAAAGGTTTGAGGAAGCAAGAAAACTCCGGGGTTGTCAAAGCAAGTTGACAGTGCAAAACCCTGTCCTTTCAGAAACAAATTAGCATTCAGATTGAAGTTCAGGTATTAAAAGTGTCACCCAAGGAACAAAGCTGGAAATTACCTTTTCAAACACCTGTGCATAAGTGAGACAAAGTTCTGGCTTTTTAAGCCATTTTCGTTTTTATAAAGAGGTTCAGATATGGAATGCACCGAGGTTATTAAAAAGGATCAAAAAGACTGTGAAAACCCTGCAAAAAGGCCAAACAAAAATTTCACTTTACATTTAAAGACCAAGTGACCGTTGGAGAATTTGAAATAACATGTTAAGGGAATGAGGTCGAGGGTGATATTTTCATTTCCAAACTTCAAGCAAGAGCTCTGTACCGCCGTCAGCATCAAAATAAGGAAATTTGGGTCGATGTGCAGAGGTTTACACCATTAAAAAACAGCGCGACGCGCCTGGGAGCGTTTTTGCACTGGCGGTCAGTTTATGCGCGACGCGCCTGTACAGTTGCACGACGCGCCTGTACACGGCGCCCGACAACCCGACTGCCCGACCCGACAGGCCACCCGGGTGGTGTTTTTGCGTGCTACTCTTTCCTTGAAAAGTGCCGCGCATGCTTGAAGACCTCTAGAGCTGCCTCTGACGCTCCACAAGAGTTTTGCCTCGTATCTTGAGGTATTTGCACACTTTGACCCTAAATTTTGTGACTGCTTGTCGATGATTGAAGCCAAAAATAAGGTTTGAAAACAAGTTAAGTTAAGTGTTTGCATTCAAGAAGGGATTTTTGGTGAGCTGCATACGAAGGGGTTTGATGTTTTGATCCAAGGAAAGCTTAATTCACTGTTAAAACTGCTACAAATTTTCACAACACTGCACGCAGAACTTCAAAACTCTGTCATTATACCAGAAAAATAGATTGTTTGCTGTGTGAGTTTTCAAGGGGTAAAGCTGTAATAAACTATTGGGTGTGTCATTTAAAACACCTACAGGAAAGAATATATGATGGAAATAAGAGCAGTGTTTGCTTAAATAAATTTGTTGTTTAAGAGATCTTGACTGCTACTTCAAAAGAAGCCTCTAAAAGGCAAGAGGAATATTTTGTTATAGAGAGACAGGGTCTAGGTCTAAAGAAAAACATTTCACATTGTTCTCAAAACATTGCCACATTATTAAAACAATGAAGTGCACTCAGAAAAAGGGGTTTTTGACAAAGAGCTGCTTATAAGTTGAAAAACCACAGGGTAAGGTTGCTCCTGCTCCTCATACAAAGACAGTTTTCGTTGTGTAGCTGCTTGATTGACTTTGGGTGTTCATGCTTGTTGGATAAGCGGATGTCAGGTGGAACAAAGGATTTTTCCTACAAAGGCTAGGGTTACATGTGTAAGGGGCTCTTGATTGTTTTAAAAAAAGAAAACTCACATAGTTTCTGCCTAAAAACTTTGTAATCTTCTAAACTCTGTCATTTTTGCTCCAGTCCTGTGTATTGACTGTCTAAACATATTTATGGTGGTTTGCAATAGATGCAAGATTAGTGGACTGTTGGCACACTTATACAAGGCAGGGTTGTTAATCATTGAAATTCTACCTTGAGGCAGAGATACATGTTTATTGATTGACATCTTAAAATTCACAGAACAGGGTGATTTTAACACTTCTCACAGCAAACTCCTCCTAAGCAGTCTGCCCTTCTTTTTTTCACTGTATTATTTCCTACTGAGAAGTTGTTGACTGAGTTATTTTCAAAGTGGAAGGCCACTTTCTGAAGAGCAGGTTTTTAATGATTGAATTTTACCTTGGAGATAGAGATGTAGGTGTGTTGATTGGCCTCTAACAAATTCACAAGAAAAGGTGACTTTTTAACACTATGCACAAGAAAATTACCCAGCAGACTGTCTCCTCTTTGCTCTATGGTACCCTATTGAGAAATCTGCCTCGCTGAGGTACATTCAAAGTAAAGTGACACAGTTTGACTCCAATAGGGCAGTTTACACACAGTGAGGCAGTTTGTCTTTTCCAAAGCATATTCAGATCAAAATGCCTCCAAGGCAAGACAACAGGAGCAGCATGACAGTGATAAATATGAGCAGCAGCAGGAAAAAGAGGGGAAGAGTGCGGAACAACAGTAACTCAGTAGTGATAAACAACAGTTTCAAGAAGCGCCCGACACGGAAAGAGGAGAAAAGCATATCAGCCCTTGATATTTTGGCCTCAGCTTCGGAGCATGTTGCTAGGGACCCCTGAGGGTCATATGTGCCAAGTTTGGGCCCATTTCAACAACTTTTTGTTTTTTGGCATTTTTTGGGTTTTTGGTCGAAAACTCATAATTGCGCCATTTCAGTTTGAGGATTTTTCAAGGGAGAAAGATGATACCAGTGGATGCCATAATTATATGAGCAGGTCCCCAGCGATTTTCAGAGCATTTGGAGATCATTCGCCCCCTCAAATTGGCGAAAAATGCCCTCTTTTTGCACATTCTGCCCGCCATATCAGCAGTCTGCTATTTCCTGGTTTTTTACACACAGGTACAGTTTTGGGAAACTTCCAGACATCAGATTGAGATGATTTCAGTTGTGCCAGAAAGTAGACACAGAGAGCTTTCCAACGAGCCATCATGAGCCTCGTTTCGACATCAGGAAGGCTGCCAATTACCTCCAACAAGTCAGAGAACCTTTTTCAGATATAAATATGAAGTATTTTTGTAATTTTTGAACCTCAAAAATCTGCTTTTCCCAAATGTGCGTTAAGCTATTTTTACACTTGGGAAATGATGTAAAGTCAATATAATTTCCGTTTTTAGCAGTTTTTTAGATATTTTATGGGATATTTTGTGCCTTGAGCTTTGCAAAGCCTCAAGGACAAGTTTAGATATTTTAACTTGGCCAATGGGATAGCTAGTTGCTCCATGAGGTTTTCCTTCCTCTAGCCTATTTATTCCACAAGGATTCATTGTAAAAAAGAGGCTGAACTTGAGAGAAGAATCAATATATTGGTCATATGGGCTTTGAAGAACATACTTGTGTTATGATTTTTGGACTGCCTCTTGGATGCTTTTGATGAATGATGAAGGATTGGTGATGGATTCCATGACATGGTAGAATGGTATAGTGTTTCTTGCTATGTTTTTGTCTTCTAGTTTTCATTCATAATACATGATTCTTGCTTCTATAGATCAGTAGAGATTGATTTTGAGATATGCCCATGGAGGCACCTCAAAATTCCTGAATCTTCATAGCTTGATGTTTTCTTCTTCCTTAGTTATACTAAAGAATTCTTAACTGCTCTTTAGTAACTTAAGGATACTGTTTGCTAGTTTTATTTACAAGTTCTATGCATGTTAAGTAGGATGTATGGTGTGCCCTGCTTACCTATAAGTTGTCCATAGTTCTGTCCATGAAACTATCTCTTTGACTGATTAGTTTATCATCTTGTTGAACCAAGGAGGCCTAGTCCCGATCTAGCCCTTTGCCTAAAACTATGAAAGCTTGTTTTTCCAAGTGCCCAATAACTAAAAGACTGTGTTTAGGCATTCCGGCATAGTTTTATGAGTTTTTAGTCCTTCTTATGTGTTTTCCCCAAAGTCTGATAGCCATTTCCCAAAGTTAGAGGGTCTTATACTTCTATGTATGGCTGGAATGTTTGATTTCTATGTATTAATTAGCTCATAGTTACATTTAACATGATTAATGGCTTGCTATAACATGTTTATGTCTGCTATCAACTAGTTACACTTGAAATCCCTTGTCTTTCACCAACTTGATGTTCATTTACTCCATTTTTCCCAAAGATCCCTTCTATCTTTAATCAAATCGGCCCTACAGCAGCCTTACATCATCATCTCATAGCTTCCTTGACCTGTTTGACCCCATAGCCCAATTGATCTAACTTCTTGTTATCCATTTTTATATCTTTGATCAGTTTTATCCCTCACAAACTTAAAAAACCAAAAAACTAAAAACATACTTCATAACTAGCCTAATATCAAAGCACCCCAAGCAAACACACCGATATCTTTTACATCTAATAGAGAGAGCCCTCTCTGAGTCCAGGAAGGCTAGGTCCTTGGGCTCTAAAGCTTGGTTTGATGTTACATCGTCATTTGGCTCGCCAATCGGCGAAATCACGGGACCCTAAAAGTATAAATCATGTTTAACCAATTTTGTTAAAGGAATTGGTATTTTCAATTTGGCTATCTCAGTTTGGATGTTGAATGGTACTTGCATTTTTCCTAACTAAGTGAGTTCTTCTTTTCTAATTGTAGTTTGAGTTTTTTTCTATTTTTTATCCACAATTGGTTTTCTAGTTTGTGTTTCCATTGCTTAGATGTTTTCAATCTTCTTATCTGGGACATTTTGAGTAGCAGTGGCAGTTTTGGCAGTAGTTGTTTTGGGTTCAGCTTTTGTTTGAATAATAGTATCTGTAATATCTACAATTTTAGGACTAGGTGTAATTTTTGGACTAGAAATTTTCTTATTTTAATTTGAATTTTTCTGAGTTGAACTAGAGTTTGTTGAGTTTCTCTAGGGAGAATTTGTAGTAATTTGGTTGCAGGAGCTTCCACTGTTTTCTTGATCTGAGTTTGGGTAGTTTTCTTAGTAGGAGCTTCTATGTTTTTCTTACTCCTAAGGTTATATTTCTTGTGAACTTCATTAATGACATATTCATAACCTTGTTTATAATCAAAAGACTCTCCCGATTCTAACTATAACTGTTGTAGCATGTATAATTCATGTTATTCTTGTGTAAGAAAATTAGTATTATCATCATTTATTCCTTTTAAGTTAATCTGAGTGTCTTCATATTCTTCATTTTGGTGAGAACTTTCAGCATAGTTCTCTTGGAAAGGTGGTCTTATTTGTTGATTAGGTGTTGATTCTCTAGATTTAGTAGTGTTGGGATTTTTTCTAAAGTTGGATTTATTGTATGAGGACCTTGTTGTTGATTATCCCACTGTGGTTTTCTTTCCATATTTTCTAATCTATCCATCATTTTTTCCAAATTTTTTTCTAAACTATCTATTTTACTATGTGATGTGGATGGTTCATCCTTAATTGTTACTCTTCTTTCATTTATCATTCTGGCTCTCTTAGCTAACAAATTTTCTTCTACACTGACTGCATTTCTTTGCATATGTTCTAATTTTTCTAGGTTTCTTTCTCTCAATTGGTATGACATATTAGTATCAAAACCATCAGGAAATTTAATTAAAGCTAGATCTAGTGGGGGTTTGATGTTTGTTGGAATAGCATTACAGATGTTGTTGAACCTAGTATAATAGTCCTGAACTGATTCATTAGGAGCTCTTCTAATGTTTTCATATTCAGACAATATTTATAAAGGATTCTTCTTTTTCTCCCATATATTGATAAAAGAATCTATGGAAATCTTCTAAATCAGCAATATGATTGGCAGGTAAAGCTTTAAACCATTTCTTTACATCTCCAGCTAAATTTTGGGCAAAAAGTCTCATTTGAACATCAACTTCATCAATTTCATGAAATTCAAAGTAATAAGTCATTTTGTTAACATGTTGTTGTGCAATGTATTGACCAGTTCCATCAAATTAAAAGATTTTACTTTGGTAATCCTCGGTCATGGCATGTAATTGTGCTGGTAAGACCAATGGGGTATATCTGGCTGCCATGACTAAGATTCTAGCTTAGCTAGGAGGTAAATTTGTGGTTCTTGGTGATGAGGTTGAAGTACTTGCAGATGAGCCTTGTATACTAGAAGATGTACTTGGAAATGATGTTGAAGTACTTGAAAATGTAGCAGAAGTGCTAGGAGATGAACTTGGAGTGTTTGGAGATGGAAATAAAACTCTAGGTTGAAGAGGAAGCTTGGGGATGAATGATTCTGTGGAATGAAGTGTAGTGGAAATAATAGATGAGGTGGTACTAAATAAATATGAATTTAGAGACTCTGAATGAATGGTATAAGGCTTAGGGGTATAAGCAGATAAAGCAGTTAATTCAACACAATGTTGAAAATAAGCTTCATCAATATCCTTAATAAAAGTTGCAGTTAAAGCCTCAAGTTTATCAAAAGGTTCTAGAGATTGTTGATCTGAATCAAGTGAAATAGTCTCCTTCTTTGTTTCAATGAATTGAATGAAATTAGGATCTATTACACTATCATAAATTGAACTTTCAGATTTAGTTCTAAACAAAGAGTGCTCAAAAGATAAATCAAATTCAATGTCGTGTAAACTTGATAATTGTTTGGGGAGTGAATTTTCTTTGATTAATTGAATTTTACTTTCTAGACTTTCTACCTTTTTATTTTTCTTCAAAATTCTACTAGGATCATCAACTATTACAGTAGGTTGTGGATTAGGATGAGCCCTGGTATAGTATGTTCTTTTGGAAGCTAGAATTTTAATTTTCAATGAAAAATAATGAAACAACCCTAAAACAACCTTAAGGTGAAGAGATGATGAAAAGTATTTATTTTAAGGTTTATTTTAAAACTGAGGAATGATCTCCCCAGTACAGTCGCGAGTATGTTATCACTCCAATAAATCTTAGGGTTGTTATGTTTTGTTTTAAAGAATATTAGAGATAACCACAAACCTACTTTTAAGCTTAGGATATAGCCTTCCTAACGCTCAGAGGGGGCTCTCTCTTTATGATTTAACTTTGCTGTTTTTAGTTTATTTCAAGCTAGTTATGTAAGATTGATTGGGTTTTGATTTTGGTTTGGTTTGGTGGTGGAATTACTGATTCAAATGGATAGATGCAGGTCTGTTTTCAATTGGGTTATGGAGTCAATGTATCAAGAAACGGAGGCAGAATCAAGTTCTAATGGAAATGTTCACAAGGAAAGGTATCTGAGTAAATTCATATCTTTAGGACGGAAGGTGAAATGGTTTCAATCAGGACGGGAGAGAAATTAAGGATTCTCAGATCCAAATAATGAAAGAAATGACAGAGGTCAATCAAAACTAGGGAGCAATGAAGAATTCCCTAATCTAGATATCAAAAGAAAACATGAAAATGAATAACAGTTCAAGACAGAGTGTATTTAAAAAAGTTCCAAAATAATATTCCTGTTATATCATTTAGATTCAGAAAACATGCAAGTATGTGAAAAACTTCAGAAAATAACAATTGAACAATAGAAAGATACCTGACTGAAGTGGCTCAACACATGAATCCTATAACGAAATGCCTTTATTAATCAATCCAGTCTGCTGACTTGAAAATGGTACAATAAAACCTCAGGTTTCAAATCAATACAACTATAGAAATGTTTAGCAATCCACACTCAATACTTCGAATTATGAAGTATTTATACAAAAACTATGACAAAATATCCTAAAACTGATTTAGGAATTATTCAAGGAAAAATAAATATCTTCATGCAAGAAGATAGAGATGCCTAGGAGACTAAATGCTAGATGTCCCTCATTATTTGGATTTGTTGTTTGTTTGTTGATATTTTGTTTCTTTCTCTCTCTTTTTTTTCTCTACGCTAGCTATTTTTTACGCTGTTGTGTGTCCTTTACGCTGGCTTCCTTTCACTGTTAAATCTGTTTTTCATCTCTGTTTTGACTTTAAAACCCGTATTTCACTGTTAAATTCCTGCTTTGATACTCTTTAACCTGTTATTGCTTTACTTTGAATGCTCTTCTATTTACTTTTACTATTTTACTTTTCACTTTCAAAGTAAATCACATAAATTTTACCAAGCTTCTACATCTGGTAATTTAATCTTTACCATTCTTCTGAAAAATTCATTAGCTTCTATGTACTTTGCAAAAGTAGTCTTGTTAATGAATAGATGATTTACCTCGTGCAGGCAGTAAAAGAGATTTTCAAAACTCTGGTAGAGTACTTTTCTTGTAGGACTTCCTTTCATGGAGGCATTTTTGGCCTGTTCCTTTGCCACTTCTCTGATTTTCTTATCATAATCCTCATGTTTCATCAATCTGTCATTGATAACCAAAGTATTAGGTAGCCCTTTTTTCTTCAGAACATCAAATTTTACCATGAATCTGGTTATTGAAAGTTCCATGTTTTGACACTTGTCTTCAAGTTGTACCATTAATTTCCTTTTATAAATCACCTTTCTTACCTCAAGGATTGTTTCAGTCCTGTCACTAATGCCAATTTCTTCCAATTCCTGATTGTTCTTAGAATTTAGAAATTTAATGATCTCAACTTCTTCTTCTACCTTTTTCCCAAGTTCTTCCTTTACTTTCTGAATGGATTCACTTGCTGCCTTGATCAGATCCTCCTGCTCATAAATAACTTAGATAGATGGCGAAATATTATTGACAGAATCAATGATATTGGCCCACAGTTGCTACTTTTCTTGGGCAAGTGGTTCTTTCAATTTCAACTCTTCTCTAACTTCTGTACTTTCTCAGTCAATCTTTTTTACTTCTGTGTTTCATTCTTTTCATGATTTGAACTAATTTATTCTCATCCTCTTGACTTTTTATCTGTTCTTTAAGTCTATTTATTTCATTTATTTGGATGGACATATCCTGCATTGCTTTAACTAGTTTACCTACTTCATCACTGGGATGAGTTGCTGCTGTAGATGATTGTGTTGCTGATGTAGTTGTTGATGTAGTGGGAAGTGTTGTAGCTACTGGAATAGTTGTGGCCACTGAAGCTGCTAAATTAGAAGGAAACAATGTAGTAACTGTAGGGATAGAAGTGATAGGGATTTCTTCCATGCTGGCCTTTTTCTCCTGCACTAACTTATCCATCTCATTCTCCATCTCTCTAAGTTGAGTTTTCAATTGAATGATGAGATTCATCATTTCATATTTTTGTGCTTCATTCTCCAGAACTTTTTTTTCTTATGGATGTTCAGTAGGAGGTAATTTTATCTTTTTCTTTAATGCATCAATGTCTGCATTCTTTTTCTTGATGAGTTCTTCTATAATTTTAATATTCTTAGGATCATACCCTACCTCTAGGAACAATTCTTCTAGTGATTTGATTCTGTTGTCTTTGGCCTGTGAGGAAGCTTTCTCTAGCTTTAACTGCCCTCTGATGATTTCTAGAGTATTTTTCAATTTATGGACCCTCATAACTTTATTGGTCATTGTAGAATATATAATTTCTCTAGCTTGCTTATGAAATTCTATTTGGTTTATAGGATGTAGATCTTTGGCTTAAAATTCATATGTTGTTTTCTTATAGTCAGCTGATGACTTTGGATTCTTCACTGTTGGCTGCAAGAAGATCATCTGCATATTCCTGGTTTTATAATGAAATGAAGAAAGTAACCTACCCTGTTCACTAGGTGTTTTATTCCAGTATTGGGCATAAGTATCTGCTTTTAATGCCTCATTCCCAAGTTTTATTTCCTTGTACTTCTTCATGATATCATGTTCTTTATATGTTGGTTTACTTGATGAAGACACTTCAACACTATGCTGATTTTGAATGATTTGAGTATTAGATGTTGAAGGCTGGTGAGTTTCCTCAGAAACTGCTAGAGGTGCATTCTCTTTTACCACTATGTCTGTATCAATGATCTTAATTGTCTCAACTTTTTCATTTACAAGATTTAATTTGGGCTTCTTCTTGTACATCAGTTTGAATTTGGTTTCTGTAATGGTTTGAGCTGAATAAGATCCTTCTTCTCTTGGCCTTTTGGAGTTCCTATTTCGTGGGGCTGGAGTTTGCAATATGGAACTAGTATAACCTTGCTTCTCTGCCTCTTTTAAATTATTTTCCAACCATTCATACTGGTTGGAGTACTTCTCTATCTCTGGCTTGGACTCATGGATAAAAAGAGTTATTTTAAATTTGATTCTTAGTTTTATGATAACTCCTAAAGGATCATAATTCCATTTGAAACTTTCATTGCATTTGAATTCCTGAAGACACTTTTGTGCTTTTTGACCAGCACCTCTACTGGTGCAAATAAAAGGACCAATCTAGTTTTTGATCTTAAACTGTGTTTTCTTCTTGGCTAACAAGAAATTAACATCATGAGAGTTTAGAATCTACCTGATATATTCAAGTTAAAATAACCTAATTGGGAGGTATTTAGGAAGTTTATATGGAGTGAGTTGACATCCATATACTCTAATCTCAGTGTATTTTTGGTATAAAAACCAGTCTCATGTCCTACTGTGTTCTAATAACTGCAAGACCTTTTTTATCTCATCACTGACTCTTGGTTCAGTGCTACTGCTTAGCATATTGACAATTGGTTGAATGAATGAATCAATGAAGTTGTTGTAGGTAAGCTCTTTGGAATATTTCATGATTAAGGAAGTCCAGATGACAGCTGATTGGGGGTTTTCCTCAGTGTCCAATTTTTGAAGGCTAACTGCAAACCTTTCAGATTGGAAGTATAAGAACATGTGAAACAACATTGATGAATATTCGAAGACACCTTCTTCAATAAATTTAACAATTTTCTCATGAATAGCATCTAATAAGTACTGAGCAAAGTTAAATTTGTAGGATGGAGGCTATCCTGGATAGAAAATGGACAGAAAAACTAGGATTGAAGCATCTACATACTCATCTATGAAATAGCCTAGAATGCAAGACATCCTTGTGATAATATGTCTTGTTCTTTCTAAGAAAATTGAGGTTGTATAGAGAGGGTTTCTCTTTGGGGTTTCATTTTATGAAGGCAAGAAGGTATGGAATATCTGAAACCTCTTTGGACAATTGAGTTTTAGATATAACTCAGTAAGGATTTCAATTGAAAGAGGGGCTTCATCAGGTTTAGGTTGGATCTGAAGCATTTGGTTTATTGACTCTACAGTAATGGTGAAAAAAATTTCTTTGTTGTGGTTTATTAGGTTTCTTTCATTTGGCATATAGTTAACTTAACAAAGCCTGATGAATTCTAGGAATTGGAAAGTCTGTGGGAGGATATACTTGGGTAAATTGGATTCCCAAAGGCAAATATCATCAGTCTCATCCATGAATTTGTCATGGATCCTGTATTGGAGCAAAAGGAGGTTGAAATCAGTGACAGGGTCACTGATTTTGAAGTCTTTATCTACAAGGGGGGTATGTTCAATATCAATAATAGGAGGTTGCAGGGGGTTGACTGTCACAATGCCTTGGGAAGGCATAGTTTTTTTAATTTTATTTAATTTATTACTCTTTGGCTTTAGAAATATGATAAGGCCCTTAGAAATACTGTGAAAATATGATTACAGTCTGTAGAAAGGGTTTTGGAAGCAACATTGGCTTTTCTATGGTATGCAAAACTTTTAAACTGGTTCAATTGCTTAAATTATTACTGGATTTCTTAAGAACATGTCTTGGTACTTTAGGAATACCTAGAAAATGAAGCTTCGATATGCAGAAGGGGTTATGGAAGCAGCGGAGGCTTCATTGGTCTTTATAAAGCTTTAAAAATGTTTTTCACCAACTGTAGTAATGAAAGGCTTGAATTCTGGACGAATTTGGCTTTAAAAATAGATCGGTAGCGTTGTTTTAGCTCGAGAATAGGTTGGCAAAGGCTTTCTTGGCACAAATCTAAATAGAAATGGTAAAAATACTGTAAAGGGTGGTATTTATGTTTTTAGCCAACAGTGATTAAAATTTATGGGTGCGGGGTCAAATTCAAATAGAAAGGTGGTATTCATAATGGGCGGAAAAAAACAGTTTGATGGTTTTTGCATTGTGAAAAGAGGGTGGGTGGTATTCTGCTGAGGAGTGCAATGATCCATGGAGCCACCACGTAGCAAGGGAGAGGGGTTGCTAAACTTATCATTTCACAAAATTTCAGTGGTGTTAAGTGTCAGGAAATTGGGGATGCGAAGAGGCTTATTGGCCATTAAATATGGTGAATGTAGATCTCACAAATGGGCGAATAGGAGGGATTCGTCGAGGATTTGTTAGGTAGGGCCCGGGATGAGTCATGCAATGGGTTTAAAATATAAGTGGGACCAGGATTTATTATATAGCAGGGTTAGCATGGTCTAGATGTGAGTCAGGGCTTTTCAATGGTGAGGTTTAATCAAAGTGGGCTCGGGATGATATATAAACCATAGGTTAAATTAATGTACAGGGGTTAATAGAATATGGGGGCAGGGATATATATACATCAAGGTTTTTTAATAGAACTATATGTTTTAATAAAATAAAGGGTTGGGGAAATATATATGCGGGAATTAGTATAATACGGGGTGAATGCATATGATGGGGGATATAAAATACACTAAGAAATAGTGTTAAAATTTATATCGAGAAGGATTTGTTATAGTGGGGCCCGACATATCAATTTAACCATTTAGACTTAGATAAGGTGGTTTTTGGGGTGTATTTTAATGAAAAGGGAAGTTAGTAAAGGAATTTACTTTTCCAAATGAACATATGCTTTTTAAATAAGGAAAAGGGGTTTTTAGGAAGGGGAAAAATTAAAATGAGGGGAAAGGAATATTTTAACAAGGGAAAATGTCTTTTAAGAATGGAATTAGGGTTTGAAAGAAGGGGAAGGGGATTTTGGGATATTAGTGATACGAAATTACCAATTTCTGGTTTCCATGCCTTGTAGCACTCTTCTACCTACCCATCATTTACCCTAACATTTTTTCTTCATTTATTTGGGTGTATTTGAGCTTGCTAACCCTTTTTAACAAGTCTAGCATTTTTGACAAGCTGAACACAATCTTATTTTGCAAAGTAAAGTAAAAATTAGTGGCATTTGAATTTGCATCACTTTTAGAATCTTTTTTTTTATCTCTTTTTGGTTGGGTTCATATTTTATATTCTTTTTTTATCTTTTTTCTTTTAGTCCTTTCATTTTTCTTTTAGGAATTACCCTCTTTACATTTTTTAATATGGGAAAAAAATTTGTAGAAAGAAAAGTATGTACAATATTACAAGACTAATCATAGCCAATTCAAAATTATGAATCCTGTTAGTATGAATATTTTGCCAGAAAAATACCACTTTAGATACGCATAACAAATAGCCCTAACATCAATTATGGCTTTCAATATCTTTAAATCTGTAGTCAGTTGATCAAGACAAAGTTGCACAAATCCAGATCTATGCATAAAAAGACATTAAGCAGTGAAAATAAGTTTTTGCTCCATGCATCCAATAGACAAGACAAGAACAATATTTTTGAGAGAATTTTTTATATTAAGGGCACTTGAGAGGAAATAAAGAAAGGTGTTTCCAATTCTCCTCAATGGGATGGGTTCTTGAAAGTCCTCAGCGCTTCAAATCTAGCATTTCTCTCTCTTGTTGGTGTAGAAAACCCAGACAAACATAGAACTCAAAGGGAGCTCACAAAGCAAATAATGGAGAATGTGACAATGATAATGGCTCAAAGTCAAACCAAGAGTATAGATCCAGAGTGATCTAATATGCAACAAAAGGTGACAAATGAATGGGAAAACCCTTCTATTTATAACAAAATGTTGGGTCATTCTAGATCTTGGTGTATGATTAAAATATTATTAACCAAATCTAGATCCACCTTTTATGGAATATTTTATTATATTTGTTGGAGGGAAAAGGTATTTGACTTGGGTCAAATACCTTTATTTGTAAATAATAAATAAATAAATGATTTATTTATTATTTTAAGGAAGTGGTTGAATGATAATTAAATAAATAATGATTTATTTAATTATTTATAAGTGATTTAGTCATATTTAACAAGGAATATTATTTAAACAATTATTCCTAGAAAATAATAAGATAAATAAGGATTTATCTAATTAATTTCCTTGTTTTGGGTTAAATATGACCTGGAATAATAATTAAATTATTGTTTAATTAATTATTCCATGAGGAAAATCAAACAAATATAGATTTGTTTAATATTTCCTTTTGGGGTTTCCTGTTTAGACCATAAACAACCTAATAAATGTTTTTTATTAAGTTATTTCACATAGTGAAAGCAATTTTACCTAAGGTAAAATTGGTCTTACATGGTGTACTTGGGTCCATCTAATGATAATAGGTTAGATGACCAAAAAATGGTGTAACAAATTGCCCCCTAGCATGCGAGTGTTAGGAGAAAATCGTATGACCGAAGTACGTTGTAAGAACTCAATCACCAGACATCAAAAAGGAATTCAGAGAGAGAAATGTAAGGTAGTCTAATGTGCTAAAGAAATAGACCCTGAGGATATGAGACTTACAGGTGCAACAAGTCTCTTTTTATGAGAGGGTACCTATTCTAGAGGCGGCAGGGGAGGCATACCTATGCCCGCCGAGACAAAGTACAAAAGAATCATGTGTCAAGTAAACAAGGGACCAAACTATAAAGTACATGTTGTCATAAACATGAGCCAAAGAAAATATATAATGAGGAATCCCACATACATTTTTTTTCCTAGGATAACAGCCAGGACTTATACAGTAATATCTGAGTACATGAGATACAAATACAACCCAAATGCCCCCTGTAAACGGGGAAGGGCTCACAAAATATAACTGATACATGCAAATAAAAGAGGCATTGCAAGCAGCTAAGGCTGACATCATCAAATATATGGAGCTGCATCAAAGGCTGCAATGAAAAGGTCATCCAGGGATGTGGGGGGATACCTGCAGGGTCACTCCCTCATGAGGGTTGAGACATCTCACACACACCCGAGAATCACTAATATCTGCTGCTGCATCACTGAACCATCAAATATACGAATCTCGATCATGCTGAAAGGAGCTGGAGCTGAGAAACAATCAATTCAAAGGGTAATGAGGAATCCCTTTGCCTGATCCGGGGCACCGAAAAATAATGGAAGCTGGAACCAAGGTACACCACCCTCTAGACCTGTCTTCTAGAATGAATGAGCTGATGTCGACAGAAGGAGATCCTTCATAGGTGAGGCAATAAGGGATCCCCAAATAAGGCATGAGAGAAAATAGTAGAGCGACTAACAGACGGACACCAATGATGATGATGAAATGGGGGATACTGAGTAGCAGATGGACGACTTCCCTTGTTAGAGCATAAAGGGCATGAATTACTTGGCAGCGATTGACACAATATCATGAGGGATAGGGTACAAGGGGACTGAAGGCCATAATGTGCGACACGAGAGAGGGACCGATCAGTAAAGGATGGAGGACTATAGTGGGATTCAAAGGGACTCGGGATAGACTCCATGGATGTGATGATGACTCAACTCGGATGCTCTAAACAAGGGTGACTTGATGGTGCTGCCACACAGTAAAGGTCCAATGGGGGACCATAAAAAACATGAGTAAAAAAGGGTATCTCATGAAGAAAATCAACACGAACAAGGACAAGTAAGGAGGCAAGGTGGTGCCCCAATTACAAGTGTTGTAAGTGATAAAATTCGATTTGGAGGAGAGGTGAATAGACCCTTCATGGAAAAAATGTGTCCTGGTGAAGTATCAAGGTACTAAAAACTAACAGGTACCTAGAGCTCATGAACAGGCCAGGTCATACTTTTTGGGGTTTGTTCTGCGACCTGGGTAGCAAGTACTGGGCAAAAAACTGTGACCTGTCCCAGGAAATGACCTGAAAAGTGCGACCTATAAGAGAAAGGGGCTTTCAGTGTTGTTTTTGGCTGAGATCTGGGATTTGTATGGTTGAGGGGCCTAGGTGCCCCCAAGCATGTTGTGGTTATGCCAAGATGTATTTAGGAAAAAGGGAATCTAAACACATTTTAATGATGTGGTGCGCCATTTGTTTTCTTTATGGTTATGCAACTTGAGAAAGGAAATGGAGGAGTACCAATCTCGTTTATTACTGCATATATGAATCAAATGGACTTTAAGTTTCTGGGTTGGCATACCTGGTGTCACTATCCCAAAAACAGGATTTGGAGATAATGAACTGATGCTCTCTTAGAAAACTGATAGGTTGGTCAACAACAATGTCGAAGAGACAGGGTTGCTGATGTAAGATGAAGGAACGATAAGGGGTATGTCCCTAGAGTGATCTGAAGTGATATGGGACTCTAGAGGTTCTTCTAAATGTGGAAGAATAATGGTACTAGAGTCAACACGACCAGATATACTAGGAGAGTTGTGGAGAATTGCTTCTCTTAGTCTCTCTAATATGGGTGCCCCCTTACCCAAAAATTGGGTTTCAATGTAATGGCCACAAGGTGTATGTGGTTCAAACGAATGGGTTTGATGTAAGGGGGAATAAACAAAGGCAAGGGTGGTGATTTATTCCATAATGTTGTCATCACGATAGAAGATGGGGTGACTGGTGGAAGAAAGATCACCTGACACAACGAAGCTGCCTGACTCATCATCATGAGAAGGGAGGTTCACATGTGCATCGTCACTAGGGGGAATGGAAGAGTAAGCAAATAAAGGATCTACCGATGTTGAGCCTAGGGTTATCGCTAAAGGGAGGTAAAGTGAAACATCAGGAAAAGTCTCCGAGGGGACTTCCACCAAGGGTCTCATGGATGATGAGAGGTAGAAAATGGTGGACGAAGGCTCGGTCATCAGGACATCAGGAGGGGGAATGTCAATGGGAGAATTCGTGTCCTCAAGCTGACCTGAAGCATACTGCGCAAGTATGGGAGAGGCGGATTAATTTTGTTCAACCTCATACTCTTGAATGACCTTTAAAGAGGCACGATAATGCGTTAGGTGGGGACAATGGTGGGAATAATGGCCATGGACACCACACAGAGCATAGGATTTGTTGGTGCGAATATTCTTTGGGTCCAGGGACCGTAGAATCAGGTAACGCGACTTTAACCATGGGTTTAATACGGGGCAACTGGGGACAAGTATGGGTGGCATGACTGATGACATCACACAAGGCACAAGGCTTTACGGGCGGAGGAGGGGCAGGGTCAGTCGGGGTGGCCTTGCCTTTGGCTACCCCCTTGCAAGCTTTGACTTTCTTTCCAGGGTTGTTACAATAGGAGAAGTGTTCTGTTGAGGTGCTAGTGGCACTGTAGCAACGGAAGAAGCTAGGGGAACCGGTTGAACTGATGTCAAAGAAATGTAAGGTTTGGGGTGATTAGGCGGGGTAGCGGTTGGAGGATCAAGGTACCAGACGGTTATACCCAAAGTCAAATTGGGAAGGGAGAGGGTGGCCATGATGGGGACCGAATAAAATCTGGGAGGGGGAGTAAGGAAAGGTATCTAACCAGCGGGGTAATGGCCAGGAGGTACAGCTCCAAGATGGTTGAGACCTGGTGAAACCGACCCAGGAGGATAGAGGGGCTCATGGGTATGAGCTGTAGGAAAAGGGCCAGAAGAAAGAGGTCCGGCTGGCTGAGGCGAAGGGCTAGGAGCAGGTTGTAGCAGGCGAGATTGAGGTTGCTGACTAGCCGAAGTGGGTCGCTTAAGGTCAGCTTGAGATGATTGCATCATGAAAACATTCGCTAAGCTGGGATTAGAGACAGGAGGAGGAGGAAGACCAAGGAAGGTTCCAAGCAAGGAGGATTCTTTGTAGACACCAGGAGAAACACTGGTCAAAGAATCGACGATTTTCTTATTGGATACAGAAGAGATGGTCGACTCAAGGGAGGTCTGAGGCTGTGGCTCATGATAGGTCAAATGGTCAATGGTGACTATCTTTCCATTATGAGGGAAAAACATCTTGCGTTGAACCGCATATGGGACAGCAGACATGGCATAGGTGTAGCTACGCCCCAAAATAATGTTATAATCAACAGGGGAATATATGACTTCAACATCGATGCAAACAATCTTGCCTGCAAGAGTGATAGGACAATTACGGAATAGGCCAATGGGCTGGGAGGCATGGCCATCCCATGCATGAAGGGTGATGGTGGAAGGAGCTAGCTCAGGAGATCCAAATTGTTTCCAAACCGAAGTAGACATCACACAGGTAGATTCCCCCTCATCAATAATACACCAAGCCATGTTGGCGTTCCAGATTTTGACTGGGATTTGGAAAGCAACGAAAGCAGGAAGGGGAGGATGGTCTGACTGACGGGCGTAAAAAAAAATCAATTGGTCATCAGTAGGATCTACAACACCCATGGCAGATAATAGAGCCTTCCTTTGAGAAGGACACGACTGGAGGAGCTCCAGTGTTGAAATGGCAGCAGGAGACTATGCCAAATCATCTAAGATGCTATATGAATGAGCAGCTCGACCAGAAGCAGCATTTTGGTGTAATGGGCCCTTAGGAACCGTGGTATGAACCTCAACTTTGGGCCGAGGGATCTGTAAGGGACCATTCGGTGTCGAAAGAGGCTCTGTAGGACCTGAAGATGGTGACTAGGGGATAGACGGAGCAGGAGGCATGGGGTACTGACAAGACCGAGTTTGAAGGTTAAGGTCGAAGATGAGAGTTTGGTTAGAGTTCATCATGAGAATCTAGTAATCGGAGTAACCAGAAGGGGAAGTTTGAGTGGCTACCGGTGCATGAGGTGGTTGGGTAGCCACGAATCCTTGCTGAGGGAAAGGATTGGTAAACACAACCAGCTGAGAAGTAGCCGCATTGGGGGGAATAGTAGGGGAGGCATGCTATCCTTGCAATGTAGCCTGAGACTCCCACATCTGTTGCATCTATGGTAATAGGGGAAAATCGTGAGTGTAATGACCATAAACACTGCAACACAAACAAGGCTTATTTGTGCAGAGAGGCCTATCCGGCTTGGGCTGAGAGCCCTGTTGCTGGTTAACATTGTTATAAGAATCAATACTTTAAGGATTGGATCCATGATTAGCAGGGGTAGATTGATTTTGATTGCCTTTCCTCTTCCTTTGAGAAGAAGGAGGATTAGTCGCACCCTGTTGTGCAAATACTTGCCCTGGAGGGGGTAGTAGTTGCTGTTGCAGGGGTGGAGAAGGCAAGGGAGGTGGAGGTCCAAATGCTGGAGGAGCTGGGACACTAGGATATGGGTAAGGATAATGGATAGGATGGGCAACATTGAGGTAAGCAGGAGGTTGGGAAAAAAGAGGAGGCATGCCGTATACTGGCTACATGCTACCTGGAGGGGGAAAAGTGCTAGAGGTGTCGGCCCCTCCCGGAGGGAAACCATAGCCCATAGGAGGTTGAGCGTAGGTATGCAAAAGGGCTCTAATGATACCATCGGCAGAGTGGGATTCCCCCGGGGCATTAGCGCCACTGGGTCTGGGGAGGTCAGGAAGGATAGTATAAACATAACTAGATTGAGCATAGATGAGGTCATATTTCAAGGCTATTTGGAGGGCGGCTTCTTCGGTTTGAGGAAACTGGGATGCGACATATTTGTCGATGGCAGGTAAAAGAGATCGAAGGAAGTAGTCCATGTAGACCCAATATTAAAAGGTGGGAGCTCGACATAAGCTCTTTCTTCTCTGCCATTCCTGGACATGAGCAGAAAGGCGGGTTGAAGATGATTGACGGAAGGAAGTCAAGAGTTCGGTACTAGTGTCGTATCAGAGAGGGAGCTGTAAATAAGATAAGAAGGCTTGGGAAATGGTGGCAAAGGTGGTATGGGAAGAGGCAGTCTAATCAACATACCATTTAGAAGCTTCGCCTGTAAGCGTGCGTTGGAACAATCTAAGACGGATGGAGTCATCAGTAATGGAATTGGATGAACACCACATGTAGAAATACCAGATATGGTTGGAGGGATCTTCGCCAGCAAGGCCTTCGAACTTAGGCATGTAGGAGGGGAGCTTGGTTGGCATAGCAGGCCAACCAGCATTGCGGCAGATAGGATCATTGATCAACTGATTGAAATTAGGGAGATTGAGACCTGCCATATAAGGGATCAAAGGGACAGTCAAGGTAGTTCCCATGGCGGTTTCGCTAGTAACAGTCCCAGCATTAGGGTCAGGGTTGTTGCTAGTGTTAGGCCCTGGACTAGACATGGTGAAGGTAACAAGGGGAGAGCCGAAAGTAGGGGGAGAACCCGAAGAATCAGAAGATGAGTCGGAGTGCGGACTCAAGGGAGGACTAACTCGATGACGGCGGGAAGGAGAAAGTCGACCAACCGGAAACTGAGGTGAAGGCCAATAAGTCTCTGGGATATACGCCTTGGGGGCACAATGATGATGGCACAAAGGTAAGAAGAATAACCGACAAAGGCAGGGAGGTGCAGAATCAAGTGATGTCAATGTCGAAACAAGGGCTGAGAGGTGCAGTGTCAATTGATTTTAAAGTCTTTTCCTGGCGGTGTTAACCAAGCTCTTCTTCACTTAGGGTGAGTGTGTGGCATGTGTTAATTTTAATTTTTAAACCCAGACGTTTTGAGAGTAAAAGAAAAAGTGTGTTGCGTAACTAAAAATAAATCTGCAGAGAAAAATAAATAATGTTGGAATAACAAAAAATTAACAGCTAACAATGCATTGATCTAGCCCAAGAAGGCAGGTCTCTCAAAACTAGTCTAAAAAGAGGGAAGAAATATAGTCAAAACACACTAAAAAGGGGCCAATAGATCTAAGGTCAGGAGGGACAGGGATATAAAGGAGAAATATATTGAAAAGAGGTGCAGAAAACAACAAAGAGGTAGAGGCAAGGTTGCTGCAACAAAGGAGGAAATTAGCTAAAGGTAGAAGGGATAAGGAGGTGACCCTAGAGGCAAACTCAAATAAAACTATATGAGGTGATTGGAGAGGGAGAAGAGCTGCTCTGAAAGTGAGGTATCAGATCTGAAAAGAAAAGGGTTGAAACTCTGAAAATTCAGATGTCTGAAATAGCTAAAACTCTTCCATAAAAAGTGGAGGGTAATAAAGCCCTAAGGGGCTAGATTCCCACTTATTTGAGTAAAACAGATCAGAAACAGGTACAAACGGGCTGAGACGGAGGCTAGAAAACCCTAACAGAAGCTTCAAACAAACCCAGAAAAAATGCTGGAAAAGTGCAGAAAAAAGTGTAGGTTGCAGGTTCTGACCTGTTTTCTGTCCAGGCCACAGATTATTGGATGAAACGTGCATCCTGTAGTCCAGGTCGCAGGTTTTGGGGAAAAAAGTGCGATCTGTAGCTCCGGGTGTCTCAGCGGCAGATTTCAGAAAAATTTGTCGTCTCTATTGCGGCTGGTGTTGGTTACCTACGCAATAGGGACATAAACACATAGAATTTAGAAATTTTAATGTTTGAGGGTTTTAGAGGTGAAAAACACCATAAAAATAGGAAAAAAAAAACCTAAAGACAAGCCCTAGGGTATGAAATAGCTGGATATGCAGGAATATATAAAATGATAGTGGTGGCAAAAGAAAACCTATGTGGAGTCACCAATTGTTAGTATGAATCTTTTGTCGGAAAATGACCACTTTAGCTACGCATAACAAATAGCCCTAACATCAATTATGGCTGCCAATATCTTCAAATCTACAGTTAGTTGATCAATACAAAGCTGCACAAATCTAGATCTATGCATAAAAAGACATTAAGCAGTGAAAATAAGGTTTTTCTCCATGCATCCAATAGACAAGACAAGAACAATATTTTTGAAAGAATTTTTATGGTAAGGGCACCTGAGAGGAAAAAAAGAAAGGTGTTTCCAATTCTCCTCAATGGGATGGGTTCTTGAAATTCCTCAGCGCTTCAGATCTATCATTTCTCTCTCTTGTTGGTGTACAAAACCCAGACAAACATAGAACTCAAAGGGAGCTCACAAAGCAAATAATGGAGAATTTGAAAATGATAATAGCTCAAAGTCAGACCAAGAGTATAGATCCAGATTGATCTAATATGCAACATGTTGGGGCCCTTGTTTTGAAAACTTGTTTTGAATATTTTGAATTTTGAATAAAGGACAGATTTTGGGTTGCGGAATGATGACACATGGCAGTCGCAACCAAGTCACAACTACAGTAAGTAGCGGAACTACCGAAGTTACGAGGGAACAGGTACATAGCTAAAGAAAGAAAATGCATGAGTACATATGAAGAGAACATGCAACAAAAGACAGAGAGCAGAACACACAGACAACAAGAGAGAAGCTGGAAGCAGTTAAAGAAGACTGCAAGAGGAACTAACAGTTGCGATAGCGGGTGAATAAATAGCCATCACCTGGGCGAAAGAGAAGAAGAATGCAAAGAAACTAAAGGAGATTAAGCGGAGGCTACAGAGGGAACACAGACTGGGCATGATATCTCTGTAGTTCCTAGGTTTCTCTTATCTACCTTTCTGTTCTATAAGGCATCTGTATCAAACTTGTAAGCTCTCCTTGCGAAAGATATGTAACTATGGGTTTGGCCGAAGATATCAATATACTTGCAGGTTGTTGTCTTATTATGTGATTCACATGCATGCATGATGGTTGTGATGATTTAAAATTGTATTTGCTTAATACCTATACACTCTCTGAATTTTCTTGCGTATATAACGATGTTTATGCAATCAATTCACTGTTAATCATGAGTTTCGGATCCTTTCTCTGCTATCGATCTATTCCCCTTCTGCATGTGGTTGCGCCACACCTCGGGTGAGACTCTCTGCTCTCCGGAGTAGGGTGAAAATGCCAGCGTGGTTCTAGACTACAGCGGATTCCCTTGTTGGCCCCAACCCCTCAACCTGGGTCTTGCCTGCAAGACCTGTTTCTTCGCCAACACAACAAAAGGTGACAAATGAATGGGAAAACCCTTCTATTTATAACAAAATGTTGGGTCATTCTAGATCTTGGTGTATGATTAAAATAATATTAACCAAATTTAGATCCACCTTTTATGGAATATTTTATTATATTTGTTGGAGGGAAAAGGTATTTGACTTGGGTCAAATCCCTTTATTTGTAAATAATAAATAAATAAATGATTTGTTTATTATTTTAAGGAAGTGGTTGAATGATAATTAAATAAATAATGATTTATTTAATTATTTATAAGTGATTTAGTCATATTTAACAAGGAATATTATATAAATAAGATTTAAATAGTTATTCCTAGAAAATAATAAGATAAATAAGGATTTATCTAATTAACTTCCTTGTTTTGGGTTAAATATGACTAGGAATAATAATTAGATTATTGTTTAATTAATTATTCCATGAGGAAAATCAAAAAAATATAGATTTGTTTAATATTTCCTTTTGGGGTTTCCTATTTAGACCATAAACAACCTAATAAATGTGTTTTATTAAGTTATTTCACATAGTGAAAGCAATTTTACCTAAGGTAAAATTGGTCTTACATGGTGTACTTGGGTCCATCTAATGATAATAGGTTAGATGACCAAAAAATGGTCTAACAAATCCTATTATTATATGACCCTAATAGCAGTAACAAGCACAAGCTTGACTAATCCACAAATACCTCAGTTTAATGGAAAAAATTATGATTATTGGGCTATAACAATGAAGGATTTTTTTTCTTCACAAGACATTTGGGAATTGGTGGAGAATGGTTTCCAAGAACCAACAGATGCAGTAGCATACAATGCTTTGAAACAAGCAGAGAAGGATTTTTTGAGGGACAACAAAAAGAAGGACTCAAAATCCCTCTTCTACATTTGTCAAGCACTTCATGAAAGTATCTTCCCAAGGATTGCACCAACAAAAAAGTCCAAGAAATCATGGGATACCCTCCAGGCAACCTACCAAGGCATGGAAAAGGTGAAGACAAAAAAACTACAAACGCTGAGAAGAGATTTTGAGACAATTTTTATGAAAGAGTTTGAGAATGTAGACACATCCTATACACATGTAATTGGATTGGTTACCAAAATCCGGTCTCATTGTGAGACACTTGAGGAAAGGAGAATATTTGACAAAGTTTTGAGAATCCTGCCAGCAAGATTTGATGTCATTTTTGTGGCCATAGAAGAGACAAAGGATCTCTCGTAATTTTCAGTGGATGAGATTCATGCATCATTGATTTCTCATGAACAAGAACTAAACAAATAAACAAACTCCTCATTGGAGCATGCTTTCAAGACGCAAGTTTCATTTGGTCAAGGTAGAGGTAAAGGAAGAACAAATTATAGAGGAAGACGTAGAATTCCACACAGAGGTGGAAGAAGCAACCCTTCAAGCTCAAGTGGAAGTGGCATCAATCAAAATCCAAGTCAAGGCTCAAGCCAAAATCAAGCACAATGTTAGAGGTATGATGAATCTCATGTTCAATGTCATTATTGTAAGAAGTATTTCATTATGAAAATTAATGTGGAAATAAGAAATATGACATAAGTAACAAACCAAGTGCAAATTTCATAAAGGAAAACCAGAACCATGATAGCATGTTTTAGCTTGTAATGTAGCAAAAGAAAAACAAGGAGATGCATAGTTTCTAGATTCAAGGTGCAACAACCACATGACATGGAACATAGAAATTCTTTCCAATCTAAATGAAAGTTTGAAATCTGAAGTGACATTAGGGACTGATAGAAAAGTCTCGGTCATGGGAAAAGGAAGAGTCCAAATTCTAACAAATAAGGGAGTGAAGAAATATATTTCAGATGTTTATTTTGTCCTTGGTTTGAAACATAACCTCATAAGAATTGGACAACTCATGAAAAAGGGCTACAATTTCTTTTTCAAGAATGATGAGTGCAAAATTTTGGATAAATCTCCAAGAAGAAAAATGATTGCAAAAGTTCAAATGACATGCAAAAAAATTATTCCCCTAAACATAAAACCAAATTTGAAGGGATAAGATGCTCAAGCACAACTACCAATGAATTCACAAGTGGATGAAAGAAATGTAGCAGCTATCACACAAGAGAACTTTCAGAAGAAATTAAAGATGAAAATTTGTTATTGCAGTTGATATTTGTCCATCTCAATTTTGGAGGTTTGAATTTGTTGCATAGTAAAGGCATGGTGAAGGGATTGCAACTCATAGAAAAACCGGACAACCTATGTGAAGGATGCATCTTGGGCAAAAAAACATAGAGAATAATTTCCAACAACAAAGTCAATAAGGGCAAAGACACCTTTAGAAATTTTCCATTCATATTTATGTGGACCAATGAAAACACCATCAATTAGGGGTAGCTATTATATTTTGACCTTCATAGATGACTACACAAGGAATACATGGGTCTACTTCATTAAAAAAAAAATCGAAGTGTTTGTGCACTTCCACCAATACAAATCTCTTGTTGAGAATTAAAGTGGACACTACATCAAAGTCTTGAGGACTGAAAAAGGTGGCGAATAAATCTCAAATGACTTCCTACATTTTTGCAGGGAGCATGGGATTCACAAGAAATTTACAACTAGGTATACACCTCATAAAAATAGTGTCACAGAAAGGAAGAACGAGACCATTATGGAAATGGAAAGGAGTATTTTGAAGGAAAATCATTTGAAAAATGATTATTGGGCTAAATTTTTTGCTTGTGAAACATATATCATTAATAGGTGTCCAACCAAGAGTGTCAAGAACATAGTTCTTAAAGAGACATGGAGTGAAAGAAAGCATAATATCATTCACATGAGAGTGTTTGGACCTGTGGCATATCCACATGTCCTGGATGAGTTGAAGAAGAATTTGGACAACAAGGGGGAGAAATTTATATTTGTTGGATACAGTGATGAATCCAAAGCATACAAAATTTACAATTGTAATATTCCTAATTAGCTTTCAACTAGTTGGAATATTAAATTTTTCTTTTGTCATTTAGGTAGATGAATAAGAGGCTAGGGAGACCCATAAATCTCCTTAGTAGGAATATAATAACTTCCAATGTGAATGGGGATCATCTTAACTGATGGATAAATCACTCTTAGGTGTGAATAGAGCTTGAATCATGTGGATGGGGTCAAGATTGACCAAATCAATGGCATTAGTATGGAGGTAGTGGAGAGTTATTGAGGGACAACGCAGTGTTAGTGGGATGGAGCCTCCATGAGACTAGCATGTTTAATTTTTGTGACCAAGGATGAGGAGGCTCACAAAGAATATAACGAATGGGATGGTATCCATAGAAGTCATTCTGAATATTTTTTATGCCTTGGTCTTTTATGACTTTTTTCACACTTCAGATGTTTAGCAGAATCTGTTGTGTTGTTTAGCACAAGGGTGTTTTTGGGTAGGAATCCCACCCACATCCTCGGGGAACTTCGAGTGCCCACTCAGGAGAGGTTAATTGAGCTACATTTCCACCATCCGGAATTAGGCCAAGATTCAACCATTATCGACAGCACAGTCTCCTTCAAGATTGTGTTGTTTTGCAAGGCAGTAGCAATGGAGGATTGATAGATCCAATTTCTGAGCTTGTTTTCCAGTGAGGGGAGAATCCCTTCATCCGAGAGGCTAGAAAGGAGAGTCCTTGAGAATTATTTTTTCATCTGTCATTAGGCCAAGTTTCTTCCATCACCTATAGCACAATCTCCTTCAGAAACCGCATTATTTTGCAGGGAAGTTGCACTAGAGGGCTTAGTGCCCAAGTTTGAGAGTTAGATTTCTAGTGAGGGGAGCAACCCCTCATCTAGGGGATATGGTTGAGGAGTATCAACTATTTATATATCAGATCAACCATTTCCTATTATTTATCCAGTTGTAAAGTGTTATTCAGCTCTAGGGCTGCATTTTGGACATTTTGTATTTTTTGTATTTTTGGAAACCCTTTCTGGGTTTTCTTGGGATTGTACTAGAAGGCTTAGATCTCTGATCCAAAAAATTTTCTAAGCACTATACTAGCATATCCATGTAATTTAATCTACAAAAGTAGTTACCCCCTACAAAAATTGTGTTATCTTAGCCTTCGGCATTCTTATATAGCAGTTGTTCTGCATATTTCATGTATTGGGTCCTTGGAGGCTTGTTTTGTCTAGCTTGAGTGTCTTTTTCCTCAAGCTCTCGTATAAATTTTTCTACTACATTGGCTAATAAAATGGCTCTATGATCTGATCTTATTTGATGTGTTGATATTTCATTGCATTTTCCAATTTTATGTGCTATATTCCTATCTTTTCCATTTTTGAATATTACAATGGTATGAGAGCATAATCTTGTCTCAGACTATGTAGTACAAAAACTATGTCATTAGAAGAAGAAGAGCCTCTCAAAAAAAGGGGAAAGCGGCATATGAATAGAAACCATGGATATGACTATACAGACCGCAAAAGAGACAAAGGAAAAACTCCAATATCAGGAGAGGTGGATGAAAAGGATTTTCCCAAGCTTCTTTTCCAAACCATGCAGGATATTGCATGAGAAATCAAGGAGATGAGGATGGAGAAACATAAAGAGTCTCCTAGAGGGTTTCTACATGGATAATGTTGCAGCATTTCACATAACTGGTATGAGCAACCAATAAGGCAGCAATTTTCCCAACGCTCTGTTAGTATGAATCCTTTGTCGAAGTGTACGAAAAAGGACCACTTTAGCTACGCATAACTAATAGCCCTAACAACAAAAGTGGCTGCCAAAATCTTCAGATCTACGGTTAGTTGAACATAAAAGAGCTGCAAAAACTAGATCTATGCATGGAAAGACATTAAGCAGAAAAAACAAGGGTTTGCTCCATATACCAATAGACAAGACAAGAACAATTTTTGAAATAATATTTATATTAATTGGGCACCTGGGAGGAAAACAAGAAGGCGTATCCAATTCTCCTCAGTGGGATGGGTTCTTGGAAGTCCTCAGCACTTCAGATCTAAGATTTCTCTCTCTTGTTGGTGTAGAAAACCCACACAAAGAATAGAACTCAAAGGGAGCTCACACAGCAAATGGTAGAAAATAGTGACCAAGTGTATAGATCCAGAGTGATCTAATAGGCAACAAAAGGTGAAGAATGGTAGGAAAAACCCTCCTATTTATAACAAAATATTGGGTCATTCTAGATCTTGGTGCATGGGTTAACCAGATCTAGATCCACTTTTTATGGAATATTTTATTATATATGTTGGAGGGAAAAGGTATTTGACTTGGGTCAAATCCCTTGACTTGTCGAAAATAAATAAATAAATGATTTATTTATCTTTTTAAGGAAGCGGTTAGAAGATAATCAAATAAATAATTATTTATTTAATTATTTAAGGAAGTGGTTGAAAGATAATTAAATAAATATTGATTTATTTAATTATTTGTGGGTGATCTGGTCATATTTAACAAGGAATATTATCTAAATAAGATTTAAATAATTATTCATGAAAATAATAAGATAAATACAGGTTTATCTAATTAATTGCTTTGTTTTTGGGTTAAACATGACTGGGAATAATAATTAAATTATGGTTTAATTAATTATTCAATGAGGAAAATTAAACAAAATAGGTTTGTTTAATATTTCCTTTTGGGGTTTCTTGTTTAGACCATAAACAACCTAATAAATGTGGTTTATTAAGTTATTTTACATAGTGAAAGCAATTTTACTTAGGGTAAAATTGGTCTTACATGGTTTACTTGGGTCCATCTAATGATAATAGGTTAGATGACCAAAAAATGGTGTAACACGCTCCTCTATGCCTACATTCCTAGCAACAGGAAATGGAGGTGGAGGACCCCAGGAACAAGAGACTCTTGAAGACTATTTTCTAGAGTAAGAGTCTCAATCTTAGAGATTCAAAGATAGTCTAAAATTTCAGGATTTTTTCCATATCAAGGACAACAGGAGACCCTAACATAACAATAGAAGTGGAGGATTCATACAAAACAATGATCTACAATGGACTATGGGTAGATTATTTTTTCCCACTTTTGATGGGTCATCCAAGTGCATAACCAAGACTTGGGTGAAGAAGCTAGACATCTACTTCCATATGAACCAAGTACTAGAGATGGAAGCCACCAAAATAGCAGCGCTGCACCTGGAGGGTGAGGAACATGTATGGTGGTTTCATGGTCTTTCTACATTGGGGCATGCCAAAATGACTGCATATTCAGAGTTCACCCAGAGGTTAGTAGAGAGGTTTGATTGAAGATATCCTTAGTCACCTTTTATTGAGCTAGCCAAGCTCAAGCAGTTAGGTAATCCAGATACCTATATCTCTGAATTTCTAAAACTTTCTGTTATGGTTTCTAATTTATCTATAGTGAGGAGGGTTTGTATGTTCATTTATGGGCTAGCACAACCTCTGTATGGGTTGGTTAAGTCCACTAAACCAACCACTCTCCAGGATGCTATTGAGAGGACTAGAGATTCACAGAATGCCTTGCCAAGATCAAGAGCTCCATTTTAGCAAAGGCCACCCTTTCAGTCGAAGGGGAAAAGTGTGAAGGTTCTTCCTCCTAAGGAGAAATAGAAAAAATGGCCTATTAGTGATGATTTCGGAAGAGACTTGAGGACAACGAATCTTTTCTTCACATGCCAAGAACCATGGGCACCAAGGCATTGGTGTACTACAGGGAAGGCACACTATATACAGGTATTCTCTAATAGTGAGGAGGAGGAAGAAGAAGAGCTAGAAGGAGATAACAACATTTTGATAGTAGGGGAGGATCCACCACCACCGGGAGGTGGGAATGGGGCATTTTTTCTAGTTGGAGGGGCCCTTGCATCTTTGCAGGGAGTACCCAAGTACCTGACTTTGAGAGTCCAAGATAAAATTCAGGATCAGAGAGTATCAATATTGAATGATAATGGGGATACTCACAACTTTATTGATGCTCAACTCATACAGAGGACAGAAATACACACTGATGATTTTGAGGGATTCTCAGTTTTGGTCCCAGGAGCTAGAACCATGCAGTGTATGAAGTATTTTCTGACATTGGCAGTAACCTTAGGGACATATACTTTGACTGATCACTTCTTTGTGGTCGACATCCCTGACACCAATATGATATTGGGTGTGCAGTGGTTGACTACATGGGGTAAACTCACCACATATTGGGAGACTTTGCATATGGAGTGGGTAGATAAGAAGAGTGGTAAGCATCACATGATCAAGGACATGCACACTTATCCACCTCAGATAGCATCTACACATAAGATGGAGCCTGATTTTCACAGTGGGAGCACGGACACTACAATCCACTCAGATATGCAGTTGACTCTAAACCATGATGTAGTATTATTTGGAGGCATTCCACCAAGAAGGCCCACACACCAAGAGTTGATTAAAGAGTTCTCACAACTAGTTGCACCATTCATAGATCTGTTTGAGATGGGAGCCTTGGGTGATTCTATCACAATGTAGAGAATCCTAGGTAGGCTCAAGGAGGAGATGGATATTCTCCCAGTATCAGTATCACCAACTCTCACCAAGCATCTTGCATTGACAGGAAATGCTTCAGGAGTGGATGATGGCACAATCATGGTGCAAGGGGGTTGTTCCATGGCCTTTGAAAGTCAGAAGATACCTCCACATAGGAAGGATTCTTCCATATATGGTAGAGGGTTGTTGGAATTCATGCATACATTGGCCAAACTCAGGAAGTTGTGGATGTGCAATAGCTTCCATGTGAAGACTAACCTCCATAAGCTTCAACCCCTACTTGAGTAGAAGCAGCTACAAGGGAGGCAACAAAGTCATGATAGCAGTATTCTGACATGTGGCTTGGGCATTGAGCATGTGAAAGAGGGGAGAAATAAAGTGACAAGTTCCTTATCACAAAGGCTAGCAACGCTGTCATTGTTGGACATAGATCCTTATTGGGAGTCCCAACTATTGGTGGAGTATTCCAAGGATCACTTCACATGTGAAGTCTTGATGGGTAGGTGACAGATGAGTGGTATACGGTGATCAGTTGAGTCATCTATTACCAGGATCAAATCTTCTTGACTAGAGGTTCTAAGCTCACGGAGAAGATTCTACATGCAGCACATGACTCACTCCTTTCTGGTCACCAAGATTTCATGGGGACCTATCAGGACATTGGAGAGAGATTATCATGGAAGGGTCTCAAGGAGGATGTGCACCAGCAGATCAGGAGATGTATGGTTTGTTCAGAAAATGAGGAGGAAAACAACCACCCTACAAGGTTATTACAGCCACTTCCCTTTCTAGTAAAGAGATGGGAAAGCTCATCTATGGACCTCTTCACCGGATTGCCAACGGTACATGGTAAGAGTTGTGTCTTTGTACTTATTGATCAACAAACCAAGTTTTTTCATTCCTTTTCCATTCATTTGTAGTACATTTCTCCACAAGAGGTCAAGCCCCTCTTTAAACTTCATGGTATTCTTGGGGATGGCCACTTCCTGGGAGGCTTTGGGGAGATGAAACCTTATTCAAGGTGTACTCAGTTAACACCAAATATCAGTTACTACCCCCAAGAAAATGAGAAGATAAGGGCATCAAGAAAGTGGTTGGGAAGCTACTTTCCACATTATGTTTCGGGGCAGCAAGGAGCATAACTGCACTGGTTCCATTTGAGGGATTATTATCACCCCCTGGTATTTCATATGGCAGTCAATGTATCTCTAATTTTGATTCCATATGTTGATGATGTCTTAATAATTATTTTTGTAATGGTTGGAGGAATGGCACATGGATTGGAGTTGTTCATTGGGAGTAAGATCTCCAACATTTTTATGTCTCGTGCTTCAATGAGGACATTAGAAAACATATATTTTCCACCATGGAGCTCTTACTTCCTCATGATGTGAGCCATTTGGCTAACTTGGACACTTTGGAGGAGCATCTAAGGGGTAGATTGATTGAAGAACATTTGATTCAGTGGAGGAGCTTATTGGATGTGGGTGCCACCACAGAAGGAGGAGAGGTTTGTAGCATTCATCCTTACAGTTGCTTGAGGATAAGCAACATTTGGGAGGGGAAGACTGTAATATTCCTAATTAGCTTTTAGCTAGTTGGAATATTAAATTTTTCTTTTTTCATTTAGAAAGATGAATAACAGGGTAGGGATACCCATAAATATCCTTGGTAGGAATAAAATCACTTCCAATGTGAATGGGGATCATCTTACCTTCTAGATAAAGCACTCTTAGGTGTGAATAGAGGTTGAAGCATGTGGATGTGGTCACTTTTGACCAAATAAACAAAGCTGGTATGGAGGTAGCGGAGAGTTATTGAGGGACAACACAGTGTTAGTGGGAGGGAGACTCCATGAGAGTAGCACATTTAATGTGTGGGACCAAGGGTGAGGAGGCTCACAAAGCATATAAGGAAGGGGATGGCAGACATAGAAGGCATTCTGAATATTTTTTATGTCTTGGTCTCTTATGAATTTCTGCACACTTCAGCTGTTTAGTGGAGTCTGTTGTGTTGTTTAGCACAAGGGTGTTTCTGGGCGGGAATCCCACCCTCATCCTCGGGGGAGTTTGAGTGCCCACTTAGGAGAGGTTCATTGAGCTGCATTTCCACCATCTGGCATCAGGCCAAGATTCAACCATTATCCACAGTGATGTCTCCTTCATGATTGTGTTGTTTTGCAGGGCAATAGCAGTGGAGGATTGATAGATCTAGTTTCTAAGCTTGTTTTCCAGTGAGGGGAGCATCCCTTCATCTGGGAGGCTAGCAAGGAGGGTTCTTGAGAATTATTTTGTCATATGGCATTAGGCCCAGTTGCTTCCATCACCTATGGTGCACTCTCCTTCAAAAATTGTGTTATTTTGCAGGGCAATTGCAGTACAGGGCTTGGTGCCCAAGTTTCAGAGTTAGATTTCCAATGAGGGGAGAAGCCCCTCATATGGGGGATCTATTGGAGGAGTATCAGATATTTATTTATCAGATCAGAGACCTCCTATTTTTTATCTAGTTGTAGAGCGTTATTCAACCCTAGGGCTGTATTTTGGACATTTTGTATTTAATGTATTTCCAGAAACTCTTTCTGGGTTCTCTTGGGATTGTGCTAGAAGGCCTAGATCTCTGATCCCAAAATTTTATAAGAAATATACTAGCATATCCATGTAATTTCATCTACAATAGTAGTTACCCCCTACAAAAACTACGTTGTCTTAGCCTCTGACATTCTTATATAGCAGTTGTTCTTCATATTTCATTTATTGGGTCCTTGGAGGATTGTTTTACCTAGCTTGAGTGTTTTTTTCCTCAAGATATTATATACATTTTTATGCTATATTGTCTAATAAAATGCCTCTATGATCTGCTGTTATTTGATGTGTTGATATTTCACTGCATTTTCCAATTTTCGTGTTATATTCCTGTCTTTTCCATTTTGGAATATTACGAAAAGCCATCAACCAAGAAAGTGATAATCAATAGAGATGTGCAATTCATAGAAGAGGAAGCATGGGATGGAAGTTTAGAGGAGAAATTCAATATGAAAACATGTAAACCACATGAAGAAAAAGAGGAATTGACCACAACAAGTAATTCCTCAACAGTGACTCCTCTTACGTGACCTATTCAAGCTCAACAAAGAACTCACCAAGTGAAATCGTCAACAAATAATAGGATAGTGTTGTGCAGTCAAGGAAGTGATTCTCCAAGCACACCACAAAGATCCTCAACACCATATACTTCAAGTGCAACACCAAGCGACATGACAAGCCCATCTTCCACAAGCATAAGAGGACAAAAATTCAAAAATTTAAGTGAAAATTTATGAGAAAAATGAAGTTGATAGTAATTCTTGTATGCATTCCTTATTTGCATTATTTTGTCATGTGTATGACCAAATTAATTTTGAGGATGTAGTAAAATAAGAAGAATGGGTTGGGTAAATGGATGAAGAAATAAGAGCAATAGAAAATAACGACACATGGGAGTTAGTGAACCTTCTGCAAGGAAAATAATTCATTGGAGTGAAGTGGGTATATAATACCAAAAGAAACATTGAATAAAATATTGAAAGACATAAGGCAAGGTTATTTTTCAAAGGATACATGCAACAACATGGAAGATATTATGCAAAGACATTTGTGCCAGTCGCTTGGATGGAGAGAGTGCGTATAGTTTTGTCCACTACAGTACAACATAAATGGAAACTGTATCAAATGGATGTAAAATCAACGTTCTTGAATGGAGTGTTGCAAGAGGAAGTATATGTTGCACAACCACTTGGTTATGAGATACAAGGACAAGATGAAACGGTGTATAGGTTTAGGAAAAATCTCTATTGACTAAATAAAGCACCGTGTGAATGGTATAGCAGGATAGATGCTTACTTGATGGGTGATGACTTCGACAAATGTGGCAGTGAGCCTACTCTCTACATCAAAGAGAGTGATGGTAAGCTTCTTATAGTTGTTTTGGATGTAGATGATTTGAATTTTATAGGGAGTGATGATTTCCTCATCGTTGATTTCCAAGAAGTCATGAAAACAGGTTTGAAATGACTGACTTGGGGTTGTTAAGATATCTTTTGGGCATAGAAGTGAAGAAAACAAAAAATGGTATTTTTATTTCCTAAGAAAAATATGTAGCAGACATTTTAGAGAGGTTTAATATGCAGAACAACAAGCCAACACCAACTCCGGTGGTCATGGGGTTGGTTAAAGCAAAGGAAGGTGCAGTGGTGATGTCGATGCGACAATACAAAAGCATGATGGGAAGTGTTGGGTTCCCATGTTTGGCAGTTGGCAAGACCAAAAGATGGTTTTCATCAGAACCACTTTGGGACCTTAGGATCTATCCCTCCTAGGTCCAGAGAGGGATCTCTCTATACAAGTCAAAGGATATGTCTTTGAAGCTCTAAGTTATGATTTTAGGCTAGTTGTAGGCTCAGGGTTGTTGGTTTGATTGTTTGTGTTTGGTTGGAGGGAATCGAGAAAAGAAGGACCAATATAAGACAAGGATGAGCGAAGAGGAAGCTTAGGCAGAGATAGATAACTCAGAGAACATCAAAGCCATTGGGCTATGGAGTCAAGAAAGGATTTATTTGTGTTCAATGTGCAAGCTTTCAGTTGGGCTAGTCATCTAGAGCATTTGGATCTTAAAGGAGATATTTGGAATGGGACATTAAGGACAGAAAATGAAAGGAGGAGAACCAACCAACTCTGTCTATAGATCAGGTCAGAGGTCATTTAACTCCAAACCTGCTTGGAAAAAATCAGAAGGCAATACAAGGGATCTTAGAAAGGTTAACTGGTCGCGCAAGGATCCTAGTGGATAGGGCTAACACTAATCCCCAGTGTTCCCAAACCTTCCAGCTAAATCCTACCAAGAACATCTGAACACGGATTTCATCAACTCATACATCAGAGAGCAGGCAATAACATCCACTACACTGGTTAAATCAATCGAAATCAATATTCAGATACACGTATAAGCAGAAAACATTGAGGCAGGGAGAGCAGGAAATATAAGGCACCTATCAAGGGTGAATCCTATATTATACTTCTGTTGCCTGCCAGCAGAAATGAAATGAAATGTAGCATGCAATGAGAGCAATTCAATCACAAATATAGAGAAAGAGGAAACATCACCAGCTGCTTTAGATCAGGATCCAAAGAAACATGCTTGTCATATTAAAAACAACACCAATCAGGTACATCATAGCCCATAGCTTGAACATTCAGTCTGAATACATCTAGTCTCAGTCTATCTTACAATATTACACAAAGAACTTATCTCAAGAGGAACAATGCTTGCGTTTCACTGATATCTCATCAACAACCATTACAAATTTTCCTTCTGTGCTTTATAGCAAAGGATGAACCTAAGATCGACTGAAGGAGTAGGTGAAAATTAAATGTATCATTAAACACAGAGTAGAGAAATAGGGCCGAAGCCCATTCTGTTTGAATGCTGAGTATTTAATGTCTTTCACCTCTATATGCAGGGATGATCTTCTTCAGATTTTCCTTTACTCCAGACATGACTTTGCTGCATTCTGGCGTCCATACTTTGTTGTACTTGTGGAGAATAAACAAATGGTAAATAACTGCTAAAAGGTCTGCTTCATAAATGTTCTGATTTCTTTGAGCTGCTATTAGGGTAGAAATTCTTTTAGGGAAATTATTTTACTGTGTAGAGGACCTTTTAGATGGATCCTTGGGGTTTTCAAACTGCTGCTGTGCATTCTAAACCTGTGATTAAGGCTTAAGATCTTCATTAGCTGGCCTTAATCATCCTTTACTCTGTACTAGAACGCTTTGCTGCTTCAACTCTACCTCTGACAGGTTAGCTCGGGTTTAATGGTGATGGGAGATTTTCTACAGAGTTCGCACTCTGTTCCTTTAATGAACATCTCGTCTCCACATTCCAGGGCCTTTGTTCATAAATCCAGCCGCTGTGGATGATCTTCCTCGTATTTAATTGTCTTGGTAGCATAGAATTTTATCATGGTGGCCATTCTTTCTTTATATCCCTGCAAGAACACAAAAACTGTGAAGAAATCCATGGAAGAGGGTGGCAGGTGATATGGATGGATGAAACGAATGTGCAGGCGGGGACATGGAGAAAAAATGCAGTGAAGCGATGAAATATGGGAGGTGGATGCGCAGCAAAAACAGTTTACATGGGAAAACCACGTAAAAATGACTTTGGAAACAAATATATGCAGTGAGACCTACGGGCGTACGACAAGGACACGTGGAGGTGACGTAGTGTGACTGGGGGATAGAAGAACAGTCAACAGTGGAGGAAAAATCTGGGCCGTCAATCCCAAAGGGAATCAACGACGGAACACACACTAGGGTGGACAGACAGCGGGCCAAAGGTACGGTGGGGATGGCTTATCCCGTGTGCAGTTTCGATGAATGAAAACCCTTGGATAGGCTTCACCAGATCTGACGGCTCATAAAAATTCCGTTGGATGTTCTGTCCCGAAGATTAATGCAGAAAATGGGGGTGGTTTTTCCCTGGTACATATGCCATGTGTCATTCCCTTAGTGGAATCGCTGGTTCTCTGGGGAAAACCGCCTGTTGCAGATGGGTGGCGTAGAAAAAACTAGTGGATTTGGGGTATAGTGCGCTGCGGGGTCCACTGGTAGAGAGGCTCCGGACCGTTGGATCATCGAGCGAATGAACGGCAATGGCTCGATCACAAGTTGGAACAGGGAAAGGCACGAAGGCTGAAGATTAAATGTTGTCCGTCTGATCGAGTGAGATCTACGGCTGAGGTTGCGCCCGAAATGGATCTGTGATAAGCGCCTTTCAAAGCTGGGTTTTGGTCATAGCATCGGGTCACGTGGAAGATGAAGGAGCGCGGGGCTATGGCCAAAGGGGCCAGGACCCAAAATATGATTTTTGCACATTTTAAAGCATTTTTAGGCCCAAGGGAAGGAACGATAGGGAGGCGAGGTGGAGAATTAGGGAAATAAAGGGTGATGGGGTAGTTTAAGGGGATTTTGGGGAATTTAAGAGGGTGATAGGGAGACTTTAACAAAGGGAGAGGGGGAAAGTGATATTTTGCAAGGGCATAAAGGGAAATAATGGACCTTTTGAGAAATGGATCAGCAGAGGGACTATATTTTAGGCACAGTACACAGAGACTTCAAGGAGGATGGGTTTTCCAGGGAAATGCATTCCTTGAAGGCTCCCAAACAATCTAGCCCCCAGCTTGCTTGCCAAGAATTTCATAGGGGGGCTAACAGTGGCTAATGTATTTGACTGCAACTAGGCCTGATATAATGTATGCAGCAAGTTTGGTGTCAAGGTTCATGGATACACCCAAGGAAACACATTCACCAGCAACCAAAAGGATTTTATAGTATGTCAATGGGACAAAAGAGTATGGTATTTTGTACACCGCAATAGATGATTTTAGGCTAGTTGGTTATACTGACAATGACTGGGTAGGAAGTGTTGATGATAGAAAGAAAATGTTAGGATATGTTTTTCATTTAGGTTCAGGAGCCATTTCATGGGCCTCCAATAAGAAACCTATAGTGTCATTGTCAATAGCAGAATCTGAATATATCATCGCAAAAAAAACATCATATCAAGAAGTTTGGATGAGAACGATGTTGAGGGATTTATGCCATCAATAAGAGGGTAAAAAAACTATTTTTTGTGACAATAGTTCCGCAATTGCACTATCAAAGAATTATGTCTTCCACAAGAGGACAAAGCACATTGATGCTAAATATCATTTCATAAGAGAATTAGTTAACAATGGTGAGATAGTGTTGCGACATTGCAAGTCAGAAGAACAATTTGCAGACATCTTCACAAATCCATTGGCATGTGGAAATTTTTTTTATCTCAGAGATTTTTTGGGAATGGTCAATGGCAGCAGTTGCAATTAAGGGGGACTATTGGAAAATGAATCTCAACCACCACGTTAAATTTTCTGACAACCATAACTCAAGTAAATTTTTTTCAGGGTACAGATTTATTTTCTAGGAAAGGACATAGGTTAAATGAGTTTCTGTGTAGGAGTACATATTACCCAATCCACAACAAATTAACTAATCAATTAAAAATCAAAATTGATTAATGGTTGGTAGACACCCATGGGAAAGCATTTCAACAAATTTCAGAAAATCATGTTCGCCTATCCTGTGTATTAAATTTTGTCTTGTCATAAATTAATGTCTTAGAAATATATGTTTTGATCATACATGTATGTATAATTATTATGTAGTGTGGCAGATGTAAGTCTGGAAAGACAAGTGTAGTGTGGTAGATGTAAGTCTAAAAAGACAAGTGGAGAGAATCGTGGAGAAAATTTTGGTGGAAAATTTTGGTGGTTGCGTAAAACTGTTTGTTACAGGTTCAGAATGTAAATCTCAATAAGAACTCTTATTTTACCGGTGAAGGAGCAACAACCTCCATATGAATTACTTCTTGTGTTTTGGAATCATAATATAAAGTTTGGTTTGTTGCGATTTGGTTATGAAAATTTCACATATGAGTTTTACCGCAACAACTTTGTTTTACTCTGTTTCACTCTGAGTAAATTTGTTTGATTTTGCTCCATTATATTTGTGCAAGTCAGTTATGTTTTAATATTTTCCACTCTGTTTCTCAAGGAAGACTCATATAGTTTATTTTTCACGATTGTATTGTCTTGATTAAGATCTCTCCGCAACTCTGTGTGTGTTGAGGAAGAATTCCCCTGTTTTAAACTTTTTAACATGGTATCAGAGCAGGTGAAAAATTTATCACTATAAGAATAACTGTTTTTATAGGGATTAATTTTTTTTTTTTGAAGGTTTATCATCTTAAACATTGCAACTTTTCTTGTCCATGATGAGATACTAATAAATTCCTACTATATCTCACATGTTGTTATATCCATTAATTTCATCATGGGCAGTATGTGTTACAACTGCTACTGAGTCCGACACGGCTTTGAAATTACATGCTACAATTGTTGCCATGCTTGAGTTTACGTTGGATACACATACTTCTCCAACTGTGATGCACCAATAAATTACACAACTGCGAGTTGAAGTATATTTCTTGGCCTTTTGCTAGCTAGGATTTGGGAAACAATATTCTACCCTCATATTTTTTTAAGAAGTCTCGAGCACATACATACATTCCAACCAATTCTAAACTTGCTCCATTCTTGAGGTGGTGTCAAACCATGCTCAAACTTCATTGGTGATTGGTTGGGAAAGAGTACTTTGGTTTCAATTATATGCATCTTCACTCTTTTAGAGGGTGTTAACTCATCATTGTCGATATTTTCTTTCCAACAAACAATGGAACTATAGTTCCCCTTATTACAATCTATACAAGGATGATTATCCCAACAGTAGTATGTTGATTTCCATTTCCCACACTAAGAACTGAGGAAAGACTTATTATCTTTCTTGCTTATGTGGTTTCTTACATCCTTTCCCAAGTGGTTTCTTAGAATATTTTACCTCATTTTCTTCAATCATTCACCAAATTCCTTCGAGAGGGGTTTTTTCTTCTTCTTGGAGGTCAACTTGGAGCTTACTCAACAACTCTTCATCGGATATCAAGTTTTCTTGCAAAATATTCATGGCCTATATGAACTTCTTTTTGACTTGCTTCATTTCTTCCCAAGTGAGATGATCAACTTACATAAACTACTTATGTTTTTTTATATGAATCATTTTCAAAATGGTGTCAAAATTGTCAATACAAGCCACACCATGGCTTGATAAGAACATATAAGTGCCAATAGGTCTGTATGGGCTTCTCTTTGTGACATTGTCGAAGTATACTACATAGAATTATTAAGAAGAATCTTAGAAGCCTCTTGAATAGAAAAATATGGGAACTTTCCATGCCAATATGGCAAGATAATAGTGAAAGACTCAAAAATTGCCTCAAACGTTGTAAGAAGCATCCGAGGAACAATATCATGCTTGGAAACTACATGAAAAAGGTTGGACAGTATCATGCTTGGGAACTACATGAAAAAGGTTGTCTCCCAAATCCTCATGGTCAACTGCTTCAACAAGACTTACATCTCCCATTAAAAATAAATCAAATGTGATACATATGGGAGAGCTTACCCTTATGCTCTTTGAAGAGGTTTGTCATTACACTAAAATCCACAGGTGTTAGTAAACTTTTGAAATTGGTAAGTAGGATCCCAGGGTGGAAATTATAGATTCTATAGAGGTGAGGTGATTCCTCCAACACCCCCTTCACCCCCTCAGACACAACTCGGGGAATCAAACAACCCCCTGAGATGTAGCTTTGGGGAATTTTTAATATTCCAAAATTAGCATGCAGCTAATTGGAATATTGATTCTTGTTGTTTACACTTAGGAGATGAATAAATGGGTAAGGAGGCCCATACATTTCATAAATAGGAATAAAATTCATCATAATGTGAAAAGGGATCAACATAGGAGCTGGATTTCACACCCTCATGTGAAAAGGGACATTTTCATGTGGACTAAGTCAAGTTTGACCAAGTCAACAGCACTGGGATATGAGGTGGAGATCATCTTTGGAGACAACTTAGAGATAGTGGGAGGAAGATTCCTTGGTGGAGGAAACCCTAATGAGTGGGACCCAAGATGAGAGGGCTTCCTTTTGTATAAAAGGAGGGCAAGGTAGCCATAGCATCTTATGTTATTGAATATTGAATTGGCGGTCTGCATGACTATTGTGCTTTCTTCAACTGTTTAGTTGAGATTAATTTGCTGCTTAGCACAAGGCATTCCTGTTTAGGAATTACTTCTCCTTTCTTGAGAGGCCTCTTAAGGGAGCTTGTACTTCATTTCTCCACATCCAAGCCTAAGGCCAAACCACATCCTTCAACTACAACATTATTTCTACAGAAGTATAACGTTGTGTTGCAGGGTGTTACAGTGGAGGTTTCACAACACCACTTCCGGAGCTTGTTTTTTAGAGGAGGGAGCCTCCATTCCTTTGGATTATTAGTAAGGAAGATTCTGGAGAAAATTGCATATCTTTGGCATCAGGCCAACCATTTTCTATCTCCTACAGTGCAGTCCCTCTCCTTGACTGCATTATTTTCAATAAGCGTTTGCAGTAGGGATTGCAGTGTGTGTTTGGAGGGTGAGATCTTCAATTTTGGGATCAGACTTTCACTTGGAAGATTCATTGGAGGAGGTTTATTCAGCTTATTCATCATCTTCAGCCATATCCATCCAGTTCTTGAGTTGCAGCTGCTATTCAGTCCTAGGACTGCAACTCCAACATTTTGGTACTCTTGCATATTTCAGGAAATCCTTCTAGGATTATCTTGAAATTGTGTTTGGGAGATTAGATATTCACTCCAAACATTGTATGAGCCATCTATCTGCAAATTTATGTTATTTCATATTTCCATGTAGCAGTGTACCATCTATGACTACGCTGTACATGTTCATGAACCTTCTGAAATATAGCAACATTTCACTTTTGGCATATGTATTCATGGGAGGCTTGTTTTCCTTGATTATTTGAGTTGTATTGCACTTATTTGCTGCTGATTTACATAATAAAGTGGCTCCATGGTTTCCATACATTTTTTTATGATGTTATTCACTCCTATTTCCAGTTTTGTGTTCATGTATTGCTGCATCCCCATTTTGGGATTTTATAGTGGTATCAGAGCATGATCTTTGGCTTAGCCTGTGAACTTCAAGCCAAGATGCTATAAGAAGAAGGGAAAATCAGAATGATGGAGAGAATGATATTTGTCTCATCAATTTTCAGATCTATGAAGAAACTCTCCAAGGAGGTTAAACAGAAAGAAGAGAAGAGTAGCAGTGAGACTTCTAGAGGGTTTCAAGAGGAGGAAGGTCCATGTACTTCCTATTCTCTAAGGGAAGAACCAATGTTGCAGAAAGCTCCAAAGAATTACACCTTTCTCATTCCTTTTGAGGAAGAAGATAAGAGGCATGGAGATGGAAGACACTTGGAACATGAGATCCTAAGCGGTTCCCTGACAGAATACAAGTCTCAACCTAAATATTTCAAGGAGACTCTATCTCTTCCTCAGTTTATTCAGCTGGAAGAAGAAAGGAGGCCCTATAGAAATAGGAGGATGAGAGGAAATAGATTTCTATTGTCCACTTTTGATGGATCATCCACATGTATAGAAAAGGCTTGGGTGATGAAGCTAGATGAATTCTTCCTACTACATCCAGTGGTAGAAAAAGAGGTTGTTGAGATTTCAGTGTTGCACCTTGAGGATAAGGCAAGCATTTGGTGGTTCAGCCATGGGAGTCATGCAAGAGTGTCTAATTTTGCATATTTCACTCAAAGGGTGATCAAAATATTTGATAAGAAGAAATCAGAAGGGGAGAAGCCTTCACCACCACTTGGGGAGATTTTTACCACCGCTGGTACAACTATGGAGGAGCCGCCATCATCCTCAGCAGATGGGGAAGCCAATACATGGGAAGCAGGAACCCTTACAACCATACAAGATGTTCCCAAGCTTCAACAAGGTATGCATGAAGTTCCACTTTTTTTTATTTCAGAAAATCTTATGGAGATTTGTGGGAATCTTCCTTTGCATGATCTAGGATCAACACATACTCTTGATTTGGAGCAGCAGGATTGCAATGCACTGTGCAACGTTGACTTGTTTAAGGAAGGGATGAAAAATTATCCTAATGTGCCATTGTTGAGTTGCATACAACACTTGGGGTTGGAGTGTGGGTTTTTGAAGGACAGGATGAACTTTATCCTAAAAAAACCTATGCATAATTTTATGTTCACCCTTGAATTGGAGCATGAGACAAAAAATACACCCTTGAGGAGGAAATTGACAGCATTGTCATTAGGCAGCAGTAAACAATTGGGGGCCCAACTATCATTAGAGCACTCTGATGACCCTCACACTTGTATGACATGGGGTGAGCAGATGATCCATGAGAGACATTTTGTCTTTCATCCTTGTGATGGTGCTATTGGGATGAGCATTGTGCAGGCCTATGAGGAGGTTTTTCCTTCAACATACTTGGATCCTTATGGATTCAATATGATCCTTGGTGTGGAGTCTTCTCTAGGAGGTCTCCAAGGGGTTGCATTTCAACATACCATGAAATGAAAAAGTAGAAATCTGATTTGGGAGGATGGTAGTCTTCATTGGAGGAGTACCAAGGTGGAACATGGTAGGAGACATCCACATATGGATGAATGGGAGTGGATAGAGAGAAAGAGGTTGGTGAGCCACTTGCATATTTATGACATTGGGCAGTAAGAGGCCAGGCTGCGTTGGCTACTCTTGAAAGATTTTGGCCATCATGAGATATATCCTTATCCAAAGGGTATGTTGGTGAAGAAAACTTGGCAGGACACTTGCATCATATGGTAGCGAAGAGTTTGGGTGCAGTATGTTGATATGACCTCTTTCATGAAAATCAACATACTTTCACTTCATGATTTGTATGATGGAGGTGTGAGGGGGAAGTAAGAGTCATTGTTGCTATGGTTACTCTTGGGAGAGTATGGGTAGAATCTTTCCCATACTTGTCATGATATTTCTGGAGAAAGGGATGGCACATTCAAAGTGCAAAGAGGCTACCTTTCAGCATTGGAGGATAAGGAGGGGCTTCCACATAAAGAGAAGACTACTCCACATAGCAACATGATGGTGGATAGCTTTGGCATGTGGAATGTCAAAGGCAGAAGTCATGGAGTGACAAGAGCCTTATCACTAAGGCCAAAAATGCTATCACTTGGGAATATGTTTCTATTGATGGAGTGTTCTAATGGGAGAATGTAACCCTTCCTTTTGTAGACTTTTATGAGGCTATTCTCATGGAAGGAATCATCCATGGACCTCACTTTCAGCATACTCATTATGCATGGTAAGAAATACATTTATGTACTTACTGATTATTTCATTGAGTATTTGCATCTTCTCACCATATATGAATAGTGCATTGGTCCACAAGAGGGCAAGATTATTTCTGGGTTACATGGTCATTCAAGGACCTACACTTATGATGATAACTCTTCTCTACTTGACTTTGGGCAAGTGTGTTGTTATTTTTATTATGCTCAGTTGATATATATTTCTGATTACTACCACATAATAGATGAGCAAACATGCACAGCTAGTAACTTGTTAGAGGACAACTTGCCACATGATGTTCTAAAACAGTAGTTGGAAAGACTGTGTTGTATCCACTTGAAAAACCATTGGTATCATCCAAAATTGCACATAACCTTCAGCATTTTTCTGATTTGGATTCCATATGGTGACGATGTGCCATTCATTTTGTATGGAATGGTTTGGGACAGCATGATTCATGACATTAGAGAGAGGATATTTGGAGATCCAATCTTCTTCTTACCACTTAACGACAACCTTTTTGTAGCCCAAGATCAGCAGATAATCTACACTTATCATGAGTGGAGAGAAAGAAAGCATGGGGTAGGCCATTTTTTCTACCATGTTCAGTTATTCAACCCACCTACATTGCAGGAGTCAAAGGTAGAGGAGATTCATTATGATTTACCATTCCGGAGGGTGGCTCATTTTGTATGGATAATAGCTTGGGGATGGGAGATTCACATGGGGATGTTAAATCCCAATACATATCAGATCTCATGCCTCAAGGAGGCCTCTAGTCAGCACATTTTTGCCTCCATGAGTATTTTACTTCTTTGTGAGGATAGCTCTTTGGGATGGTCACCAAAAGCTAGCTTGCATACTTGGGAGAGGAAACTTGGAGATGTATTGATGAGAAAACATCTTGGTCCTTGGAGGAATTTACCATGTGAGGGTGCTACATGAGGAGGAGAGGAGGTTCTTCAGTTATATCCTTGTAGTTGCTTGAGGACAAGCAACATTTGGGAGGGGAGGACTGTACTATTCTAAAATTAGCATGCAGCTAGTTGGAATATTGATTTTTGTTGTTTACACTTAGGAGATGAATAAATGGGTAAGGAGGCCCATAAATTTCATGAATAGGAATAAAATCCCTCATAATGTGAAAAGGGATCAACATAGCAGCTAGATTTCACACCCTCATGTGTGAAAAGGGACATTTACATGTGGACTAGGTCAAGTTTGACCAAGTCAACAGCGCTGGGAGATGAGGTGGAGATCATATTTGGAGACAGCGCAGACATAGTGGGAGGAATATTACTTGGTGGATGAAACCCTAATGAGTGGGACCCAAGATGAGAGGGCTTCCATTTGTATAAAAGGAGGGCAGGGAAACCATAGCATCTTATGTTATTGAATATTGAATTGGTGGTTTGCATGACTATTGTGCTTTCTTGAACTGTTAAGTTGAGATTTTTGTGCTACTTAGCAAAAGGCATTCATGTTTAGGAATTCCTTCTCCTTTCTTGAGAGGCTTCTTGAGGGAGCTTGTACTTAATTTCTCCACATCCAGGCTTCAGGCCAAGCTACCTCCTTTAGCTATAGCATTATTTCTGCAGAAGTATAACATTGTGTTGCAGGGTGTTACAGTGGAGGTTTCACAACACCACTTCTGGAGATTTTTTTTCAGAAGAGGGAGCCTCCATTCCTTTGGGAGATTAGTAAGGAAGATTCTAGAGCAAATTCCATAAATTTGACATCAAGCCAGCCATTTTATATCTCCTACAGCGCAGTCCCTCTCCTTGACTACGTTATTTTCAGTAAGCATTTGCAGTGGGTATTGCAGTGTGTGTTTGGAGGGTGAGATATTCAGTGTTGGGATCATCCTTTCATTTGGAAGATCCATTGGAGGATGTATATTCAGCTTATGAATCATCTTCAACCATCTCCATCCAGTTCTTGAGTTGCAACGGTTATTCAGTCCTAGGACTGCATCACCGGCATTTTGGTACTTTTGCATATTTCAGGAAATCCTTCCAGGATTGTCTTGAAATTGTGTTTGGGAGTTTAGATCTTCACTCCCAACATTGTATGAGCCATATATATTTAAATATTTATGTTATTTCATATTTCCATGTAACAGTATACCATCTATGACTGCGTTGTACATTTTCATGAAACTTCTACAATATAGCAGCATTTCACTTTTGGCATATGTATTCATGGGAGGCTTGTTTTCCTTGATTATTTGAGTTGTATTGCACTTATTTGCTGCTGATTTACATAATAAAATGGCTCCATGGTTTCCATACATTTTTGTATGATGTTATTCAATGATATTTCCAGTTTTGTGTTCATGTATTGCTGCATCCCCATTTTGGGATATTACAGGGTGCAGTGATGCCTCCAACACCCCCTTCACCCCCTCAAACACAGCTTAGGGAATCAAACAACGCCCTGAGACATAGCTTTGGGGAATCAAACCTGGGTCCAGACCCAGACTTTGATACCATGAAGAGGTCTAAACCAATAACTGGGATCCCAGGGTGGAAATTATGGATTCCATAAACGTGTGGTGATTCATCCAACACTCTATTCCAATATCCATAAATTCCTCCAACACTCTTTTCCAATATTCATAAAATCAACTTTGATTGTAAAATATAAGTGCTTGAGCAGAACATATAAGTGAAAATAGGTCTATATGGGATTCTCTTTATGACACTGCCAAAGTATATTACAGAGCATTATTAAGAAGAATATTAAGAGCCTCTTGAATATAAAAATATGGGAACTTGACATGCCAATATGGAAAGATAATAGTCAAAGACTCAACAATTGCCTCAAGCATTGCAAGGAGCATCTTAGGAATAATATCATGCTTGGAAACTACCAGCAAAAAATTTTCTGCCAAATCCTCATGATCAATTGCTTCAACATGACTTACATCTCCCATTAAAAGGAAATAAAATGTGATACATAGGGGAGAGCTTAGCCTTACGCTCTTTGAAGAGGTTTGTCACTACACCAAAATCCACATGTGTTAGTAAAATTTCCAAATCAGTAAGTAGGATACTAGGGTAGAAATTATAGATTCCATTGAAGTGCAGTGATTCCTCCAACACCCTACTCACCCCCTCAGATGAAGCTCGGGGAATCAAACACCCCCGTGAGACACAACTCAGGGGAATCGAACCTGGGTCCAGACCCAAGCTTTGATACCATAAAGAGGTCTAAACCAGTAACTAGGATCCTAGGGTGGAAATTTTGCATTCCAAAGAAGTGAGGTGATTCATCCAACACTCTTTTTCAGTATCCATAAATTCCTCCAACACTCTTTTCCAATCTCCATAAAATTGACCCTGATTGTAAAATATAAGTGCTTGAGTAGAAAATATAACTGCCCATAGGTTTGTATGGGCTTCTCTTTGTGAAATTGTCGAAGTATACTGTAGAGCATTATTAAGAAGAACCTTAGAAGCCTCTTGAATATAAAAATATGGGAACTTTCCATGCCAATATGGCAAGATAACAGTCAAAGTATCAACAATTGCCTTAAGCGTTGCAAGGAGCATCCGAGGAACAATATCATGCTTGGAAACAACATGAAAAGGGTTGTTTGCCAAATCCTCATGATCAACTGCTTCAACAAGACTTACATCTCCCATTAAAAGGAAATAAAATGTGATACATACGGGAGAGATTAGCCTTATGCTTTTTCAAGAGGTTTGTCGTTACACAAAAATCCACAGGTGTTAGTAAACTTTCCAAATCGGTAAGTAGGATCCCAGGGTTGAAATCATAGATTCCATAGAGGTGCGGTGATTCCTCCAACACCAAAAGCACCCCTCAAAGGCAGCTCAGGGGATCAAACATCCTCTAGGACGTAACTAAGGGAAATCGAACTTAGTCGAAACCCAGGCTTTGATACCATGAAGAAGTCTAAACAAGTGACTAGAATCCCTAAAGTAGAAATTATGGATTCCATAGAATTGTGGTGATTCCTCAACACTCTTTTCCAATATCCATAAAATCGACCTAAGTGTAAAATGCATGATATATCTATCCCTTCAGCTGCGCCTCTGAAACTCATTTCACTTGCAATCTTATCATAAAATCATAGAATACACTGAGACGCATGTGTGATGATTACTATTTAAACAGAATTGAGGTCACAATATCGATTCCATAAGAAAATGGTAATGGATTAAGAATGCAAGGAATTGACCCGTTTTAGGCAAGCTGGTGAAAAGCTCAAAAATTTTTAGTAGGTCATTTGGCAAAGAAAATATTACAACATAACTCTAATGCAAATGCAAATGACAATCTGAGGATTCACAAGATCTAGATGATGATAAGTCCCTTCAGAGAAAGGATTTCATCCCTCCCGGTGTGTGGCTTCGAGGAATGCAGGTCACATGGTTCACATAACTGATGCTGGATCGAAGTTATCAATGGACGATGGGGATCCAAGCAGACCCCCGCCTCCTTTTTCTATAGTAGGGCGAGGTAAGGCCCCATAATCCATTGATTAGATGGAGGATGATGTGAACCGTCAGATTGGAAAGCGGAACTGGGTCTGCAAAAGAATCATCTCCATCGCGAGAAACACCCCCCTCATGGCCATTGGATTATTATACGATTCAAAAAAATTTCTAAGACCTTTCTTTATGTATGTATAAATATGTTTTATATTTTTTAATAATATTATATAAAAGTATAAGTTGAGCTTTACTCAATTTGCAGATTTCATTTTTTCTATTTAAAAATGTTGACTGTTTAATAAATTAAATTTTAAAATGAACCTTAATGTAAATGTTTTACAAATGTTTTTGATTTTGTGAAATCATATGTAGCTAATGTATTTTATAAGGTTATTTTAAAGATAATTTTTGAGCACATAAGAATAAAAATTTAAAACTAATATTTAATTTTTAATTTCTCTTTATTTATATTGAAACTCCATATACATTGGTTGCATGTAGCTTTTGTATATAAATGAAATAATGAAATTTTCATTTTCATTTTCTATTTATTCATCTATTTAAATTTGATATCATGATCTCATTTTTCATTTGTCATGAAAATAAACCATTCTGGTTTGTTCCAAACATCTAAACAAAGTCTTTTCATATATTATTATCACCAAAATATCTTGCAATATAAACAAGAAATCTGCTCACGTATTCATTTAAAACATTCATTTGACGAGATTTATTATTATCGCATCTCTAAGTAGTGTAATACATGAGCAAAATACGTCATCTAAATTAGATGCTCAATTTCGCAATAACCACGAAGGACTTACAAGAATACTTCCCCATGCCATTCACTGATGTCATTTCTAAGACTTAGTCGTAGTTGTTGATTTTTGATGTCTATTTATATTTTGCATCTATATGATGCTCATATATATAATGTTTATGTACTCTCTCTATAGACTTATTTACAGATGACTACGCAAGCATATGGCATATTCTAATTTGTATGGTCAAACTCATAAACAAAGTGCATTTACAAAATGTAATTTATTTTTAATGAAAAATTATATTTATATTTTTGCAAAAATTACTATTTATTAAATTATTTAAAAAATTATTATATTTTTTTAATAAAAAATAAAAAACATTAACCATAATGTAAACCAATTTTTTTTTAAATCTGTTTTTATTAAATTTCTAAAACAAAATAATTGAATATGTTCAAATTAAGAATTCAAAAAAATAATTTAAAAGATAATGGAATTTAGGTTATTTTTGTTGAAATTTCTGAAAAATTCGGAACACACAGAGGAAAATAAAATTCTTTTTCCACAACACAGAGATTAAAATAAAATTGTAGACAGAGAGATGGATTATAACACTATTTCATTAAACAAACTATAAGCTGTTACAAAATGAAATTCTGTCTTTAGAATGAAGTTATGGATTACAAAGGAAATCTTCTGGCTACTTCACACACACAGTGCTTCAACAAAAAACTGCTCTCTGTCTCTCTTTGTTTTTTTTCCTCTCTCCCTTCGAGCAAGAAATTACAATACATAGTCAAAATACAATGCTCATGGAATATTACATTATATATATATCAAAATATGTATAACCAAAGTTTTAAAATAAAATGTTCTGTGGTAAAAAAAAATTAATCCAATGTTAAAACTTTAAAACATAATGTGGCAAATAAAAATTAAATCAAAACAGTACAACTTCATATGTTCCTTATTCCATGGGGTCAAAATATTTTGCAAGAGAAAATTTATTTTCCCCACAGAACTACCTTGAGTGGTTCGAAGGAGTGATGACATCACCTCCTCCGGTGGGTCAGTTTCCCTTTTCACTGCTCACAATGGATGCCGCCATAATGGTGCTGCATGTATGTTTAATGTGGTTGGCAGAGAATTGATGGCTGGTAGGTGTTGTTGATAATTGGAGGCGAGGTTTTGTGGAGTGCAAATCTGAGCTGAGGATTCACTGCTATCGTTTGTCCTTCAAACTTCCCATCAAAAATAAGTTCATCGTCCTATTGCTGTTCTGCAGCAGTTGGAATTAAATTCCAACACTCCCCTTAATTACAAATGTTGTTTTCTTGCATACCTAGGCATTTCCTGAGATAGTTAAAACTTTTCTGCGTTAATGGCTTTGTGAGGATATCGGAAAATTGTTCCTCTGTCCTACAGTGCTGCAAAACGATCTCACCATTATTAACCCATTCTCTTATAAAATGAAATTTTGCATCAATATGCTTTGTTATCTTATGGAAGACAAAATTCTTTGATAGAGCTATTGTTGAGCTATTATCACAATAAATTATTGTTCCTTTGTCCTATTCATGACATAAATCTCTGAGCATTCTTCTCACCCATACTATTTGGCATGCTGTTGTTGTTGCTGCCACATTTTCTGCCTCTAATGTTGATAAAGAAACTATTGGTTTCTTCTTGAAAGCCCATGAAATGGCTCCTGATCCCAAATGAAACACATATCCAGATATGATCTTCCTGTCATCTACACTTCTAGCCCAATCACTGTCAATGTAACCAATCAATTTAAAATTTCCAGATGAGGATTATGAAATACCATACCCCTTCATTCCATTCACATACCTTAGAATCCTCTTAGCTGCCTACAAATGAGTCTCTTTTGGTGTTTCCATGAATCTGGAAATTAAACTTACAACTTACATAATATCCAGCCTAGTTGCAGTCAAATACATAAGGCTGCCAACTATACTTTTATACAATGTCAGATCGACATTCTTGCTGTGATCTTATTTGCTCAATTTTAACCCCATGACAGTTGGAGTTACAGCTGCCTTGTTGTTCTGCATGTTGAATCTTTTCAACACTTCTTCAACATATTTTTCTTGGGAAATAAAAGTCCCATTTTCATTTTTCTCTACTTCTAGTCCAAGAAAATATCTCAAAAAACCCAAATCAATCATTTCAAATTCACTCTTCATGACTGCTTTAAAATCAGCAATGAGAGAAACGTCATTTCCAGTAAATATTAAATCATCTACATATAAAACAACAATAAGAATCTTACCATCATTTCTTTTATGTAGAGTGTAGGTTTTCCATCACATTTCTCAAATTCATTTTCAGTCAGGTAAGCATCTATTCTGTTGTACCATGCTCTTGGTGCTTGCTTCAGCCCATAAAGAGCTTTCTTCAACTTGCACACTTTGTGCTCTTGGTCTTCAATCTCATAGCCTAGAGTTTGTTCAACATATACCTCTTCTTTCAACACTCCATTCAAGAATGCAAATCTCACATCCATTTGGTAAACCTTCCATTTTTGTTGTGCTGCTATGGACAACATTGTTCTCACTGTTTCCATTCTTAAAACCGATGCAAAAGTTTCTTCATAGTCTCTTCCTTGTTGCTGCTTGTAGCCTTTCACAACAAGTCTGACCTTGTGCCTTTCAATCTTACCTTCAACATTGCTCTTGGTCTTATAGACCCATTTTACTCCAATGACTTCTTTACCTTTAGGGAAGTCCACTATTTCCCATGTATTACTCTTTTCTATTGCACCAATCTCTTCGTTCATTGCTTCAATCCATTTTTCTTCCTTTACAGATTCTTCAAAATGAATTGGGTCATCGACATGACAATACAAAGCAAATAAAGAGTTCAGACCAGCATTATCATTTACCTCTCCTTGTTCATAAATCTCACTCAGATTTCTGAATCTCAATCTTCTTGGTGTACTTGGAGTTCCACTTGAACTCGAGAGAGTTTCAATTCCCTATGGTGTGCTTGAAGAAGCACTTCCTTGATTTCTCAAGGCTATTCTATTTCTAGCGTGTGGTGTGGAGAGGGTGATCCGTATTTATGCAGGAACGCAACAGAATAAACACATAACCATAAATACAGAGATGCAGCGGAAATAACACTTCATTTCATTAATATCAAATAACAGAAAGATGCTTACAGACATAATGGAATAAAATAGCTAGGGTGCTGGTAGCGAATCTCTGAGAAGAGATGTGGTGGCTACAGACCTCTGAACTGTGTTACAATGAGGCTCGAGGGCCTATTTATTGTTGAGAAACAATGTAGAATTTGAAACGTCCAAAAACCTAACCGTAGGAGATGAGGCGCCAAAGCTGTGGGCGCCCGTTTAGACAAGTGGTGGTTCTTCCGGGACGTAACTTTTGCTTTGATCTCCATTTGATGCGCTCAATGGCTCGTTGAAATATCTATCAGAGGACTGACTTTCGGGCCGAATTTGATGATCAAATTCGCTTGTAAAACGATGCCCAAAAAACGTCGTTTAGGGCCTCAAAACGGCTCCGGAAGTTCAGGACCCAAAAAACTGCTAAAAATAGTAAGTTTTGTTGCAACTTGAAAACTGAAAGAACTGATGATGGGCGTTCAAATGGAATAGGTGGGTGGCCACCAATATCCACCTGGATCATTAAGCCCCCAAAACGGCTCCGAGAGTGGAGGACCCGAAAACCTGCTAAAAATAGTAAGTTGTGCTGAATGTGAAAAGCTGCAAGAATTGATGGTGCTGGTCCAAATGGAATAGGTGGGTGGCCACCGATATCCACCTGGATCATTCCTCCCTCATTAGGAAGCAATGGTCCCCATTGCATTGAGATCCTCCATGAGATGAGGCAAATTCTGTTGAACTGAGTATTAGATGTGTTGAAGATGTCATGGACTTGCGGGTGGACATGCTGGATGCGTTTAGTAAATTTGGTTTCTTTATCAGCCTCAGACAGTACATGTTTGGATTCTGTATGTGTAGTTGCAGGATGTATGGCAACATCAGGCGGTGGTGCGTTGGGAGTCAAATCAATGGAGTGCTTGTCCTGACAGTGTAGAGGAACCTTTATGAGTGAGGAGAAATTGTCATCGTATTCCTCCATAACTTTGTCCATCTGCTGCAGCCGTTCAAGGGAGCCCTATTTCGAGGTTGTGGCCACAATATTCTTCTTTCCCTGTGAGTGAGTCGTAAGGAAAATGAATTTCCTGGTTTGGGAAACAATCTTACTACGTTGCTTTGCAGTAGTCAAAGAGATGACAGGAGGCGGTACTACCGATGGTATCCTGTACAAGTTATTTCCCAAAGTAATAATAACAGCACGAGGCCTAGACTCATACACAACATGTCGCCTCCACAAGTATGGTTGGCCCAATAATACATCGGCTACATCAAGAGGAGCAACATCACACAATACCTCATCCGTGAATGGCTTGATACTGTATGGAAGGCGGCACTGCTGGCGGATGCGGAGATCTCTCCCTGGGTGGAGCCACCCGATGGTATACGGCTGTGGGTGTGCTATGGTCGATAGGCCAAGCCGCTTCACGACCTCTGCTGAAATGAGGTTCTTTTGGCTTTCGCTATCGACGAGAAATTGCAGCGGAGAACCCTTTACCCACATCTGCGACTGGAAGAGGCGCTCCCCCTCCTCTGGATCCTCTGGACCCTCCTTCTGGATCTTGGTGGTGGCAACAATGGCACTGGGATCCACATCAATGATCTGCTTCCCTTTGTCATTGCCTTTGTCTGGTTCTAACTCAGGATCAGAAAATGCATCTAATTCGGGTGCCTTTAGTTCGGCCACCAAAGACTGTTTGGCCCGACACTCGTTTGTGCTGTGAGTGGGGCTGTTATGAAAGTCACACCACTTCCCTGTGTCCTTCTTTGGATTTGTGGTGTTGTTCTGAGTCGCATTGCTTTGGCCTTGCCCCTTGTTCTTTGGTTCGGGGGCACCTTTCGGATTCGCAGATCCAAAGTCTCGCTTCTTCTGCTTAAATTTCTGCTCGATCTTGGCGGCATAGCGATATGCCGTGCCAAGCGATGTAATGTCGAGGAACTCCATTTCCTCCTGAATGTGTTTGTGGAGACAGCCGCGGTACTTGAGCACCAAATGTCTCTCTGAATCTTTAATACCCAACTTTGTGCGTAGGGTATGGAACAGATTCGTCAGTTCGTGCACATCTTGATCCTTTTGTTGCCGCAGCGTGGTCCATTGGATGTATTTTTCCTCATAGCTCCCCACAGGGTAATATTGTTCCTTGATGCCGTCTCGGAACGAATTCCAAGTGGGTGTGGCCGAGAACAGAGAGGGTTCCCCTTCGCCCTCTTGCTCACGGTAGGTTTCCCACCAGTCTTTGACATGGGGGGCAGCTTTGAGGAGTGCAAAAATAATCTTTTCTCGGTCAGAGAAGTCATGGACCGAGAAATACCCTTCCAACAAATTTAACCATCTGTCTACAGCGTCTGCATCTATTTTTCCTTCAAATATAGGAATGTAAAAGTTTACCTGTACCTTGAAGGGAGTGGCGCCTCCAGAGTGGCTGTTGGATGCAGATGCGCCATATGTGGGCAGTCGTTGAAGGATTTGAGCAAAGCTATCCATCATCGCGTTCCTTTGTTTCTCGAGGGCCTCCTCGAGCAGTATTTTGATAGGATCTCCTGCTCCCTCATCTTTCTTTTCTTCCGCCATGGGAATTAAATCCCAGGGATTTACAAGGAACGTCTTCACGAGGTTCGACGGATCGAGCCTAACTCCTTATACACAAATAGCGTTGGGGACATGCAAATAAAAACAAAGAAAGGCGGACCCCCTCGTTACCAGCGATCGATTTATGCGGGAATGCCCAGAATAGACACATAACCATAAATACAGAGATGCAGCGGAAATAACACTTCATTTCATTAATATCAAATAACAGAAAGATGCTTACAGACATAATGGAAATAAAATAGCTAGGGTGCTGGTAGCGAATCTCTGAGAAGAGATGTGGTGGCTACAGACCTATGAACTGTGTTACAATGAGGCTTGAGGGCCTATTTATTGTTGAGAAACAATGTAGAATCTGAAACGTCCAAAAACCTAACCGTAGGAGATGAGGCGCCAAAACTGTGGGCGCCCATTTGGGTAAATTGGTGGTTCAACTTCCCGGGGGCGTAACTTTGGCACCCGATCTTCGTTTGATGCGCTCAATAGCTCGTTAGAAAGATCTATCCGAGGACTACAACTTTCGGGACAAATTTGATGATCAAATTTGTTGGTAAAACGATACCCAAAAAACGTCGTTTAGGGCCTCAAAACGGCTCCGGAAGTTCAGGACCCGAAAAACTGCTAAAAATAGTAAGTTTTGTTGCAACTTAAAAACTGAAAGAACTGGAGATGGGGGTTCAAATGGAATAGGTGGGTGGCCACCAATATCCACCTGGATCATTAAGCCCCCAAAACGGCTCCGAGAGTGGAGGACTCGAAAACCTGCTAAAAATAGTAAGTGGTGCTGAATGTGAAAAGCTGTAAGAATTGATGGTGAGTACTTCGAGTAGACCACAGGGGTGGCCATGGAGTATCCATTGAGATCAAGGTGCCACAGGGAGGGGACTTTATTTTATATTGTCCCTTCCTCTTGTTGTTCGTGAGACACACATGTCTTCACATTCACTATTTTCTCTAAGCCTCCATCCCAAGATTCTTCTTTAATAAACTACACATCTCTCCTTATTATTACATTCTTGGTGGATGGATTATAGAAACTTGTATGCCATCGACTCATCACTTGTATCCAACAAAGATACACTTCTCCCCCTTGTTATTAGGGCTTCTTTCTCAATTGATTTGGGACATGTGCATAAGCCACACATCCAAAAACTTTCATGTGAGTGACAAACTGCTTTGTTCCACTCCATGCTTCTTCTGGAACTCTGTTCATGATAGCTTTGGTTGGACATATATTCAAGATATACGCTGCACAATTGACAACTTCAGCCCAATACTCATTTAGCAAATGTTTTTCCTTCAACATACTTCTGACCATTTCCATGATGGTCCTATTCTTCCTTTCTACAACACCTTTTTGCTGAGGTGTGTACCTTGTGGTAAATTTCTTGTGTATGCCATTCTCCCTATAGAAACGTAGGAACTCTTTGGAGATGTATTATCCACCTCTGTCAGTTCTTAGCACTTTGATGTAGTTCCCACTCTGCTTCTCAACAAGAGCTTTGAAGTGGCAGAAATTTTCAAACACTTCACTCTTTTGTTTTAAGAAATACACCCATGTTTTTCTGGTATAATCATCTATGAATGTCAAAATATATTGGTTTCTAGCTAAAGATAGCATTTGCATTGATCCACACAAATATGAGTGAACAATTTCTAAGGGTGCCTTTGCCTTTATGCTCTTTCCTATTGAAAAGATTTCTCTGTGTTGTTTGCCCAAGATGATGCCTTCACAAAGGCTATCTGGTTTCTCAATTAGTGGCAATGTTTTTACCATTCCCTTTCTATACAACAAGTTCAGGCCTCTGAAATTGAGATGTCCAAATCTCAAGTGCCATAACCAATTTTCATTTTTCACTTCCTCTTGAAAGACCTCTTGTGTTACAACAACTACATTTCTTCTTTCCTTCAATTATGTTCTGAGCTTTAGAGGAAACATCCTATTGCTTGTCATCTGCACCTCTGCAATGAATTTCTTGCTTGGAGGTATTTCCATGATTGTGCACACATCATCTTTAAAGAATACATTGTAGCCCTTGTTTATGAGTTGTCTAATGCTCAAAAGATTACATTTCAAGCCAGATACATAATATACATCTGGCACAAACTTTTATTCTCATTTTCTTGTTAGGATACTTACTCTTCATTTTCCGATGACAGAGACCTTACTATCGGTCCCTATTGTTACTTCATATTTAACATTTTCATCTAGATTGACAAACATTGCTATGTTTCCAGTCATGTGGTTACTACAACTTGAGTCTAAGAAACATACATCATTTTGTCTATCTTCTGCTACATTACATGTTAAAATCACATTCTTCTGGTTCTTTTCTTCTTTTGTAAAATTAACATTCTGCCTATTATTCATGTCATTTTTTTTTCTTACATTTATTGGCATAGTGCCCATATTTCTTGCAATAATGACATTGGACTTGAGATTTATCATACCTTTGTCCATGATCTTGATGTTAGCTTGAGCCTTCATTATGGTTCTGATTGCTGCCCCTTCCACTAGTACTTACAGGGTTGTTTCTTCCACCTCTATGTTGGCTTCTTCCTCTTCCTCGGTTGTTTGATCTTCCACGCCCTTTCCTTTGGCCAAAAAAAATTTGAGTCTTGAAAGCTTGTTCCAATGAGGAATCTGTTCCTCTGTTCAGTCTGTGTTCATGAGATATCGGGGATGCACTAAGCTCGTCCACTATAAATAGTGATAGATCCTTTGTCTCTTCTATTGCCACTACTATGGCATCAAATCTTGAGGGTAGACTTCTCAATATTTTCTCCACTATTCTTATTTCTTCAAGTGTCTCTCCATGAGACCTTATCTGAGTAACAAACCCAATAACATGAGTGAAGAATGAGTCTATAGTGTTAGGCTCTTTCATACAGAGAGTTTCAAAGTCTCTCCTCAACATTTGCAGCTTTGTTGTTTTCACCTTCTCCATGCCTTGATAGGCTATTTTGAGAATATCCCACGCCTCTGTAGACTTTGTTGTTGTTTCAATCCTTGGTAAAATACTCTCATGCACTGATTGAAAGAGATAGAAGAGGGATTTGGAGTCCTTCTTCCTATTATCTCTTAACAAGTCTCTTTCTGTTGCTGTCAAAGCAGCAAGCGTTGTTGCTTCTACTGGTTCTAGGTAGCCATTCTCAACTAGCTCCCATTTGTCCTGTGAAGCAAACATGGCTCTCATCGTGATTGCCCAATATTCATGGTTCTTCTCATTAAACTGTGGAATTTGGGGATTTTTCAGGCTGGTGCTTGCTGCTACCGTTGTAACTATGCAAACACGGCAATTTTCCTAACTTTGTTAAAAAAAAAATGAAACAATCAAACTCTTTTGAATGTGTAAAGAAATAGAAACTTGATCTCTATTGGAGAAATCCGCTTCACAACCTTCTTACAACTTCTGCAATAAAGAGCGATCTATGCTTTGTTCACTGAGTGCCTAGGCTAGCTCCGATACCATGTTGGAATTTCTGAACAATTTCGAACACAGAGGAAAATAAAATTCCTCTTCAACAACACAGAAATTAAAATAAAATTGCAGATAGAGAGATGAATTATAACACTGTTTCATTAAACAAACTATAATCCGTCACAAAATGAAATTCTGTCTTGAGAACGAAGTTCTGGATTATAAAGGAAATCTTCTGGCTACTTCACACACACAACGCTTCAACAAAAAACTGCTCTCTGTTTCTCTCTGTTTTTTTTCTTTCTGCCTTCAGGCAAGAATTACAATACACAGTCAAAATACAATGCTCACGGCATATTACATTATATATATATATATATATATATATATCAAAATATGTATAACCAAAGTTTTAAAATAAAATGTTCCACAGTAAAAAAAATTAACCCAAAAGTAAAACTTTAAAACATAATGGGGCAAACAAAAATTAAATCAAAACATTACAACTTCATATGCTCTTTATTCCGTGGGGTCAAAATATTGTGCAAGAGCAAATTTCTTTGCCCCAAAGAACTGCCTTGAGTGGTTTGGAGGAGTGATAACATCACATTCTTCGGTTGGTCAATTTCTCTTTTTGCTGCTCACAATGGATTCCGCCGAAATGATGCTAGATGTATGTTTAATGTTGTTGGTGGAGAATTGATCGCTGGTAGGTGTTGTTGATAAGCGGCAGTTGGAATCAAATTCCAACAATAATCGAATTCAAAAAAGTAATTTAAAATAAATAAATTCCATTTTTGTTTAATAGGATGAAATTTCAAACTAATTTAATTATTATATTGAAATTTAAATAATATCCCATCCTTACATTGTTTTTTCATATTTAAATCAACAATTTAAACATAATAATAAGAAATTAATGGATAAACAAACTAAACTCGATTTATATGGAGAAATCCAACGCCAAAACCATAGGTGATGAATGGTCCTCTCCGGAGAAGACGTAACCAATTTACGCTGCGCATCTATCCAGCCAAAATTCTCGTTGTTGGTCCAACAAAATATGAATATTAACGAAAGAAATAATGAATAGGTGTAAGGAAAATTTGGTAACCAAACCCTAAAGGATGGAAATAAGTTAACATTCCTTGGAGCAAATTCCTTCCTCAACAATGCCTGCAGATCCCGCCAATGGACGTCACAACCCTTGCATTTTGTTGAAAGAGAAAGTTGTACTTAAATTTGTGATTCTATCCTAATAGATACGAAAAGAAAGGCATATATACAATTTCTGACCCTTTAGTCTTGGTTACCAGATTTAATCGATGCATTCATTCATTAGTTTGGTGGACTAGAGATTTTGGGTGGAACCATATAAAACCAAAAATGCGGAACCATATAACAAATAAATCTGTTACCTCTTGTCAGCTAGAGAACCATCGATCCCCTGAGGCTTTTGCTGTTGGGTTTTATCGGTACTGTCACAAGGACACCCTGAGCCCCTTTTCAATGAACCAATAAATTAATAAAAATTAGCATTTGCATTAAAGGGTACAAAGATATGAATAGAAGTGGAGATTATGATTAAGAATTTGTTTGGAGGAGGGAGAAAAAGAAGCAATTGAGAAGCAATCATTTCATAGAGTGTTTAAAATAAAAGCTTAAACGGATTGAATTGGTGTACTTTTCTACTGCAATTTAAGGAATCCGAGAGTATTTTTTAACATGTTCTAATTTTGGATGGACAACAAGTGGATTAGTGACTTAAATTCTTTTTTCAAACTCAAATTCTTGTTTCAAAGTTTAGAAAATGAAGCTTGGAGAATTAGTTAGGTTAAAATTGACAATAAAACATAAACATTTTGAAAATTTATGTTTATTAGAATTTCAAGAAAAAACACACATAATAATATAGCGAACTCCATTTTATTGTTATAATTCATCTCCATCTTAAATAATAATAAATTTTCATTTTAACATAACAAAATTGTTGGCGTAATAATAAATGAATGTACAGTGATAAAAATCTCAAACTAATTTTGCTTATTCGAAATTTTGACTTGCCTATTAAAATTGGTGATCTAAATTGAAGCAAAGCTAATAGTCTAATTTCACCATGACTAAAAGTCCCAAACTCTTGATCACGAATGAAGGTCCCAAATTCGGTCCCAGACTCTTCACCACGACTAAAGGTCGAGCTGGTGGTACTTGATCGCCTGCGACTGTAAAAATTAAATCATGATAAAAAAAAATTTAGCAAGCTGAAATTTTGAAAAAGATTGAAGCCAATGCTAGAAATAAAGTAGGTGACCTTAGAATATGATACCTTGTGGGGAAGGGTGGCTAGCTTACAGAAAATAGCTTTGATTGGTAGATGGTTATTCTTAGAAATGTCGGAGGTTTATATGGTAGCGTGGGTAAAATCCTCTTGGAGCCCAATCCTGGGCTATGCTCCCAAAATCAGTTTAATAATGAGATCATGGTATAGTATCCATTTCATGCATGAAGAAGACTGTAACAAAATCCTTCAACGTACTTGGGTGAATGGTAGAAGTTTCATGCAGCTCATGCCCTGGTTTCTTGAGTTCAACCCGGTTATGGAATCGCCAAGGAATAATTTGGTCTGGGTGAAGCTTCCTAGGCTTCCTCTCGAGTATTAGACTCTCAAGGCTCTTGCAACAATTGGTAACTCTATCGGATGCACAAAGTATGTCGATCCAAAAATTTTGGGGACTAATGACAAACAGATTGCATGGATATTAGCTGAAGTCAGTTTTGCTAGAGGGCTGCCTCACAATGTGGATTTGAAATGGGGTCTGCAATGTCATAGGCAGAGGGTTGATTATTGGGGGATACCATTCAGGTGTCTAGTATGTCACCATATGGGGCATCTGATGGATAAATGTCTTGCTCAATACCAACAGGCGGGGCGAGGTAGGACAAGGTTTCATTCTGAACGAGGCAGGAAGACATAATACCACTAGAAGGATCATCGCCCTACGGGTAAGCTCTCCAATCCTTCTTCTGATGATGGTATTTCTGTAACTACTAATTCTAAGACTGATAGCTCATATAATCCTTAATTTCTTTCCTTGCTTATCACAGATCCTCCTATACAAGGCTCATGTGTCCCTCCTCCTATACTTCGCTCTGCCCCGTCTGGTCCTCCTTCATCACATATAAATGGTCATCGCCCCTTAGATGAATCTGATGAAATTAAACATAAGTTTCACTCAATGATCCCTCATGCAGAATATCCTCCTCTCATGGGCTCAAAGGAATCTCCACTTCTCACTATTCGTATGTCACCACACTCTCACATTGCGAGTGCATCCTGACCCTCTGATGACTCTGATGTGGCCAAAAACGACAAGGACGACACGAGACATTTGACTGTGTCTCCTTCCATGCCCCCTCTTGAATGGGATTCCCCTTCGCCTCCTCAGGATTTTGATCCTGGTGCCCCTCTGGAATCTCCAAGAAACACTTTTGGAAGAAATATAGATGCACTGATGGGTAACCCACCCATTGACATTGCGGCTTTAATTGTTTTTGAAAAGCCTCCAACTGAGTCTCCTATCACCATATTTCCCACTTGTACATCCAATATCACTGTTAGAAAGAATTCCAAATCTGGGTCTAGACATTTTAGGGGTCGCCTTAAAACAAAATCACTATTCCAGGAGGAGTTGAATGAGTGCAAAGATGTCCCCATTTCATCGGTTGATAATCTTCAGGCACTTAGAGCATGCGGCCTTGTTAAGGTGCCTAAATGAATTCTATCCTATCACTAAACATAAGGGGCATAGGCGACTCCTCTAAACACCTTCACCTTAGGGATGTATTTACGAAGTATCAACCAATGTGTATTGCTTGTTTTCAAGAAACTATGTGTTCATGGGATAAAGCCCTCAGTATTTTTCCAAATATTCAGCCAAGTTGGTGTGCGGCGGGTATTGATTCTTTGGGAAAAGCTGGAGGAATGATGGCCATGTGGAACCCTATGGTGGTCAGATTCCAAGCCAAATGGTTCTTCAGGGGTATTATTTTGGAAGGGAGTTTCAGGGGCTCATCTGAGATTTTCCATGTCATTAATTTATATGCTCCATGTCATCTCCAGGCTCTAATTTGGGATCACATAAACTCCTCTACTATTATGTGCATTAGAAACCTCATTGTGATGGGGATTTCAATTCTACCTTGGTGGTGGAGGAAATATGGGGACAGAGGGCCTGATTGGATCTTCTGACAGATCGCATTGCAAATATTTTCTGGGAACACCATATGGTGGACATTCGGTCAGTTCCCCTTAGGCCGACATGGACCAATAGGCGTTCGGGTGTGGAGTTCATTGGGAAGGTATTGGATAGGGTGATGATCCATGAAAGTATCATTGAGAAGCTTGGAAACACCAGAACTCGGGTGGTTGTGGATACCCTCTCGGACCATATGATCGTCATTCTATCTTGGCGAGTGGAACAGGCTTGTATGGGGGTTCCTTTCAAATTCAACAGGATCTGGTTAAACGATCCTGTGTATAATCAGTTAGTGATGGAGGTTTGGAAGGGGGATTCCACTTCATATGTTGGAGATGCGTGGTGGATGTTTTCAAGGAAATTAAGGAATCTGAAAATATACACAAAAAAGGTGGGAGAGAAGTAAAAAAGAAATTCTTAGATGGGAGTTGCGTGAGATATAAGATAAAATAACACTCATTTATGAGGAAATGCTTGCCGCTCCTCTGACCTAACAATCATATGATCTCCTAGAAGGCCTGGATAAGAGAAAGTTGGAAATTTTAAACATTCATGAGGTGACATGGAAACTGAAGAGTCACGTAAAATGGCCGAAGGAGGGGGATAGGAATAAAAAATACTTCCATCAGGTGGAAAACGACAGAAGAGACATGAATTCAATGAGTATCGAATCGGCGGATGGACACTTAGTATACTCAAATAGGGACATACAGAATGAGACTTTCACGTATTTCTCTAACTTTTACAACGCTGGTCTAGGTATTTATCATGCTTTCCAAACATGGGTGTTGGACCACATGCCTTTTATGTTTGGTTCTGATGCAAATGATCAGTTGGTGGCTGTCATTACAAAGGATTAAATTGAGGTAGTACTTAAATCATTTTCTCATGATAAGAGCCCCGGGCCGGATGGGTGGCCGTCGAAGTTATTTTTGCATTTTTTTGACCTCTTGGGGGATGAATTGCATAAAATTGTGGAGCTTTCAAGACAGATGGGGTATATTCCTTGGGATATCAACTCAACATTTATTGTCCTCGGACATTCACTGAATTCAGGTCGATATCATTATGTAATGTCCTATACAAAATCACATCAAAAATCATTGCTATGGGGATAAAAGGTGTTCTATCCTCCAAAATATCTGTAGACCAATATGGTTTCCTCTAAGGGTGTTCGATTCTTGATGCAGTGGCATCTGATCAGGAGGTCTTACACTTGGTACAGTCTCGGAAGCTGGAGAAGCTCATCATGAAGGTGGATTTGTTCAAAGCATACGATTGTGTAGATTGGTCCTATATTAGATTGGTCCTTCTTACGATCAACATATCCCTACCCAATATAAGATGGATCATGGCATGCAATACTTCAATAAAATATGCAGTCATTATCAATGGTCTGCCAGTAAATTTCTTTGGGGAAGAATGTGGCCTTCGCCAAGGATGTGCACTCTCTCCCTTGATTTTTATACTGGTTATGGACAGATTAAGTAATCTCGTGAAGATGCAAATGCAAGCTGGTTATTTTCAGGGTATATATTTTTCTCCTAGCGTATGCATTTCACATTCCTTGTTTGTAGAAAATTTTCTTGTTTTTGGCAGGATTATTGGGAAACAATGGTTTTATTTCCACTTTCTCCTCACTCAATTTGGTGCTGCAAATAGACGAATCATCAATAAACACAAATTTCATTGCTAGCTTCAGTCTCATTACTAGCTTCTTGGGGGTAAAAACAAGGCATATTTCAGAGGGTATTACTTACCTTGGCTTCAATTTGAAACCGAGCGGATATAAATCGACTGATTGGACCTGGATTGTGGATAATTTTAGAGATAGGATATATAAGTCGTCTCATGGATGGTTGTCACTTGGCGGGAGATACATTCTGGTCCAAGTTGTATTACAGAAATTCGTGGTATATTGGGGACATTTGTTTCTCCTCCCTGTGAGCATGGTTTCTCTTATTAATGTTATTATATCACATTTTATTTGGACAAGGGCATCAAAAGGGAAAAAATTCCACCTTTGCAAGTTGGATAGGATGACTGTGCCGAACGAGTTCGGGGGTTAGGGCCTGTTGCATGTCAACACCTTTGTGACGGCCCTCTTAATCAAATCACTATGGCAGGTATTGAACAGTAGTGGCATTTGGTAAAGTATTTTCCAGGTGAAATATCTCAAGGGAGAGACTCTCATTCAGATTTATAGATGCTCTCTGTCTCGGAGAAGACTCGAATCTGCCATATGGAAGGGATTTAGAAAGGTAATGGACCATTTTGCCTTGCATCTGGCCTGAAGATTTAGAAATGGGGAGAGTGTTGTGCTGAGCATGGACAAGATTGAGGGTCTTTTGGCGGGTCATCAAATTGAGGATAGACTCGTTCAAGTACCGTCCCATAGGGGGATCTTCTTCATATCACAACTTATTGACTCTTGGCATCAAGGATGCCCAAAGTGGAAATCGAAATCCCAACTTGGTTTATTGAATCATGATGTACAGGCCTAGAAAAATTATGTGGATAAATTACGGTCTGGTGGTTTCAGCTTCCACCTTGGAGGTGACAGGATTGTTTGGGATGGCATCATGAAAGCTGGTGGACTGGTTGTGCAGGATATTTACCTATACATCATTAAAAACCGCATTGGTGCCACCTCTCGATCTCCTTTTTGGGTGTATTTGCATTGAAACATCCCATATAAAGACCTGTTGTTTGGGTGGCTGGTATGGATGGAGTGGGTACTGACTTGGGACAATCTCATCAAAAGGGGAATTCATGGACTTGGCAGATGCATATTCTGTAATAACCATGAGGAATCGTTCGCCCACCTGTTTCTTGAAATTTGTCCGTGGGTACTAAAAGTTTTGGCATTGTTCTCACATTTTCATATTGATTCGGGATGGAGGATAGATAATATTATCAATACTTATTCTACCTGTGGTGCACTCAAAGGGTAATTTACAACACTACCTTTCTACTTCTTCTGGGAGCTTTGGCTGGCCCGGAATCGTGCTATTTTTTAGGAAAATCCTGTTATTATTGGGCATATTTTTAGTGCCACCATGTCTTGGATTAGTACACAGCCTGTTTCGGTTCCTATTGAGAGGGATCTTTCTCATCGGATCAGGCCTCATCCTATTTCCCTTCCCGCGGTTTTCTTTGATGGTGCTCAACAGGGTGGTGTATGTGGATGTGGCGCTTGGATAAATATAGACAACCTAGAGAGATTCTAGATCCATTGGAATGGGGGCAGGGGTTCCAATATCAAGACAAAACTTCTAGCCTTTTGGAGCGGTTAAGGTTGTATTGGACGGATTATTGGGCCAGGCTATCCTACAGCCAAAAGGGTTAGGGGTGGATTCAAATAATTAAATCTCTCCTGGAAAACCTCAATAACCTGCCCTTGAATCATATATATAGAGAGTGCAATACTCGTGCTGATATGTTGTCCTAGAAGGGTCTCTTAGACTCTCCGAGCAACTTCTACATTGCTTGTTTCAAAGGTCATCTATTGTTACAGGAATACGTGATCACGTCCTTCTACTATGGGTTGTCGATGCAGGTATTACATGACACTCTCCTTTCTTTATGTTGTCTGAGTTTCCAGCCTCTCATTCAAGTGAGCCGGTCAAGTGCCTGCTTTCCTTGCTATTGTGAGATTGTTTAAAATATTGTAAATCTATATTCAGAGTGGTGCTGTGTTTTTTGTTATATAAGATACTTTCTTCTTTCGAACGATCATCTCTACTTCAGGCGAGCCTACTTTATTATCATCGAGTCTGCTCTTCTCAAATTTTTCGTATGACGCAGCTGGCCTTTATGCTAGGTGCTCTGCAAAGGAGGATTTTTGGTCTGGTATTGGTTGAATTATAATGTCCTGAATATATTCATCTCCTTGTTTTTGGCCCACTCATCTACTGGTTACTCTGTTATGGATGGATGGTTATTGACTCTTCCTTTAGATCTTTTATACATTGTAAACATGTTGTGAAAAGTGGAATGCCATATGACATGTTGTAAGTATGGTCAGGTGCATATGAACCCCTATTTAGTGGATATGGCCTAATACACTCTATGTATTGTGATCACATACTATATCTACATATAATAGAACATTATTTCATGTGTTGTATCTACATATAATGAAACATTATTTTTTCATCTGAAAAAAAAAATAGATAGAATTGGATTTACTGATAATTTGAGGATTTTTGTCTATAGTCTATGTAGTTTGTGTAATCTATACATCTAGATACTCAGAAATTTTCCTAATATTTTCTCTGACATTCGACTTAGACTATTGACTTCACAAATACTACTTCCACATGGCAGATGTAAATGTGAGCCCAACGAATTTTTAGGAGGATCGTGATCCAATATTCCATTCAATTGAACTTAATTGTAGTTGCATTTAACGAGTTATGACTGACAGAAACCATAGTGAGCAACTCTCATGGAGATTTGTGTTAAAATCATTCATTCATTTACCAGATAATGATTAGCTGTCATGTGTATTTTTTTCTAAAAATATATAAAAATTAAAAGAATTCAGACAATGAAATATAATCTATGAACAAATTGATGAATAGCATATTATTCATGAGGAAAATTGTGCTTTCTTTATCCATGGACAAACTCTAAAAGACCTGTAGCATTGTCGAGGATCTGAATGTTGTTACAAAATTTGTTGGAATTTCTGAGTATTCTAGAACACACAAAGGAATAAAATAATTCCTCTTCTCTCAATACATAGATTTAAAAAAAAACTTGCTGGACAGAGATTGCACACAATAACTATTTCATTAACATTAAAATTCTATTACAGAGTGGCTCAGAACTACTATTCTGGCTTTCAAAAAAAAAAATACAATTGCTTCACACACAGTGCAAAATTTCTGCTCTCTGTCACTTACAAAATGCACACACAGTGCTTTACAAAATCTGCTCTCTATTTTTAAATACAAAGTTTCACACTCTGTCTCTCCAAGGAAAAATACACAGCAGTTTTTTTGTTTCAGCCTTCGGGCTTTTACAATGCACAGTATTTTTTTTAAAAGAAATAATACATAACAGTATATATGTGCCTTCAGGTCTTTTCCCTTTTTTTCATATTACATAACTTGAATTTAATATATATATATAAATTTGAATGTTTATAATATATATTAAAAAAAACATATATATTATATTCAAAGAACAAAGGCCTTTTCCTAAAACATGTTACGACACCTTTTGAAATGTTAAGAGATAAAGGTTTTGAAACCTTAATATATCTGTCGTAAAAAAAAACTTTAAACCAAAGTCTATAACCCTTAATCCCGAACTTCAAAAAAATATTAAACCAAAACGCAATTTGGTTTCGCATTCCAATCTGCCCCTACGTCAACAGGACTTATTTTAGCGTGATCGGCCTCCCATTGGCTGATGCTGGGGCCCCCGGATTTCAAAAATAAAACTGAACTAGATTCTATGAATTTATCGTGTTCCAATCTGTCTTTGTGACATCATGGCAAATTCTACGTGATAATACGTGATTGGTCCACGTTGTTTGTTGACTTGGAAAATTTAAAATTCAAACGAACGACACGGTTGGCTTGTGTTTTAAATGCTGGTAGGTTGCAGAATTTAAATTTGGTATGGTAGATCTTAAATGGACCGATGGCGTGGTGTGAAGAACAATATTTCTTTGCAGAGGAAAGGTCTATGGGTATAAACAAAAAATTGAACTTGCAGAGTTTTAAATATGCGGTGGCATGTAAGTAAACATAACTGTGCATCCAGTCCTTGCACTCTGTAGTTGAAATTAATATATCAACACTCCCCCTTAAATTCAACTGTTGGGTTATCTGTCATACCCATGCATTTCCTCAAATAATCAAAACTCTTTTTCCCCAATGGATTTGTCAAAATGTCTGCAAACTTCTCCTCTGTTCTACAATGTCTCAGAACAATTTCTCCACTGTTCAGTAGCTCCCTGATGTAGTGAAACTTGGCATATATGTGTTTCGTTCTCTTATGAAACACTGAATTCTTGGACAATGCTATAGCTGAGCTATTGTCACAATAAATTATTGTGCCCTTTACCTGTTCCTAACAGAAACTTCTCAAAATTCTCCTCATCCAAACTGCTTGACATGTTGCTGCTGTAGTTGCCACATACTCTGTCTTTGCTGTAGATAAAGCCACAATTGGATGTTTCTTAGAAGCCCATGAAATGGCTCCTGAACCCATATGAAAAACATAACCAGAGGTGCTTTTCTGGTCATTAATACTTCCAGCCCAATCACTATCAGTATATCCAATCAATTCAGAATTTTCTGAAGTGGTATATAAAATACCATACCTTTTTGTTCCTTTCACATACCTCAGAATTATTTTTGCTGCTTGCCAATGTGCCTCCTCTGGCCTTTCCATAAATCTGGAAATTAAACTCACAGCATGCATAATATCCCGCCTAGTTGCAGTCAAATACATGAGGCTACCAACTATGCTCTTGTACAAACTTGGATCAAAATCCTTGCTATTGTCTCCCTTGCTCAATTTCAATCCTATCGTTGTGGGAGTAATTGCTGCCTTGCAATCCTGCATGTTAAATCTTTCCAAAACTTCATCTACATATTTAGCTTGAAAAATAAAAATTTTATTTTCATTTTTATCTACTTCTATTCCTAATAAGTATTTCAGCAATCCCATATTAGTCATCTCAAATTCATCCTTCATGACTGATTTAAAATTATCAATGAGGTAAGCATCATTATCTATAAAGATCACATCATCAATATATAAAACAACAATCAACATCTTACCATCTTTCTCCTTGATGTATAATGTGGGTTCTCCTTCACATTTTTCAAACCCATTCTCCAGTAGATAGGAATCTATCCTACTGTACCATGCTCTTGGTGTTTGTTTCAGCCCATAAATATCTTTCTTCAATCTGCAAACTTTGTGCTCTTGACCTTTTTTCTCATAGCCAAGAGGTTGTTCAACATAAATCTCTTCCATCAACACTCCATTTAGGAATTCTGATTTCACATCCATTTGGTAAACCTTCCACTTGTGTTGTGCTACTATGGACAACACTGCTCTCATTATTTCCATTCTTGCAACTGGTGCAAAAGTTTCCTCATAATCTCTTCCTTGTTGCTGCTTGTAGCCTTTGACAACAAGTCTGGCCTTGTGCCTTTTAATCTTATCTGCAACATTGCTTTGGTCTTGTAGACCCATTTCACTCCAATAACTTCTTTTCCTTTTGGGAGATCAACCAATTCCCATGTTTTATTTTTCTCTATGGCATTCATTTCTTCATCCATAACATCTATCCATTTTTTATCTTTTATAGTTTCTTGAAAATGAATAGGATCATATACATGACAATACAATTAAAATAAATAGTTCATACCTTCATTTGTTGCCTCTTTCTCATAAATATCATTTAAATTTCTAAACCTAGTTCCTCTTTCACTTGGTGTACTTGTGCTTGTAGAAGCACTCAAATCTGCTCTCTGTGATGTGCTTGGAGAAGCACTATCATTACTTCTCAAGGGTTTCATCATACCTTCTTGTGGTGTCCCTTGTTGTCCTTGTGTTGGTGGAGGTGGTGTTGCTAATGAGGTGTTCCTTTCTGCCATTTCTTCATCATCATCATCATGAGACAAACAGCTCTTCACATTGACTGTTTTCTCAATACTTCCATCCCAAGCTTCTTCCTCAATGAACTGAACATCTCTGCTTATAAAAAACCTACTTAGTGGATGGGTTATACAACTGATATGCCTTGGATTCTTCACTGTATTCAATAAAAATTCACTTCTCCCCCTTACTATCTAACTTCTTCCTTAGCTGATCTAGAATGTGTGCATAAGCCACACGACCAAAAACTCTCATGTGGGTGACACCTTATTTTATGTCACTCCATGCTTCTTCTGAAACTCTGTTCATTTTTTTGGGCATATATTCAAGATGTATGCTGCACAATGTACAGCTTCAGCCCAATACTCATTTGGCAAATGTTTTGCCTTCAACATACTTCTTACCATATCCATGATTTTTCTATTTTTCTTTTCAGCAACTACATTTTGCTGCAGTGTGTACCTTGCTGTAAATTGCTTGTATATGTCATTTTCTCTGCAAAAACGAAAAAATTATTTTGAGATATACTCGCCTCCTCTATCAGTCCTTAAGACCTTAATATGCTGCTCACTTTGGTTCTCAACAAGAGCCTTAAAGTGGCAGAATTTCTCAAACACTTCACTTTTATATTTCAAGAAATATAACCAAGTTTTCCTTGTGTAATCATCAATAAAAGTTAACATATAGTGGTTTCTTGCTAGTGATGGTGTTTGCATTGGTCCACACAAATCTGAATGGACAATTTCTAAGGGTGCCTTTGCCTTTATGCTCTTTCCTGATGGAAATTTTTCTCTATGTTGTTTGCCCAAGATGCAGTCTTCACAAAGGTTGTTCGGTTTCTCAATCAATGGTAATCCCTTTACCATTCCTTTCCTATGCAGCAAATATAGTCCTCCAAAGTTGAGATGCCCAAATCTCAAATGCCATAACCAATTTTCATCCTTTGCTTCTCTTTGGAATGTCTCTTGTGTCACTACTGCCATTTCAGCTCCTTTCTTCAAATCTACTCTCATCTTGAGAGGGAACATTTTGTTCCTTGTCATCTTCACTTTTGCAATGCATTGCTTGCTTAGTGGTTTATCCATGATGGTGCATACATCATCTTAAAAGAAAACATTGTACCCATTTTTAATGAGTTGTCTAATGCTCAAGAGATTACACTTCATACCAGGCACATAGTAAACATCTGATATGGATCTTCCTTCTCCTTTCTTTGTCAAAACACTTACTATGTCTTTTCCCATGACAGAGACCTTATTGTCTGTCCCCAATGTAACTTGAGACTTTACATTCTCATCTAACATGGAAAACATGGCAATGTTTCCAGTCATATGGTTACTACATTCTGAATATAGAAATCATATATATTCATTCTTTTCCTCGGCCATATTACATGCTAAAAACAACTTATCTTGGCTGATATATTCTTTAGTAAAATTAGCACTAGGTTTATTACCCATGTCACTCTGTTTCTTCCTACATTCATTGACATAATGCCCATACTTCTTACAATAATGACATTGGACTTGGGATTTGTCATACCTTTGTCCATGTGCTTGATGTTGTCCACCTTGCTGGCTGCTACCTTGACCTTGGTTCTGATTTTGATTGCTGCCCCTTCCACTTTCAGGGTTTTTTCTTCCTCCTCTGTTTTTTCTTCTGCCTCTTCCTTTTCTTCTGTAGTTTCCTCTGCCTTGACCTCTTCCTCTTCGAAAGTACATTTGGGTCTTGAAGGCATGCTCCAAATATGAGTGTGCATTTCTACCCAATATTTTTTCATGTGTCATCAGTGATACATAGAGTTCATCAACTGAAAATTTTGAGAGATCCTTTGTCTCTTCAAGAGTTGTGACTGTCACATCAAACCTTGAGGGTAAGCTCCTCAATACTTTCTCCACTATCCTTCTTTCTTCAAGTGTCTCTCCATGAGACCTTATCTGGGTAATCAACCCAATCACATGTGTGAAGAATGAGTCTATGTTATCAGACTCTTTCATACAGAGAGTTTCAAAGTCTCTCCTCAGAAATTGTAACATTGGTGTCTTCACCTTCTCTATACCTTGATAGGAAATATGGAAGGTATCCCATGCATCCTTGGACCTCTTAGCTGCTACTATCCTTGGAAACATACTTTCATACACTGCTTGATAGAGATAGAAGAGGGATTTTGAGTCATTCTTCCTATCGCTCTTCAACAAATCCTTCTCTGCCTGTGTCAAGGCATTAAAAGCATTTTCGTTTGCTGGTTCTTCAAAACCATCTTCAACAAGCTCCCATAAGTCTTGAGAGGCAAACATGGCTCTCATGGTGATTGCCCAATAGTCATAGTTCTTCTCATTAAACTGTGAGAGTTGAGTATTTCCAATACTCATACTTGTGCTGGCTCCTGCCATGACTTAGCACACTGAACTATGCAATAAAACTTGACTGTTTTTATTTTATCTTAAATAGAATGTCTCTCTTCTTAAGAGACAAACTCTATCTTCAAAAAATACTTCTTTGCACTGCACTTTTTTAAATACAAAACAAAACTATGTTTTTTTTTAGAAATACCTTGGACTTTTGCTGAGCCTTCACTCTGCTGGAGAAGCTGGCACGAGCTCATTCTCGTGCGGCCGCTTCCGAGCACGGACTAGCTCTAGTACTATCTTGCAATTTCGAGTATTCCGGAACACGAGAGGAATAAAATAATTCCTCTTCTCTCCATATGAAATTTAAAAAAACTTGTTGGACGATTACTGTAATAACTATTTCATTAACATTAAAGTCACATTCTGGTGGCGCGAACTATTGTTACGCTTTCCTGAAAGAAAATACAACTGCTTCACACATAGTGCAAAATTTCTGCTCTCTGTCAGTTACAAAATGCACACACAGTGCTTTACAAAATCTGCTCTCTGTTTTTAAATACAGAGTTTCACACTCTATCTCTCCAAGAAAAAATACACAGCCGTGTTTTTGTTTCAACCTTCGGGCTTTTACAATGCAAACTTTTTTTTTTAAAGAAATAATACATAACAGTATATATGTGCCTTTGGGCCTTTTCATTTTTTTTTATATTACATAACTTGACTTTAATCTATATATATATATATATATATATATATTATATAAACATTTGAATGTTTATAATATATATTTAAAAAAACATATATATTATACTCAAAGAACAAAGGCCTTTTCCTAAAACATGTTAGGACACCTTTTGAAATGTTAAGACATAGAGGTTTTGAAACCTTAATATAACTGCCACAAAAAAAAAACTTTAAATCAAAGTGCATGACCCTTAATCTCGGACTTCAAACAAATATTAAACCAAAACGCAATTTGGTTTCGCGTTCCAATCTGCCCCTACGTCAGCAGGGCTTATTTCAGTGCGATCGGCCTCCCATTAGCTGATGCTAGGGCCCCCGGATTTCAAAAATAAAACTGAACTGGATTCTATGAATTTATCGCATTCCAATCTGTCTCATGATAAATTCTATGCGATAAGACGCGATTGGTCCACATTGTTTGTTGAGTTGGAAAATTTAAAATTCAAACGAACCCCGGGTTGGCTTGTGTTTTAAACCCTGGTAGGTTGTAGAATTTAAATGTGGTATGGTAGATCTTAAATGGACCGATGGCGTGATGTGAAGAACAGTCTTTCTTTACAGAGGAAAGTTCTACGGGTATAAAAAAAAAAATTGAACTTGCAGAATTTTACATATGCAGTGGCGTGAAAGTAAACTCATAAAAATAACGCTCCTTGCACTGTGCAGTTGAAATTAATATTTCAATAAAATTTAACTCCAAAAAAAATGCTGAAGTGTAATGTAGAGAGGAATTGCCCTAATAATGATCACGACCAGGCTCCAGAACCCTATTAAACAATGAGTTAATGCAGCCTTCTCATGGCCTGAATAGAATTAAACGAATAACAACAACATTCCCTGAAACTTGTGCCATGCTTTTAGGGCTAAGCTAATCCCAAGAATTCAACCAGTTCATCGGTTAATCTAATCTTGTGATGAATAATATATTTTATTAAATTAAATTACTAGTTAAAATTAATGAAGAAAATTAGACTCAACTGTTTGTTAGGATAAAGATAGAATTGAAACTCTAAGATTAAGTTTGAGATTTTACAAAAAGTGATTCAAACCACCCTATTAATATGCAAAACCATATTAATATGCAAAACCATATATATGTTTCTTTTGCTAATGAATAGCAATACACTGTAGAGTGCTTCAGCACACTAAAGATAAATTATCTAGATAGCCACTTAATTAATTAATTATTAATTTTTATCATTACTAACTACTTACATTGAATTCTAACTTTTACAATTCACTATTATTTTTGTTGTAACCTGTTTGAGAATATATTGCATTCTCTTGAGCATTTCACGTGTTTTTTTTTTTTTTAGCAAAGCCAAGTTACGTACATAGGCGGTTTTCACAAATAAACTTCCAGTACAGAAGTTTGCCTAGATCATGATATGGATATGGATATGACGACAGCCCTCCCAAACAACTTAATAACTACATGCAGTGAACTGAAAGTTTATCCCATTGAGAAGTCAAGCATTCCTCACGGAAGGAAAGAATCAACGCTGCAAGGTTTACCAACTTAGATAAGTCATCTAAAGGCAAAGCCCTTGGCCATCAAATCTGAGGACACAAAATTCACAAACTTGCTACACATAGACAGGCCAGATAGTACATGCAATTGGCCACAACCATCCATGTAAATATCACCTTCAATGTATTCAATCACCCGACCTTTTGAAGCTACAATTGCAACTGCTCCAAGAGCTCCAAGTCTGAGCCGAATTTGTTTTTCCAAGAATGGTTGTTGATGAAATGGACTCTCTGACATGGAATGCTTAGAGATATTAATGCTGCGTGTTTCCATGCTTGGCGTGCTTGATCTTGACAAGTTCCAGTTGGGTTTGCACGAACAGCTGCATTCGCTGCAATTCCAAGTCCTTTAAGAACTCCATGCGATGTTTTTCCAGATCCATCATCTGTTGATGCTTCACCACCTCTGTCCGCTCGTAGACCTCCCCGAACTTCAGGATGGCACCCGGCAGCTCGTTCAACGGGCTGCTATCAGAATTCGCCGCCGCCGTCTTTAGTCGTTTGGCCGAAGAAGAGTTCCCATTGAAGCCGTTGAGAGAGCTCTCGGTCATATCAGGGGATGTGCGTTTCAATGTGTTTGAGTTCATGGTCTGAAAATGCTTACAATATTAGAGATCTGGCGTCTCTTGTTCGAGTCATAAATACACTGGAAATTTTACATTTCACAGAATCTTGCTTCAGAATTTCCATCAACGGGTTCTTTGGAATTCAGACCCCTTGATGGACAAATATTCCACTGGCTGAGCCGTCTGCGATTGTTCTTCACTTCTATTATGAAGCTGAATCTGTTGGCCAGCTTCCAAGCTACTCGTCAATGATAATCGGATCTACAGATACAGCGCGCTGGGGACATGCTTTCGGCTAACGAAGTTCTGGAGAAAACGTGATGGAAAAAATTGGTCAATCTGGTGACACTATTGAGATTCTGCACAGCTTGAGCTCTACGAATCTCAACTCAACAGTGTCACAAATTTCACAATAAAAGGTCTATAAGTATAAATAATTTATTACAAGTTTAGAAAAAAATATTTAATTTCTGTAAATATTATCTAAAATTTCACAAGCACACTCAAGTTAAAGACAAATGAAAATCACTTTGACTAAACCCCAAATTAATAAAACTAAACCCTAAACAAACCCACTGGAAAAAAAATATTTAAATTCTAAAGACATTACCTATAAAATTTTTACAAACAAACTCAGGTTAAATGCGGCATGAAAGCCACTTACATTTCCGCTTGAAATCTAGTCCGGAGAAGCACCTATACATGGCTGAAGTGTTTAGATCTTCAAAGCCGGCAATGGAAAGATTTATATATATGGTTTTACGTATATATCATTAAAGAAAAAAAACACATGAGCATATTGGATATATTTCTTTAGTGAACAAGCTCAATTAAAATAAATATTTTCACAATAATTAAATAATAAATCAGAAATGATTTAATATTTATTTTGAAATCACAAAACAAACTCAGATAAATTACAATTTGGAGCGACAACAAATTATAACTTGTACCTCAGAGCCACATCAAATTAATTGTTTCGTCAGTTGTCATTGCCAATTTTGGAAGCGCCTTTCTTTCTTCATTTTCAATTCTGGAGTCTTTTTCTTTCTTCATTTTAAATTTTGGAAGCGCTTTTTTTTTTTCCCAGTTTTGCTCTTGTATTTATAGGTTATAAAAACACTTTAAATGGACATTTGATTCAGTATGCAATCTCAGCATATATAGTTGTTTGAGCACATGGTATTGACCAGCCTAGATCCATCTTAACTCTGGATCTATCAAGCGCGGAGAGGGATCAAATCTCTCAAGGTGCAAACCTCTTTTTTGGAGTGCAAAACTTGAGGAAAAGTTTGCACCGCGAGAGATTTGATCCCTCTCGGCGCTTGATAGATCCAGAGTTAAGATGGATCTAGGCTGGTTTCATTGTGTGTGGCCAAGGAAAATCTATCAAAAATATGATTAATTTTATTGATAATATGTAAATACAGATAATATAAATATAATAATTTTATATATACTAAATATGTCTGATATTTATCTGGTCATTTTAATTTTAAAATTTTCTTAGTTACCTCGGTTTTTTGAGATGATAAATCTTGTTAATAAATTTAATGGGGAAATAATTTTTTTGAATGCAAAGTGACAATGTAATAGTGTTGAATAATAGAAAATAGAAAATAATAAGAATGTAGTCAATTACAAATAGTCTTCATTGTGATCAATCTCAAATTATTTTCTTTTTCTATTCTTATTTTCACCCTTGTTAGTTTTGTCATCTTTTCATATCGATTATATGAAAAGGACAATTGAAATAATAAACCATTTAAATATTTAGCCTGAACTATTGTACTAAACATCATACATTGTCTCTCTTTCTCTTCAATATTAATAGGTTGATTTACTATAACACAAATATTAATGTACATTGTTAATATCTTTATGTGCTTAAACTGAAATCAATGCACAATCTTAATCCAATCACTTTAAAATTAATGTACCATCAATGTACATCAAATCAGAAATCAACGTCTACACTGAAATCAATGCACCTAATGCAAACAATCAAATAAGATTACAAAACAACATCAACACTAAGATCAATGCATCTAATGCAAGTAATCAAATAAGATTAGAAATCAACATCTATATTGAAATCAATGGATCTAGTGCAAGTAATAAAATAGGATTAGAAACCAACATCTACACTGATATCAATGCATCTAGTGCAAGCAATCAAATAGGATTATAAATCACCATCTACTTCCCTATCTCCCCCCCTTGAACTACTTCTCTCTTTCCCTCCATCTCTCCACTCTCTCACATCCTCCCTCTTCCTTCCTCTCTCTCCATTTCTTTCCCACATATATATCTCCCTCTCTCTTCACCCTCCAACTATGTTACTATATCCCTCCCTCTCTCCTTCTCTCCATATCTCTTTCTTTATCTCTTTATCTCACCCCAAAACATATACACACTGTCTCCATATCTCCCTTGTCACTTCATCTCTCTCTCCACTTCTCACTCTCTATGTAATCCTTATTCCCTCCCTCTCTCCTCCTCTCTCTCGTCCTTCCTCTCTCTCTCTCTCTCTCTCTCTCTCTTTGCCCTCCAATTTTCTCTCTTCCCCCATAACTCTCTTCCTCTCTCTCATGTCCTCTCTCTTGTCCTTCCTCTCCTACCTTCCTCTATCTTTTCCTCTCAC